>PVIH01000078.1:477572-549081 GCA_004025045.1 Sigmodon hispidus
TTTTTTTTTTTTTTTTTTTTTTTTTTTTTTTTTTTTTTTTTTTTTTTTTTTTTTTTTTTTTTTTTTTTTTTTTTTTTTTTTTTTTTTTTTTTTTTTTTTTTTTTTTTTTTTTTTTTTTTTTTTTTTTTTTTTTTTTTTTTTTCTGCAAAGCAGGAACCTGAAGGACTATCTTGGCTTATTTTGGCAAAGTTTAGAGGTCATTTTTTTATGGATCTTGTATATCTAGTTTATATAGCATACTGTCAAGAAGTTGAGGTAAAAACACTTTCTTGCCCAGGGGCTAATTTTTTCCACAAAGAAAGTAAAGTTCACATGGAGTTTCTACGATGCCCATCATCATCTTCACGTAGATTCATGTTGATAGGAACAGACATGTTTTACTGATTAGAAAAGTTTAAGTTCTTTAAACATTTTAAATGATATATTCTGTAGGTCTTTGAAGTGTTTGAATATTGTTTATTTAATTGAAATATATCTTTGTATATTTAAATATTTAACTAATATAATTGGAATTTTGATTAATATAAATTATTAATTATTGATTTATATTTTAACTATATAATTTTAAAGTAATTGTACAAATATATTTTAAACAAAGGTAGAAATATATAGTATAATAAAATTGACTTTAAATTTGCATTATTAAATTAAAATATATTTTAATGTAAAGTATTTAAAACAAGTAGTTGTTTTTTAAAAGTAGAATTAATAATTTATACTTTTGTTTGAGTATTTGCATTTTTTAAAAGGAGATTGACTATGACTATTAACTATCTATAATGAAAATAAACATTCATAAACAATATTTTGGGAATTTATACATAGTTTTTATTATTACTATTTGCTGATTAGTGGGTGGCACTGGCAATCTTATGAGAGTCATGAGCCTATATTACCTTAGTTGGCAGCCTTGAAGTTGATGTGGCCTCTTTTTTTATTAGAGATTTTTTAAGGGTTTTTTAAAATCAAATAACCTTTTTTTGTGAAAATAAAAAGAAGCTTGGTGACTCATTACACAGAATTTACTGCAAATATCCACTGATGTTTCTGGTTCCCATGTGCCAGCAAGCCAGTCTGTGTTCTATGAACTTCATAGCCTTGTACAAAGCATTCTGTTACTTCTGCCACTCTGATTTCTTAGAAGTTTCAATCACCATAAACTTTTTTACACCAAGTCATTTTTCTTGGAAACTGATTCAGGATAACTCTTTTTTTTTCTCACAAGTACATGGTCATGGAAGAAAAGATACAGGATTGGAGTGAGGAAGTAACTATGTCATTTGAACATCTGAAGAAAACCACTCTGGTTTCCAAATACTTTTGACTTTCTTAAGTTACCGGCAGTGTTGGGGGCTGGGAAGGGTAAATGTCTGGAAACTGTCATCTGTGCACATTTATGTATTGAAGATTTCACTCCAAGAATGTCATGTAGTGCCCTTCCCAGAAGAGAGAACATCATAAAAAGAGGCCTTCTGGACCTTTCCCATTTGCCCTCATCTACTACTATAACTGGACATTAGAATTTCCTTGTCTTTGGTCATTTCATACTTGAACAAAATATTTGGATAGAGACTGTTTTGACTTCACTGCTCAGCACCTGGTCTTAAGGCAGAAATAAGAATTGCTTCCACTTCCTCACATTAGCACCCAGAAAGGACAACACCCATCTCACCTGACTCTTGATAGCTTCTCTGAGAAGTATAGTCATGTCTTTTAATTCACATTTGGCAATATTGGACCAATCGTCTAATCACTGCTTGTGAAAAATGGAAGAGAAAGAAAATACAATACTTACTTTGGATTTTTGGAGTATTCATAGTGCTGATGAGACCTCAGATCCTCTGGAATTGCAGTTTCTGTCTTGGTTCTGTAGAAGATGCAATATAAACAAACAAAAGGCTTCAGGTACACATCCCATTACCACCCAGGAAATCTAGAAAGTTTCAGTTATCATAATCAGAAATACATCCCAAAAGATGACTAAGGCCAACACTGCTTTTACTGCTTCTAGTCTAGTGGCAGAGGAGGGATGTGGGAAAAGGTTTTAAAAATATACTATGACATAAACCCTTCAACAATATATAGAGTAGACAAAGATAGAAATTCCTTAAGTGAATTTGAAAGTCTGGGTAGGCATAGATGTTCAACTCAACAGAAATAAAAATTATCTAATTCTAAACAGATGAACACAAAAAAAGCTTATTCTCTACTTAAGTAAAGTTCAGTTCTGATGTTTCTGGCCAGTTTGCTGGGTAGTTTCTCATTATATGATGACTATAGCTTGGGCCATATTAATTTAGTAATGCATTGTTCCCTAGGAATTCAGAATTCCTCTGGGTCTTCAGTGCATCTCTTTTACAATGACTGATAACAAAGTATAGAGATCTCCCAGCAGATCAAGACCATCCACATTTGCCAGCCAAGGCAGTCACATGGTTTCTCTGACCTACCAAGTAGATTGTTTCTCTGTATTTTAAAAATAAGATTAAAAAACAGTGAGCTTTATTAACCTCTGTTTATGGCTATAATAGGATCTATCAAGGATTAGGCAAAGGCATTTTACAAGAGGGACACAGGACTTTGCTTTGTAAATACAAAGTGAGAGGCTTCCCAGAGAGGGAATCCCAGGCAAGATGGAGCCTTTCAAGAAGAATCTATCTAGAAATAAGTAAGGAAAGCTTAAAGCACTGTTTGTATTTTGTGAGAAATAGTTGATTTCACCTGAAGCGCGTGCTAAGATGTCTCACTAGGGCCAATTCTTCCCTATAAAGTAAACATGCATGGCCTCTAGTCACACAAAATGATTAAGTGATATATTATGAACACAAGCTACTTTTTTTCTCTTACTTGGATGCATCCACAGACCCTAAGGCCAAAGACTTAAAGACTTTCCAGGGCTCCATGGCTTATTCCTGAAAGCAGGTGATAAGCACTGATATGAACATCATGCTGTCTTCTGTCTTACTTTCAAGAATCTAAATTATGCAGGCCATGTGTCAAATGTATAAGTGGGCTTCAAGGAGGTCCTAGATGTTGGGTACTTTGTTATCTATAAGTCATTGAGACATAGATCAGTGACACTTCAGAACTCACACTCTAGAGAAAAATACAAACCAGTAAAACTCTGTCTTCTCACTCATTTTGTACGCTCTGAGATCAGATATATTCAAGGACTCTAACTTACAGTCTGTCAAAAAGCATGCAAATTTTGAACTTAAATAATAATTACTGACTAATAAATTTTGATAACACAAGTTTATAATAAATCACAAAGTTTTATATAATATAGAAAAATACCAAAATTTTATACAAACAAACTCTCACCAGTCCAAAAAATAATCATTGACTAAATTCTCCTAGCAATTTTTTTATGCACATTAAATAAAAGGAAGGAGGGAGGGAGGGAGGGAGGGAAAGAGGGAAGAAAGAGTTTACTATATTACCTTGTAACTATAATTTTCATCAGGTACTGCATTTTTATGTACATCTGTGGTGGAATGTACTCTGTATGCTGAAAATAAAGGAGCTGTTTTGGTCTACGTAGAGCACTGTAGAAGTGGGTGGAGGATCAGAGGACAGGCAGGTAGGAGTAGGGCAGAGTTAGCCAGTTTCCATCCGACCCCCGAAGAAGAGACATGTGAGAAAACCAGGTGAGCCACGGGCTGAGCCACGGGGCAGGTAGATTATTAGAAACGAGTTGACTTAAGATGAAAGAGCTAGCTAGTAATGTGCTTGAGACATGGGCCAAACAGTATGAAGTGAATATAAGTGTCTGATCCATTTCTTTGGGGAACAAAAGCCGCGGGCCAGGTCCAAACCTTGGGCCCAAATGAGCCCGGGAAACCTTCTACAACATACGTCAATACTTTTTATTAAGAACAATGTTTATTAACAATTTTTAAAATTTCAAGGAAGTTCTCATATGTTAATGAGAATCACTTTCACCCAATCTTCCCTTTGGAGTTACTGGACCATTTGCCACTGCTCAGTCTGTTAAAATTTCTTCATTGACCAAACAATTAATGAGTGCCTACCACATGCCAAGCACTCTACCAGAAGGGAGTAAGAATGAGAAAGCCTGACATGGTTTCCATCTTTGAAGCACTTAAGAAGCCTCTGGGTGTGGCATCTACTATCTCAGGGACTCTGTTTTTTTGGTTAGGATTAAGGTCTGAAAGCCTACACTCCCATCAACTCTTCAGGTGATTGGTAGTCACAGTAAAGTTTGAGAAGCTCTCAAACTTTGTGAACAAAGCTTTGCTGTTTAAATGACAGAAAAAAAGAATATCAAAGCAGGTATAGATAATTCACTCAAGTCAAAAATCCAAATAGAGATCAGGGAATGGCCCAAGCTGAGGGTATTGGAAGTGACCCACTGTGATAATGATAAATATTCCCAAAACACCACATGCTAAAAGCGTGGTCCCGCCTAAGGCATTTACTGCTGGCACAGTAGAACATTCACAAGGTATGTTTGAGTTGGACATTTTGCCCCATGCCTGTAGCAGGAGAGACAGGAATATCAGGATATCAAGGTCAACTTTAGCACATACTGAGTTTGGCCAACCTGGGATACAATTACTCTGATCCACAAATAGCAAGAACAAAAGTAATAAGAGAGGAATACAGTAGATGGGAGTTAGGTCACTGTGAAGTGACCAGGGGTGAGATTTTGGTAGCCCCCTCTCTCCCTTTTTTTCTTTCTTTACTTATTGGCTACAATGAAACAAGAGATTCCTTTCACCCCCAAGCTTCTGCCAGTATGTGATGCTCCCCAAGACTCAGAGCAACAAGACCAGCAGATCATGGATTGGAACTTATGAAAGTTCTGAGTCAAGATAAGCTTTTCCTCCTTCTGTGCTGTTGCCTCAGGTATTTTGTTACAGTAAGAAAGAGCCAACTAACATGAATGCTGTGGACAGTCCTATGTTATAATTACGAATCTGTCCTTATTCCCATGTATGTGGAAGTTATCATTAAAAGTCAGGGCCTTCCTTTACAGAAGCCACTGTCATCATGAGAGATGGATCTTGATGGATATTAGGCATCCTTGGGGTAATTTCTTGGATATGTTTTCATAAATTTTGATTCAAGGATGTTAAGCCTAACTTCCATGATTAGCCTCCAGCTGTGATTTCTTTGTGCCCTGACAAATGTCACTGGGATTTAGATTTTTAAGCACTAACATTTCCAGAGACATGGTAAGCACCTGAGGATTAAGGTTGACTTCCTGGAAGATGCTGAGTCCTCAGCTTGAAATATATAGCTTTTTTAAAAGTTATTTATTGAAAATAGATTCTTCTCTCAAACAATACATCCTTGTCACATTCCCTTTGCTCTACTCCTTCTAGTGCCCTGCTTCCCCAAATCCACTTCCCCTCCATCTTCCTTTACGAAAGAGCAGGCCTCCAAGAGACATCAAAAAAACATGACAAAACAAGATATAACAAGATAAAATAAGCCAAAAGCCCTCCCACCAAGGCTGGATAAGGCAACCCAATTGGAAGAAAAAGCCCCAAGAGCAGACGAAAGAATCAGAGACATAGCCACTTCCACAGTTAAGAGTCTCACAAAAACACAAAGCTAACAGCTACAACATATATGCAGAGACCTAGTGCAGACGACTCCTATGGGCCCAGTGATTGTTGCTACAGTCTCTGAAATATATAGTTTTAAAAGAAATGCTTCTTTCTCTCTGTTTAGTAGAAATGCTGAGATCTAAACTTTATTCACAGAATATTCTAGAGGGAAGTCTAGGTAAGAACGAACCATCCTTTCTACACTTAAATAACATTGTTTAGCAGAGTAACACTTAGGGCAGTTAGAATCCACTTTTGGGATTCATTCACTTGTGTAAACTGAGGGAACATAGCATTTGGAGGATATTTAGTATTCAGGTGGGACTTTCAAATTTTTCATTTGATTTTTTAAATCATTTTCTAGCTTTTTAAAAGATATATAAGTATGCTATGATTGCTCAACAGTTAGAGTGTTTGCCCTAAGTCTGAGGACAAGAGTTCAATCCCTGGAACTGACCTGGTAGAACTGACTCTCTCAGGCTGTCCTCTGATCCTTTCAACATGCACATATCATGGCACCCATGTGCTCACACATGTAAAAAATGTAAATATACAAATGTAAACAAAATAAGTACATATTTCTTATTTTTATCAATGTTATTTCATAAAGTGGCAAAACTGTAGAAGGCTACAAAATCCTGCATTAGTGATATGTGTTGTATCAATCAATAAATAAATGCTTGAGAAAAATAAAATTTAAAATCTGAGAATTATTTTTTTAAAAATGTCTATGAACTATTAAATAATTATCACAATCCAGAACTTCTCTTCTGCACTAGTCTATAATCTTTGCTTATGCATTTTTGTGGTGAAGCTTAGCATTTCAATTTCACTGACAACAATACATGCAAAAAGAGATTTTCTTGTTTTTAGACTCTGGGTAGAAAACGATGACTGCCTTAAATGTGTTAGGCTGTTAGTCTAATAGTAAGATGGGAAGAGAAAAATTATTCATAAGAAAATCAGATTTAAAGGACTGAGGAAATGGCTCAGTGGGTAAATTAGTTGCTATAATAAATATAATATAATATATAATAAGCATCAGGATCCCCATTATCCACATAAGAACCACATAGTGGAGAGTGTCTGTAACCACAGCACCAGGACAACAGAGGCAGGTGGATCTCAGGTGTGCACTAGCCAGTCTGACCAAACTAGTGACATCCAGATTAACTGAGGAACTCTGTCACAACAAGATGATAAATAGGAGAAGAAACACTCATTTCCCCGCCCCCTCACTCGGTGTGTGTGTGCTGTCTGTCTGTCTGTCTGTCTGTCTCTGCTCTGTCTGTCTTCTCTCTCTCTCACTTTCTTTCTCTTTTCACACACACACACACACACACACACAAAGTAAAAGAAATAGATTTAAAATTCTAAAACTGTAGATAGCTAGGGAAAGAGATAGACAGCGACAGCCAAGAATACACAAAAGAGTTTTGGATTACAGATACAACTATAATTGATATTTACAAGTTCAAGTTATCAAAACATTTTTATGTTGAACCCATATATTCTAAGTTTTAAAGATAAAAGGTATATAATTATTTTTTACATTTTTTAAATTTTAATGTTTTATGAGATTGGCTTCCATATGGCTGGAAGTCATGTGACAAGAAAGTTTCTTTCCCCCATGACTAGAGCTTTCTGGTTCAGAAAATATAAGAACAAAGTGCCCAGCTGAATGATGATTCCAGATAATTAACCGAAGTTTTTTGTTGTTTAAATATTTCACAGTTAGAATTTAGAGTATACTTATACTCCAGGACATATTTGGGACATACTTACACTTTAAAAAAAAGTATTATTTATTTAGCATTTAAGTGTATTTTATCTGGCAACCTTAACAATGACCCCAAAGAAACCTAATGTTGCAACTCAGAGTTGGTGCATTCTGGAATCGCTGCACTGAAGAAACTGGCTGACTGTCAGAGTCAGCTTCCTGCAGCTCCCAGAAGAGGTTTATGAACCTGAAGATAAAACAACCACCTACTGTGACTCTCTGACTTCCTCTAATGGTCTTAAGTCAGTGAGATAAAAGCTGGAGATGCATCTGAAGGAGCTATGCAAAGATGACTCTAGGAAGAAAGGACCTTTGCAAAACTGTCCCCATGGAACTGAATTCTGTGTTAAGATTTTTGACATTTTAAGAGAAGCCACAGTATAGAGATTCATAGTATTGACTACTAAAACTACTACTGTGTGTTGAGAACCTCTCTCTCTCTCTCTCTTTCCCTCCCTCCCTCCCTCCCTCCTTCTGTCTTAGTCCTTACCTTCCTGACCCTTTCTCAGGCTTAGATAGCTTGTAGTTGTTCAAAAGCACTCACCTTAACCCTTATTCCATAATTCTGTAATTCTCTTTTGAGCACCAGCCTTTGCTAGATTCTCTATGACAATGTGTACTCTGCTAGCTTTGCATTTCCAAAGATTAACCATTACCTAGTACATACACAGCAAATTTGTACTATGTCTGAAGGGATAGAAGAGATGATAGATGATGGGTGGATTTATGGGTAAGAATTTGAAATTATTACATTGTACTTATGGACAGACACAAGAATATTAATGGTTAATTTATCCATGTTTACTAAATCTGTGGCAAAGTCAATTTATACACAATAGAAAAATAAACTGTGATGTATTTATTTGATAAAAATTCTGCTTAATAATAAAAAAGCTACTGATATAACAAGGGCAAATTTTAGAAATACTGTGCTGAGAAATAGAAGGCATGAAACAGTACACAGCACATGATTCCATTCTTAAAAACTAAAGAAATAAGTTCATATATGGATTGGGAGAAAGAGTATAGGCAACTAACTGACTTGGAAGGGTCAGAGGGAGTATTCTAGATTATATTGTTTGATTTTAAAATTGGTGTGGATTAAACAGATTGATGCTTTTGTCAACATTCAATAAGTGCACACAAGTGGTTTGTATATAATAATCTTGCTGTTTGAAATTTTGTAATAAAATGTTACCTAATAAAAGAGCTTTGGTTCATGTAGAGAGCTTCAACTAGAGAAGACTCTGGGGTTCCCCGAAGGACATTTAAGAAGCTCTAACAAGATGAGCAAATCACCCCAGAGGCTGTGTAGGAGACTGTCTACCTCTAACCAGACCTTCAAAAACCCAGTGTCCAAAACAGAAGAGAATTGTGTTTAGCCATGCCAAAACTTCCCCTCTTAACACACAGCCCTGCCCTCTTCCTTAAGACTGAGAATATCCCCATGGTAGGCAGGCTGTACTTCTTGGTTTTCAGCTATTGATATCTGCAGGTTGGTGTCTGGTGGAGAAAAGGCCTGCCAGCATGGATAAGACTGACTGGCTCCATGGATTCACACAGGGCTCAGCTGCTCCCTCCTGCAGAAGTGTCCCCTGAAGATCACTCTCTGACACCATTCCCCAGCTGCTAAAGCAGGGGATTTACTTGGGTGAAATTAGGCACAAAGGGAACTCAAGCCCCATGCCCATGATTAGAAAGGAGTGACATGTGACCAGGGATTGTGGAGCTGCCTGCCACAGGAAAGACTGAGCTGACCCTTCTAGGTTGTTCTGATTTAAGAAAACCGCCTTTGCAATTATACTTGTGCATGGTTTTTGTTATTGGTTAATTGTTTTCTAAATGATAATGAAGACGAGTTTTTTTGTTTTTTTTGTTTTTTTTTTTTTAAGTGAAAAGAGTCACAGGCTCCCCAGAAAAGGGAAAGAGGAAGCCAGAGTGCTTTCTGACAGAAGTGTCTGGGGCCCCTGACCTTCCATTTGAGGACAAATCCAGATTAGATATAGACTCTCTCTGCTCAAAGGGGGAAAGGTTGTTTGTGTCACCTGGATTAGTCAAAGAGACTGGAAGAGGAAAAGTCACTAAAAACAAAGGACAAAGAAATGTCCAGGGTTGAATTATGTCCCCTACCCAAATCCATATTCTAATGGCTTGCTTCTATTATCACAGAATGAAGACATGACTAGGCTACCATGATATGGGTAAGGTGAGCTCCTAGTCCAATACGATTATAAAAGATGAAGGAACATTAACTGCTGTATTCAGTTCTAGCGCATACACAAATCATAGTTTCTCCATTCCATCATTAAGGAAAGAGTTAATGTCTCTCAGACATTGTAAGGCAAGTGCTATAGGGAGTCCCTGAAAATGGGTCAGGTAAAGACAATTAGTGAAGGGTCAGTCTCAGTTGCAGTGGAGAGCTCTTCATATGAAAGATGCTGGGACCATGAGATAGCAGCAGATATGGGGTGGAGGCAGCCTAGCTCAGGAGACAAGCTGTGGGTCTGCAGATGATGGAGTCAAACAGGCAGAACTACCTAAGCCCTTGGAAGTCTAGAAGATCATGTATGCAGTCCAGATGTCAGATATTGAGCTAAGGGATTTGGGGCTATGCTCTTAGTTTTTAGATTTGCTTAAGCACGATTGTTTCCATGTCCTGGTTCTTCTCTTTTAAGTAAGAAAGTATTTAACTTGTTTTTTGTTTTCTGGTGGTTGGTTGATTTGTTTTGTTTACTATACACAAATCCACAGTTAAATGAATTTGTACTTTTTAAAGAGATTTTGATTATTGAAAATGTTTGAATGTTTTAAAGACTGGAACTTTTAAAGTTATGCTGTATTTTAGATTGTGAAACACATCTGAGATCTTGAGGATAAACAAGAAAAGAAAGTTGCAGTTTAATCATGATGTGTTTGTGTGTCATTGAGAAAGGGTCGATTGTGCTGATTAGTTCTTGTCAACTAGACACAAACTTGAGTCACCTGGGAAGAAGGAGCCTCCACAGGGGGATGGACAGCATCCATCACATTTGCCTATGGGCATGGCTCAGAGGCATTTTCTAGATTAACAGTTGATGTAGGAGGGCCCAGCCCACTGTGAGGGTGCCATTCATGGGCAGATAGTTAGAGTTGTATGGAAAAGCAAGCTGGGCAAGCCAGTAAACACATTTCTCCACAGTCTCTGCTTCATTTCCTGCCTCGAAGTTCTTGCTTGAGCTCCTGGCCTGGCTTTCTCCAATGATGACTCTAGTTTGTAAAGTGTAGTAACCCATTTTCTACCCACTTTGCTTTTGGACAGTGTTTCGTGATAGCAACAGAGAAGCATCCTTACAAAGGGAGTGGACTTATACTTCCTTAGGACATAGATAACACCTTCTCTTCAAAATAAGCCTTGTAGTGAAATTGATGGATTAAGGTACCTGAATATCCAGCTTTACCATGGGCTGGAAACTGTTTTCAAAGGCAGTTGTATGAATTTTGTTAGGGGAAGTTCCAGTTCCCCTGTCTTCAACACTTGATTAAATCAAACTAAGCAACCCTTACTGATACAGTCTATGTGAACTGATAGCTCTCAGTTAGGTTGAATTTCCTCCCACATGTAAATTTGGTAATGTGTCTTTTTTCTACTTTTCTGTGGAGATATATTGTGTATCTAATAAAGTTTGCCTGAAGATCTGAGGGCAGAGCCAGCCACAGAGTTAGCCACAGATGTCAAGAAGTAGTGGCACAAGCCTTTAATCCTAGCACTAGAGAGTCAGAGGCAGAGATTCTCTGGATATCTGATAGTTCAAGGCCAAACAGAGCCAGATAGAGGTGGCAGACACCTTTAATCCCAGCATTTGGAATCCCATGCCTCTGCTCTCAGTACTTGGGAAAGATACTCCTTTAATCAGAGCACCAGGAAAGTTGAACCAGGAAGTGATATGACAGGGGAGAGGAAAAAAATATAAGGCTGGAGGAGACAGGAGTTCAGCCCTTCCATGCACCCCCTTCCCTTCCAGCTGAGGATTCAGAGGCATTTAGTCTGAGGATTCCTGGAAACAATCCAAAGAAGTTAGCTAGTGAGAATTGGTTGTATCTTGTTCCCCTGACTCGCTGACCCTTCAGCTGCAGGTTTTTATTATTAATACCAATCAGGATTTGTGCAATTATTTACAGATGAGCTTTCAGTTTGGTTTATTTTATACACCCATGTTTATAATTATAAAATCACATATACCCATTTTTTAGTTTATAACATATTTTCTGGTGTTTTCATCAAATTTCCCCTTTCAAAGTCGGGAAGATATTCGTCCACATTACCTCTTGAGTTGATTCATTTTGATTGCTGACCGCATTGGATGAGGGGAGTCTCATGTTGTGAGAGTGTTCCTGGTAATGACTGACACAGGGGTCGGTGAACTAAAGGGAAAGAAGCCAGCCTAGGCCTGGAGAAAACAAGACTGCAGGAGAAAGGGGCTTCCTGTGTGGATGCACCTTTTGCTGCTGCCCATGGACATGAATCTATTTTGCCAGCCTTTCAAAGGGGATTCACACCAGCAACTGCCTGGGGCGTGAACTCCAGCCCATCAGCTTCAACCACAGCTACATCTTTGGTTCCTCTGAGGACTCCATGTTCTTAGGCTGAGCTGCCACTGGTATTTCTGTCTCTCGACTATGCAAATGGCTATTGTTTGACTACCTAGCCTCTGACCATGGAAGATAATGTAATGAATTCCTTCTCTTACTGTGTTTGCATTCTGCTGCTGATGCTCTTCTATGTGATCCTCATGATCTGCTCATTAAACACTTAGAATTTTAAGTTTTGTAATTAAGTTAACAATTTTCTGATTGTTGAAAGTCATTAAGTGTTTTTGTTCCTTTGCGGGGAGGGGGCGTATGTACACCCTGCAGAGCATGTGGGGGTCAGAAGACAACTTGTGGGAATCCTTGTCTTAATTGCTAAAATTTTAATACATCTTGAAGTCTGGTAAGATTTTATGAATATTGTTGTTTTCTCTCTCTCTCCCTCCCTTCCTCCCTCCCTCCCTCCCCCCTCTTCCTTCCCCTCCTTCCCTCCTCTCTTTCTCTCTCTCTTTCTCCCTCCTCTCTCTCTCTCTCTTCCTCTCTCTCTCTCTCTCTCTCTCTCTCTCTCTCTCTCTCTCTCTCTTTCTGTGACTCAAAGGCAGAAAACTCCTGACTCTGTGCTCTCCTTTTCTATAGGGTCTTAAGCTTAAGTGGTGACATGTTCCTCTCTGTTGCTGCTGTACTGGATTTTCTCCTCTTATACAAAGCATAGGCAGTTACTAATACTAGGTTTTCCCCCAGGGAGAGCCCTAGGGGTATTCCCAGCACCAGCCAAGGATCAAACAAGCATCCAGACATGAACTAGATATGGGCCAGACAAGAGCCAAGAGTATGTCAGCCAGTAAAAACAAGCTTCCTGTATGAGTGACATCACAGGTCACACAAGTCATTAAGGTCAACCACCAGGTACCGAAAGTAGCTCAGGAAAAGAATACTGCAATCACACACATTTAGCATTCCCTTACTTTCTGTTAGAATGGAACCACTAGCCACTATGGTACAAAACCCCAATTTAGCTGGGAATGGGGTAGGTGGAGTATCTGAAAGACTCCAGTAATCCTGCCTAGATTTCATTAAGAAATAAACTGCTTGCCCCAAATTCTCATCTCAAGTTAGGTTGCACAGCCATCACAATAATATAGCACTTTCACTATTACTGCTTTATATTTGTATGGTTTGTATCTTACTTTGACTTATTTGCGACCTGTGTTGGTCATATACCTGTGGATACACGTGTGCATATGTGTGTGAAGCTCAGAGGTCAGTCTTGGATGTTGTTCCTCGGTTACTGACATCTCATGTTTTGAAGTCAAGTCTCTCTGTGAGCCTAAGCATATTGCTTTGGCCAGGCTGGCAGATCAGTGAGCACCATAGATGCATCCATCTCTGACTTTCCAGCCCTTGGACTCTAAGTATCTGTCTCTTTTGTGTGAGTTCTGGGATTTGAACTCGTATCCTCATATTTGCTGACAAGAACGTTACTGTCAGGCTGTAGCTTCAAGTCTCTTTTCTTGGATTTTATCAGTATTTTCATCCACACCACTTAGGTTGATAATAAAACCTAAGTCATCCTATAATATTCTGAATTTTCTTTAAACCAAAAAAGAAAAAGAAAAACCATCTGGAAATCCCCAGGAACTGTTTTAGCATCCATGATAGGATGTTCTCTGCTATTGCTATTTTCTCTACTTCTGCTAGAGATGGGTGGAGAAAAAGTCTACCAGGGATGGTTACTCAAATGTTATCTTTGCCAGCCTCTGTCTGATATTTGTAATAGGGGTGTTGTGGGGGGTGGGAATTTATCATTAAACAGTGGCATAGCTTCCTGAGTCTGGAGAAGCTGTGGGGCACCATGATTGAAACCATTGATTGAAATCAGTTGTTTTATGTGACAGTATCCCTGGCTTTCCCCAACTTAGTTCTCAAAAGGAGTCATATACTTTGCCTCCATCTCGGAGGTGGGGAAACAGATGAAGCAGGGCCAGTTCTTTTCTGATTTTTTCTTTCCTTTTCAGAAATCTGTCTTCCTCATGACCACACAGAACTCTCAGATGACAGGTTAATGCTGCCTCACTGGCAACTTGAAATTCAGTAATTGTAAAAGCTGCATTGTAATAATGGGAGTCGCTCACTTTTGAGTCTATAACTAATTCAAAAGCAATTGAAATCTCCCAAAGAGAGCATACTGCAGTGGAAAGCAATCCCCTGAGTCCTAAAGAAAGTCTGGGAGACGAGCTAAGTCTATCCGGCAACGCTACAGGCAAGCAAATAGAACACTGAGGGTGGGAATCTCCAAAGAGCATGGAAGTGTAAAGTGCATCACCTCATGGTCAGGCTACCTCATCAACTTCCCTAAATGTCTGCATTACAAATACATAAGCTCACCCTGATGCATGGTACTCATTGCAAGCAGGGCTCATGTATTTGTACAAATGTTTGCCAATCAACTAACATCAACAGGGCTCCAATTAAGCATGGTGCATTCTGTTATGCACTGGAGAACACGAACCACAGCAAACTGCTTGCTGTTATTTTGAGCATCCCACAGTGGTTTCCTTGGACATTAAGTCAATGACTTCAATCTGTTTGATACAGTTCTAGGCATGCTTTTTCCAACATCCTTGAGATTTTTGTAAAAATGTACACTTGTAAAACAGTTAACACTAAAAGTATGTTCTTAGCAAGAACTGAAATGAAACATAGGCCCTATCAGAGTTAAAATGTGGTGAGTTACAGAAAAAGATGTTATTTGAATGAAATTGTTACCAAAAGCAACAAAATGTGGCGAAAAGTTAATTAGGTATAATATAATTAATTAATAATATATTTATCTATATGGATGTTTTGATATAGCAAAAAAAGACAGTTTTTACAACTCAGCTGAGTTTTTATTGAGAATTTTAAGTTGTATCAAACAGACTTGAGAGAGTAGGCTTTCAGGGAATAGAAAAGGGTTTTCTTAGGCCTCTGTAAAATATTTGTAGGTGAGAATTAAATGCAGTTCCTGAATCTAAGGTTCAGGGATCTTAGAGAGAATGGAAAAATTACAAGAGCCAGAGGAACAGGAAGTTGAAATCATGTCTACTAGGAATGTCAGAGAAGCTATACCCATGAAGTAGTATCACCATGGCTGCCCAAAGGAGGCTGAACAATGGACACAATAACGTGGAAGGTAGAAATCTCATGGGCTATAAACCTGTAAAAGAACTATGAGGAACTGGAGAATACTGAAAACCAGAGAAATGGTCTTCTCAGGGAATAACCTACCACCTGGTTATTCAATACCAAGTAGTTGGCCCTAAGATCATACATACATAGCTAACATTATATGGACTGAGCTGTTTGTATTTCTATATTTATAAGTAAAAGTGTATGTGTGTGTGTGTGTAACAACAATTAAAGAAAAAGAGATCATGAACTTGAAAAATAGCAAGGGGTGGGGGACATATGGAAGAGGTTGGAGGAAGAAAATGAGACTGATTGTGTAATTACACAATAATTTTTAAAAAATTGTTGAAAAAATAAATTTTAAAAGGAATAATGGCAGCCACGGATATAGTGGAAAGAAAATGCATTCACACAGAAAAGATGGAGCTATCTCAGGCAAATAGCAGCAAACCATAGAGTACATGTCTATAATTCCATTTCATGGGAGGTTAAGGCAGGATTTCAAGGCGAAGGCTAGCCTGGGGTACATGTTGAGTTCAAAACCACTAGCCCAGAAAGAAAGGGAGAGGGGTGGAAGAAGAGGAAGGGAACGGAAAGGAACAGAAGGGTAAGAGGGAGGGAGGAGAAGAAGAAACAGGAAGGGGAGGTAGAGGAAGGGGCAAAGGGAAGAAAGGGGAATGAAGAAGGAAAGAAAGAGAGAGGAAAGGGAAGCGAAGAGAGGAGGAGCAGGATAAAAGATGGATAAAGCGAAGTAAAGAGGGCTAAAGAGACAAGGAAGGACAAGGTATTAAAGACCAGTACCTCCCTTTTCATTCTTAGGGAGCATAAAGCCCAAAGGAACAGGACTGGGAACAGCCAGGGGCAGGCCTGATTCCCTTCTTCCTATGCCATGAGGAAGCAGGAACTTTGAACTCCATCTAAGAGGGAAGTCAAGGTCAGTTGGGTCAGACCAAAGAGTCAATCTTCACATGAAGATGGATCCAAAGTATGAATACTGATACACTGTGAGGAGGCTATACCGAGGTTCTCTAGCCCATTCAATACACAATGACGTCTTGCTCCATTGTCTACAAGATATATGTAACAAGTTTCCTTACACTATAAGTGTCAAGTTCCTCTCATCTAGCTTTTGCGTTCACCTCTTCTAGTCTTGGGTCTGGTTGGCCTTGGGATGACTGCAACCAGTAGAAGAAAGATGTTAGAGAAGATGACATGTGTGATGGAAGCCCAAGTCTCAATAGCTCTTGACTTTTCTGGCCTTCCTCAACTAGAGCAACAGGAAAACATCAGTCTAGCCTGCTAAAAATGGTCATTTTCATGGAAGGAGACCATAGAAGATCAGATCCTTTATATCCATTCCAGTTGCTAGACTTGGAGATGCAGCCATCTTGAATCTTCCAGTCCAGCAGAGGATCTGACAACCCAACCCATGAAATGTAAAGAAAATAAACCAGTATTTTAAGTCATTAGATTTAAGGTGGGTTTTTTTTTTGTTTTTTTGTTTTGTTTTGTTTTGTTTTTACATCACAGCAACAAAACAACTATCAAATGTGCCCTGTGTCTGCTCTCTGACCCATGCAGTGAAAATCCTGAATCCTCCAGAGTTACAATATCAGAGAGGGGGTGGAGGGAATGATGAAGGAAAGCGGCAACTCTCTCCCCAAGATCAAGCTGACAGGGGTTTAAGACTAACTTTACTACCACTTTGCTTTCTGGGGAGTGTGGAGAAGGTGGTGTACGATGAGAATCATGACCCACGTATTCTAACTACTCTTTGTAACCTTTAGCTGCATTAACTAAGCCACCTGGCTCCAAGTGTCACCACCCACCCTCTTATCTCACAGAAAGAGGAGAGCAGAGAGAAAAACAAAACAAAACAAAACAAAAAAAAAAAACACTTGAAGAATTCAGTTGTGTAATGAAAACACGAGCCATGGCTATAAATGAGATCCAATGTTACTAATTAGATCCATCTTTATTTATTGAATTCTCAGCCCCCTCAAATTATTTGATGGGATAAAAGGAAAGATTTTTACAGCTGGAAGTCAGGAACATACACTATAGTTTTCTTTGGGCCGCCAACCAGTTCCCAAATAAAGACATGGAGACTTATTATTAAATATGAATGCTCAGCCTTAGCTTAGGTTTATCCTGCTAGCTCTTTTAACTTAATTTAACCTTTTTCTATCTATCTATGTTTTGCCTTGGAACTTTTTACCTTTTTTTCATTCTCTATGTGTTCATCCTGCTTTCTCCTTTTTGGACTGGTTGGCCCCTAGTGTATCTTTTTTTTTTTCTTCCTTCTCTGGACTCTAAATTTCTCTTCCTACATACTCTCCCTGACTGAAAGTCCTGCCTGTACCTCCTCGCTCACTATTGGCCATTCAGTTTTTTATTAGGCCAATCAGGTGCCTTAGGCAGGCAAGATAAAACAGAACCACATCTCAACATAGTTAAATATTTCACAAACTAAATATGACATGTCTTTTTTCCCCTGCTTTTTCTCTTTTTTATTAAAAAAAATTAAAAAGCTCTTACCCACCACTGCTCCCTCTCACATTCTTTCTTCCACTCCTCCCCCAGCTTCTCTCCTCACCCCCCCCCCAACCCTGTTCACTCCCCAGAGAGGGCAAAAGATCCCAAAGTGAGTGAATATACAGTCTGGCATATCCAGCTGAGGTTGAACCAAGTTCCTTCCCTAAGAATCAAGGATGAGAAAGGTGTTCCCCCGAAAAGGCATGGGCTCCAGGAAGCCTGTTGATAAACCCGAGATAGACACTGATCCCAGTGCAAGAGGTTCTAGAAACTGCCCTTGCCTTTCAACTGTCATCTACATTCAGAGGGTCCAGATCGATTCCATGAAGGTTCATCAGCTGTCAGTTCAGAGTCTGTGAGCTGGACTGCCTACACCATGGATCTCCCCAGCATGATTCAGATTCCTCTGCTCATGTAATCTCTCCTCCCTCTTTTCAGCAGGACCAGCATCTCAACCTAGTATTTAGCCCTGGATCTCTGCTTCTGCCTCTATCAGTTGCTAAATGAAGGTTTTATAATGATAATTAGGGTGGTCATTCATATGATAAGAGGGAAAGGCCAGCTTAGGCTCCCTCTCTGCTATTGTTTGGAGTCCTAGATGGACTCATCTTGTGGTTCCTGAGTCTTCCCTAGCACCAGGTTTCTCTTTAATACCACAATGGCTCCCTCTATCAGGATGTCTACTTCTTTGCTCTCCCTTCCTGTTGCCCTCACCTCCCCTTGCTCCCTCCCCTCATATGGTGATGGTTTTTCTCAGGAGTTCTTCTCTATTTTTCCTTCCCAGGAGGATCTATGGATGTCTCTCTTAGCTTTCTCCTCTTTAGTTGCTGGGAGAGAGCTGTGAATTTAGATGATTTTAGATCAATTTAGGTGATTTTTAGATGTAAAGCAAAGGCCTGGTTATCCTTTGCTTTACATCTAAAATCTACTTATGAGTGAGTACATATCATGTCTGTCTTTCTGGGTCTGTGTTACCTTACTTAGAATGATACTTTCCAGATCCATCTATTTGCCTACAAATTTTAGGATGACTTTTTTTTTTTTTTTTTTTTTTTTTTTTTTTTTTTTTTTTTTTTTTTTTTTTTTTTTTTTTTTTTTTTTTTTTTTTTTTTTTTTTTTTTTTTTTTTTACTGCTGAGTAGTACTCCATTGTGTAAATGTACCACAATATTTTAATTCATTATCAGTTGAGGGGCATCTAGGTTGTTTCCAGATGCTGGCTATTACAAATAATGCTTTGAACATAGTTGAGCTATACCCTTGAAGTAACAATGTGTGTGCATGCCTTGGATATATACATTCCAGATCCAGATGGCTGGATCATTATATAGACTGAGTCACAGTTTTCTGAGGAACTAACTTACTGCTTTTCAAAGTGGCTATACAAGTTTACACTCCCATTAGCAATGGAGGAGTGGTCCCCTTGCTCCACATCCCCTCCAGCATAGGCTGTCATCTGTATTTTTGATCTTAGCTATTCTGACAGGTGTAAGATGGTATCTCAGAGTTGTTTTGATTTGCATTTCTCTGATAGCTAAGGATGTTGAGCAGCCCTTTAAGTGTCTTTCAGCCATTTGAAGTTCTGTTGAGAATTCCCTATTTAGCTCTGTACCACAATTTTCTAATTGGGTTCTTTGGGGTTTTGGCCACTAGTTTCTTGAGTTCTCTATATTTTAGAGATCAACGCTCTGTCCAATGTAGGGTTGATGAAGATCTTTTCCCATTCTATAGGCTGTCATTTTTTTCTTATTAACCATGTCCTGTTAATAGCTGCTCATGTGCTCTCATGTGAAAACTGAATGGAATCAGCCATTGTTCATTACATGTATGTACCAGAGACTCCATAAGAAGATATTCTGTGTACTTCTTAATAGCCCTTTGCAGACTCCCTGGGAAATGGTTGAAAGAAAGCAGATCATAAGGACATAAAGCTTAGTGTGAGACTCCCAAGTGAAAAGATGATGAGATCATAATAGTTGCTAGAGATAACAAGAAATCTGAAGGTATCACAAAGGTAGATGTTTAAGGATGGGGGGAGACCTCATACTGCAACTGGAATAGTGCTGAATGGGTGACAGTGAAAGACAAGGTTCAGATGTGGGGCTGAGAAGCAGTGGGGTTGGTGAGGGTGGCTTACAAGGTTGCTGAAGCTGGTTAATCACTCTCCATAAGAGGCTGTTATCATCCCTTCTGTTGGGTTCTCTCAAAGATCATGACAGACATTTAGGAAAGGATGAATGAGAGCAGTATGGAAATATTACATTCAAGAAGTAAAAAGGGAAAAACTATTGAAAATGCAAGAATAATCTGAGTAGATAAAATATAAGTTATCAATGAGCAGGAAAAAGATCCCCAGCATCAGTGGCCATCGTGGAGCACATAGAAGAACCACCACACAAAAGGACAGGCTTAGGCAGGTGAACCACAGGTACAGGTAGAGCCTGCAGGTGATGGGCGGCCCATCTGGACATCAGAGGTTCTAAACAGAGTCTCTTAATCAGCCTTCATCAGGGTCCTGGGACAATGGGTCTGGTCACCAAAATAGAAAATATGCAGAGAGAGTGGGAGAAGGTCATTGGAGGTCAACTAAGAGCACTGGGAGAAATGTCATGAAAACTGAAGTATGGGACATTGTAGAAATTAGAGTGATGTAAGTAGAGGTAAACAATTAATTCCAAAGTAAGATATGGGTCAAGTGAGATGGCGGTGTGAGATCCTATAGAATGGCAGGTGGGATTCTTGGTCAAATCTCCCAGTAAGGGCAGATCTTCCCAGTCCCTAAACAGAGTGGGTGAAGAAGACGGAAGCAGGAAGCTGCGTCACTGCACAAGCAGAGAGAAACATGTCTTGAAGTGATATTGCTGGTACTCAGAAACTACACTTGCCCCATGAACAGTTTCTGAAGGCCTCATTGTGAAGGATCAAGAGCCAGTATTAAACAGGAAAAGAAAAAACAGTAGCAATTTTGAAGGTGTTTGACAGGACACGTAAGCACTAATTGGGACAGTAACAGGAACAGATTAAGGAATGACTGGGAGGTTTCATAGTGTGGAGAGAGGCTGGGAATATTGGAAGCAATCAGGATGAATGAAAAGTATAACAAAGCTAGGATGATGTCATCTCATTCTTCAGAAATAGTGTGGACACTGTAAAGAAGGTGATGGATCAATAAACATGAAAAAAAAAATGTTTAAGTTCTCTAGTCATTGGAGAAGTCTGAATTAATGGTTGTGATGGAAAAAAGCAATAAATGCTGATGAGGATGTGAACAAAGGGGAGTCACTGTGAAATTTTTCTAGGAATGCAAACTAACACATCCACAATAGAAATCAGTATGATGTTTCTTCCAAAACTTAAATGAGATCTATCACGTGACCAAACTATACCATTCCTGGCTGTTTACCTCCAAAGACTTCTAGTCAACCTGTCATGGAGCCAACTGCACATACTCCTTACAGCACTGTTCACAACAGCTGGGTTATGGAACCTACCAGGAGTCCATCCCTAAAGCAACAGAAAAAGAAAATATGGCATATACGCACAATGGCAGTCCTTTCAGCAATAAAGAAGAATGAAGTTATGACATTTGCAGGAAAATAGATACTAGTAGAGAACATCATGTTAGTAAATCACGCCAGTCTTAGAAAGACACGTGTATGTTTTTCTCATTTGTGATTCTTAGGTTTAATATAGCTACATAAAATCATATTGGCATGAGCATAGAAGTGAAATCATCTAAAGGGGAATAACAGCCAGGGAGAGAATGGGGAACTGAGGGGGCAGGGTGTGGGAAAGGGGGATATGTTAATATGACATGTAAGATATACTTGTCTAAAAAATGATCTTGTGTAACAAGTTACTGTGTAAAGTGAATATGCACAATGAAAAATTTTTAAAAAGTACTTGTAATATAATGCAGGTGAGGAGCCTTGAGAAAGGTCCGGCTCCAAGGACTCTTCTCTATGTCCCTCACACACCCACTCAGTACCACCTTCTGGTGGCCAGAGGCTCTGGAGTCCTTCCTTTGGTCCTTGATATGGAGCCATTTGTCTCAAGGAAATGCCAATTCCACTCCCCTCCGGTGCTCTAGGAATGGTGTCCTAACTGATTTCTAATCATTTTAATTTTTTAAAATCAATTGCCTTCTATAGGTGCCACTGTGACCAAGTATCAGTCTCTCTGTCTCTCTGTCTGTGTGTGTGTGTGTGTGTGTGTGTGTGTGTGTGTGTTCATATAGGGGGCATACACATACATGCACAGCTGTTAACACTGTATTTGTCCTTTTTGATAAAAAGTAACAATGACATAGTCATGCGCCTACATACAATTACAGCTGAAAGTGTGTTGGTATGGGAAAATAGAACCTATTGGAGAAATGTCTTCCTGTCTATATAAGGTGGAATCTCCCATATTTTCTCAGTTTATTGCAGTCTCACTAATAATTCCAGGTGACACTCGGTCAAAAGAGAAATGTATTGCCTTTGTTAAATAGTTAAGCCCAAACAACTGAATTTAAGTCAGGAATTAAGTAGTTAATTCCTGGAAACTTAACAAGCTCTTAAAAAAAAAAAACCTAAAACACACAAATTCAAAGTAATCCCCCAATCACCTGCCTTCCTGTCTTTGTTCCTCTACACCTCTCTAACTGAAGCACCCTCCCAGGTCTCTCCTATGCACACATGACTCCCCTCACCTTCCAGGCCTGTCATGACCTCCCCCGCCTCCCCCTAGGAATATGCTCATGTCTTCCTCTACACTCCCAAAGGACTTTGCTCATGTCCTTAACACATAGCATCACAGTTATTCTCAGGTGATAGACTGTGTGCCTTAAAGTGAAGGAACATGTTTAATTCATAGCCCTTCCCTCAGTTCCTAATAGGGTCTGCCACCTCCTAGGTGCATACTGCATGTTTATGCATTGAATGAACGAACGATCCATGCCACCAAACTCAACAAACAACTTTGAAGTGACAGCACAGGAAAACTGTAGGTGCCAGGCTACAAATAGATGCAAAGCTGCATAGGCCTATGCAAGTCCACATACATTTATATGCATGATAACGTAAGCATCTGCCTGCATCATAGCTGCCTGGAACGAGATTCTGGAGTCTCTCCTTGGGAAGAGCACAGAACTTAGAGACCTGCCTAAGGTCACACAGTCAGTATAAACAGCAAAAGTATATTGCAAACCATAGCAAATTAACTTGAATCCATTTTCTTACCCAATCCATCTCCCATTCCTTTTGCCTAAAAGTGTTGGGAATGTATACAACTTGAACTCTTTCTCTAAAGAAGTGAAGTGATATCTCTACACCTTGCCCTGTCCTCATCTCTGGTGTTCAGTGCTGCTCAGACAACCCATGAGAATCTATGAAATCAACAAATCCCACAAATGGATGTGTAGACTCCTTATTTAAGTAGGCTCTGAAGTGATAATATGAAAAGGGCATGTCACTCCCATGGCAGAGGAGAAAAGACAGAGAGACATCAAAGACTCTTAGGTTATATAGTTTCCTAGATGCCAAGAAGTATGAAATAGACAGGAACTCAAGCTGTAAAGAAAGTCCCACAGATTTGTACAAAGCAGAACCTTAGGATCTTAGAAAATAGAGGTGCTACTCCAATCAGACAAATGAAACTGATTCCCAAAGAAAGCCACACCCTCACTGATGTCCAAGAACCCCAGACAGCATCGTTTCCTTGAGAGCCAGACACAAGGAGTCAACCCAGCTTTACCACACTCAGGCATACCTCTGCTCAGCCTGTGCCTCAGTCTCCTCTGAACATGCTTTGTGGAGCATGCCAGACTGGATTAACTTTAGCTCCCAAACCACAGCCCATTCTATTTAGATTCAGTCTATCATAAAATATTCATAACAATTCTCCTAAAATAAGGAGAATATAGGCTTTAAGATAAATGTGATTATTTCAACTTTTATCTAAAGAACTCAGAAAATTCAGGGAAGAGACCAGTGGGCACAGACTCATAAATAGAGTCTTTTACATCAGATTTATTAGCCTCCCCTGAAATGATAGGGCTGGAGCAATCTCAGTGCTCCCAGAATCTCTAAATGCTCCCCACTCTTCTATCAAAGTTATCACCTCCTGAGCAATGACAAATACCAATGAGTACCTCCCTGTACCTTCCTTTGTGCTAGACCATCACACCAGAGTCATGGTGCTTCATCGCCTTAAGAACACTATCCAAATAGGATGATCAGAGATGGCTCAGTAGGCAAAGTGGTTACCATGGAAACATGAGAGCCTGAGTTCAGATCCCCAGCATCATAAGCATAGGTGTCTGTAACCTCAGAGTTGTGGAGATGGAAGCAGAGATAAGCAGCTCCCTAGAGCTTGCTGGTCAGCCTGTCTAGCTGAGTCAGTGAGCTCCAGGTTAAATGGAAGATCTTGTCTCAAAAAAAAAAGTGCAAAGCAACTAAAGAAAATACCTGAAGATACACTCTGGCCTCTGTATGTATGAACACGCACACACTCTCACGCACGCACATGTGAATGCCCCTTTCCAAGATGAGAACAGACTGAGAGCAGTGAGGTCATTTGCTTAGAGCCACTCAACAAAATCCAGTTGAAAATCTAGATGGGTAAACTTATTACTATGAGGCCGATCTGACTCCTAGGAAGAGAAAAAGAAAGGAGCAGGTCTCTGGTTTGCAGCATCTGGGATCTGTCAGTCACTCACACTTTACACAGACTTTCTGGAGAAGAAATATAAAAAGCATTCATTCTCTCCCACAGATATCACAAATTGTGGCCATCCAAAGCTTTTGCAATCCTAGCCAGTCCTGAATTGTGGGTATAGGATGGCTATCTGAAAGAAAAGGCTACATCCTTCAGTATCTGTCCTGAGAAACACTGAATACTATTCTAACATTGGGTTCATTAAGAATGGCCACCTTTCTGACATGACCTGTCCCTCATATAATACCAAATAGTATCTAGAGAATAGTATAGAGGAGGTTATACAATCCTATGCAATAGTTTTATTTTTACCAAAAAAATAAAATAAAAGCAAGGGGGAAAAAGCAGACCCATAAGAGTTGAAGAGTATTAGCTTAATTATTTTTACTCAAAAAATTGTTCACTGTAGATTGAAAGAGTGAACTTTCATTACATCCTGCCAGTTAATCTGTGTTGTATGTCACATTGAAGGCTATTCATTTGTCAATGACACATGTATACCTACTATGTTCCTGTCAGGTATTATTCTGACTGACAGGAATGCTCAAATATTCATATCTCCTGCTTTCAAAGAACGAATTCTGTAATGATGAAGCATTCTGGTAAATTGAAGCATTTTCTAAGTATCAAACAACAGAAAGCACATAGCACATTGTAGATGCCTGCTGTAGTCAGATGTGGTCTGTTGCATAAAATTCAACTCAACTTGAATTAAACAGGGTGCCCCATATCTTGTATGAAATAAAGTAGAATGTTCTTCTCTTTTTGTGTTCAAGGATCTCATTGAAGCCTCAAATTTTTCTTGTTAACAAGATCTTCATATTCAGTAATACCCCAATTTTTCCACCAAGTCTAATGTTACCATCTTGATGATCTCTTTCCCAGTGTTTATGCAGCTGATTTAACCAACTAGAGCTGCCAAAGAAACTCTTTTTTTAACTGATTTATTTTATTGTTTTTTGAAAATCAATATTAAACATTATATAAAAAAGCAAAACATTCAGAATATATAACAAAAAAAACAATACAGTAATAAAACTTCTCTTTTCTCTAAAATACATGAAACATAAAAAATAAAATCTAAAGCTCCTCAAGCCGGGTTAGGCTCAGCTATAGATAAAGAAAGCACAGTAGGTCACAGCTAATGCCCACGGATGCACTATGGCCACCACAAATTTCTGCTACAGATTGTTCTGTAGCAACCCTTCTACAGTCAAACCAGAAGTTTTGTTTTGTGTATGTGTGTGTTTTAAATCACTTTATTCACCCATTATCTTTCAATGAAAAAAAGAGTATTTTTGCTTAAAATTAACTAATGAGTGAGTACATCCCCTGCTTATCCTTCTAGGTTTGTGAGACCTCATTCAGGAGGATATTCTTCAAATCCATCCATTTGCTGGCAAATTTTAGTATATCATTTTTTGTTACTGCTGAGTAGTACTCCATCAGAAGCTCTTATGTCACTTCAATCAAGTTCTAACTAAGGGTTGTGACCTACAGTGTCCCACTTTATAGCAGCGGGTCCCTCATCATTTGAGATAATAGTTGTACACTAACTCAACTGTTTCTCACTTCAAGATGATATATGAGTAAATAATGATATAAAAAAGTTTGGAGTTGACTCAGACAGTCACCAGTGTTGTCATTCCCATACTTCCTTCTAATCTCCTGATGTTGTTTTCCCCCAGCGCAGGGTATGCTTGCAACTATGAGATGCTTACCAACACTTACCAAAGGCTCCTTTGGTCTATGCCAAAAGACAGGGTAAAAGCTCTGTGCAAAACAAAAAAGTATAGTCCCAGAAACTCTAAGAAATATATCTCCCAAATGGAACCAAGTGTGAGTTTTAATAGTTAAAACAATTCTGGACAATGTATAAAGTTTAATGGTCAAATTAACAGCATCTTGAAGCATCAAGGAGACAAAATTCTAGACATAGTTGTGAGGAAATTTCTAGATGAAATTAATTGAAGTGGGAAAATCGCACTCTGACTGTGGGCAATGCCATGCCATAGGCTGGGGTCCTGATGAAATAACACCATCTATCCCTCTTCCTGCTTCCTGGCTCTGCATACAACATGACCAACCAGTCCCCTTAGACTTCTGATGTCACAACATCCCCACCATGAGCTCTGCTCTCAAAACCTGAACCCAAATAAACCTTCCCTTCCTTAAATTGCTTTTGATGGGTAATTTTGTTGCAGCAATGAGAAAAGGAACTAATACAAAAGTGTTGGGTCTTCTCCAGAGAGCATGAAGTGTGTGTATGTCCTAATAAAAATTGGAATTTTTGTGACAGTTGTTGTTAGAAAGTGAGCCCCAACTGCTACTATCAATGATCACAGCAATAATGATGCAGGGGAGACAAAACATTGAACCCATCCATTCAGAAGACCTTACTAAGAGCTTTGGTAGCTAATGATAGATGTACCTCTGCTTATAGCCTGTTCCCAAGAAGCACACTCAGAGCAACAAGAGCCTAGCTCTCCTACAAGACTCCATGTAAAACAGAAACCAATCCAGGCTTGGCTGAATCTGCTGGCATCCCTCCCTCCAACTCTGGGCACCCTTATTTCAGTGCTCTATAGGCTTAAACCGTGGGGCAGATATAATTACTGAATTTAGGCAAGCTCTTTGAAAGGACCCCAAAGGTCTTTTTACTCAAATAGGAAAACATTTGTTCTAATGAGCTCCACTCATCACCTCCTGACCTTGGAGCTCAATTAATTTTACACAAGAAAAGAACTGGGTGTCTTTGACCCTGCCCTTGGAGAAGGCTGCATTTAAAAGGTTATTGCTGCTCTCAAGCAGGGACCTAACTAGAAATGGGCTCTAGGGCGCTCTGTAAGCCTGGCACCTAAAGCAGAAAATCTGAGGTTTCTGTAACAACTGGAGAAGCAACAGGAAATGGATCCCACCTGGGCAACAGTGGTCTTCTCAGATCCAGTGTCATTGTGTCAGTGAAGTTTTCCAGGAAACCACAGAGAATGGCCCACCCTGAACACCCCTGTCATCTCTGTTTCTTGCACTTGGCTGAGCTTTCTTTTCTCTGTTCTCTAGGATTGATCTATTTTTCTTTTGGAAGATGTTTTAGGATCTTCTGAGCCTTAGATCCTATATGAGTGCCCCTCTTGGCTTTTGTCACACTTACTGCCTTTTTTTTCTATGATGCAGTTCATTCTTGATTAAAAATAGCCTGGTTGCTTGTCTGTCTGCTGAATATCGCAGACCCATAAGAGTGGAAGCTGACTCTGTTTTATTTTCAACTGTACCCTTAAACTCTTAGAGGCGCAATAATGACCATGGGAAGACAAGAAAGATGAATAGTTCAAGACAGTCAAGAAAGAGTGCCAGAGGCCTCCTCCTCCTCTTCTCACAGCTCCATCAGCCTCATTCGAGAATGTTCTTTCCCTGAACTCTGAACAGTCTGCTTTCCAATTCTGAAAACCTTGATGGTGATGAGGTACTGTTTCCACCTCCCTCCCATTAATCCTGGAATATGGAAGCTCAAAGGAGTGGCTGACAGAAAGAGCCTGAAGGTGGTGATGTGATTTCACAACCCAAATAAGTAAACCAGATGTTCTACTCTTGGGGGTGTGGAATGCAGATTGCCAGCTGCAGAATGCCTGCCACTCCACTGTCAGCTCCGCCTCTCATGCTGCAAGAGGGAGAAAAGATTCCAGTCAAGCTCAACAACACAAACATCACTGCCTTTTCTCTAGTAATGCTTTTTTGCTTTTTGAGAATTTCATGCTATGTATTTTGATCATATTCCTTTCCCATCCCAGCTCCTCCCAGATTCTCACACCCCAAACTTCATATACTTTCTCTCTTTTAAAGAAAAACCAAACCAAACAAACAAACACAGAACAAACCAAAATGACAATATCAACAAAAAACATGGCGTTTGTTTTGTGTTGGCCAACTGCTACCCTGCCTGGGAATGTGTTGATATATTCAGAGGCATTCCACTGAAGAAAACTTATTTTCTTCCAGCAGCACTCAATTGAAAATGGCATCTTGGCGAGGGGTGGTATTTTGTACCCACTTTCTCATCTCTGGGCTGGGATTTTGACTGGTCTGAGTTTATGCAGGTTTTGTGCATGCCAGCATACTCTGTGAGTCCAGTGTTGTATCGGCCCTGTTGTATCTGGAAGGCACCATTTCTTTGAAGTTGTCCACTACCTCTGACTCCTACAATCATTTTTCCTCCTCTTCTACGGTTGATCCCAGAGCCCTGAATGGAGGAGCATGATGAAAATAAGGAAGTTAACTTCATGGAAATTATTTTAGAATTTCAGTGCTCTGGGTGATATGTATCTGTAAGATTCAAAATAGGATTTGAGCAATCAATGTTTCCTTAAAGAGGTAACTAATTAAATGTGTTTCTTTCAATTTTTTAAGGAGGTGGCCTACATTGAATCATGATTTTCACATTTACTTGTAGTGGAACTGTGTTGTTTCCTTGTTGTGTCTTTCATTAATTAACATGGGTCAAAGCACAGTTTCACAGTTTCACTCTGCAGAACTAGTCCACAGCTCAGTCTGTTAAGTCAGTTAATCACGACCTACTATCCTCAGATGTGTGTGTGTGTGTGTGTGTGTGTGTGTGTGTGAGAGAGAGAGAGAGAGAGAGAGAGAGAGAGAGAGAGAGAGAGAGCCCACAATGGTTAGAGCATGATGCATGAACATCACCACCTTTGGTGCAGTGCTCACAATGTAAACTGTCTCTTTGTCATGAAGCCCAAAGGTTGAGATTCTGGAAGAGGGCCATCAGTTGGGAAATGAACACAGGCACTGGGCTCAGACTTGATGAATGGTGCTGTGGACCTGGTTGGTACAGAATGAGAACCTCATCTTTTGCAGAACCTGTCTATGTTCAGAAAACTTATTTCAGACAAAAGAGGTTGTGCAGGTGGGCCTGGCTTTGGAGGAAAGATCTCTCAATGCCACCTTCAACCAAACAGCCTACCCTAATCCAACTTATCTAACATACCACCTCTCAGTGTGTTGGCTTTAAGATCAACTGAGTATCCTTTATCCCCTCCCTTCATAGTAACTGCCTGGGAGAGGGAAAAAAAGCAACAGAATAGAAATGCTTCAAACAGGAAAGGAGCCAACTCTTCCTTGGCTGGCCTACCTTCCTTCTCCAAGCCTTCTGGATTGCATGGATCTCTTCTTAATGAGCTAACACTCCAGCCCCACCTGGAGGCTCTAACTTTATGAGAAACTTCTTGCTCCCAAGAAGAGAATCTTTCAGTATCTAATTCATGCCATGGATGGCCAGATTTAGGATTACTCAAGAAAGCCACACTTTGCTCCTAATCTGGAATAATTTCATTCCTAAATCAGGATTCTGGAAAGCAAGCTACTTCCAAGACATCTTTTATTGATCTTTTTCCAGCCTTATATATGATATAAGGCTCCTATCCACCTTGACACCAAATAGACAATGAAAATCTGAGCAATTATAATTACTGGATATTAATGAGCTAGATATTTCACCACATGTTTACATGTATAATCTTATTTAATCCTATGACAACCTGAAGGAAGAAAATGTTTATTTATATCTTGAAGATTAGGGACTTGAGGCCTAAGACTTCATTAGAACTACCTAAAGTTATTGAGACAGAAGGATAAGTGATTAACTAAGACATTTTGACCCTGAATTCAACATATTTTATCATTGTAAATTTTCTCTGACTCCAGTTCTAAATCTAAAGAAGTCAGGGAATGGAAAGTTCAGGAGAAATACTAGAAGTATCCTTTCCTTCCTGTGCAAACTTATTTCCCAGGTGACTGACTGTTGGGATGGCTATTCTTGGTCATCTATTCTTGGTTGTCAATTTGACTACATCTGGAATAAATTAGAATGCATTATAAACTATAATTGAGGATACACCTGTGAGAGATTATTCTTGCGTTGGTTGAAGTGGGTGAATCCACTTCTAGTCCAGACTTTTGAGGAAGGAAGACACAGCTTTAACCTGGGCCACACCTTCTGCTGGAAGCCTAGAAAAGGACATGGAAGAAGGAAGCTCTTACACTTTGTCTGTATGTCCTTGCCTTGTTAGCAATCCATTTCTTTACTAGGATTGAAGTCTACTTCTTTGGGGTTCCAGCATATCCAGAATAACATCTGAGACATCCAGGCCTGTGGACTGAGCAACTTCTGGATTTTTGGACTTTCCATTCACAGCTAAACATTTTTGGATTAACTGGACTGCAGCCTGTAAGTCATTGCAATAAATTTGATAGATGGATGAATAGATGAATAGATGGATGGATGGATGGGTGGATGGATAGATTCCATAAGTTCTGTGACTCTGAAGAACCCTGCCTAATATAAATGTCAACACCAACATCAGTTCCAATGGGAAGGACAGTGCTAAAGGACAACCAATCTAAAAGGAGGGTGGCTGAGACACAGAGAATAAACTATGCTGCTACTTTAACTAATGAACAGTGATCTCATTTCTGAGCCACAGACAGGCTTACAACCAGAGTCCCATGAGCTGCATGGAGTGAAAGAATTCAGTCATCCACCAAAGGGCTCTTCTTCTCTTCCCTGTGGATCAGTGGCAGCTGAGAAGTGGTTACTCAGTGTTCTAGTCTCTAGTCTGTTGCTGTGACAAATACTCTGACCACAAGCCACTTTGAGGAAGAAACACTAAATTTGGCTTTCAACTCCATCCATATCACAGTCCATCACTGAGGGCAGTCAGGGCAGGAACTGGGGGTAAAAAGTTGAAGGTTTACCTGTTTGCTTTTCCACACAGCATTACCTCCAACAGAAGAACTCACTTCACAGCTAAAAAGGTGAGGCATAAACCATGGAAGGTGCTACTTGCTAGCCGACTCACTTAGATAGTTTTCTTACACCATTAAGAAGACCGCAGAGGGCTGGTCCTTTGCCTGTCATCACTATTTTTGTGTACACGTAATTAATTACTCCTGCTGCTCTATTCCCAAGTTCCATGAAAACACAGTAGAACTTTCTCTTCCTATTTTGTGGTGATATATTTTATACTTAATAAAATCAGCCTGGAGTATCAGAGAACAGAATCACCCACAGGCAAGCCATGGAAGATCAGAGAGTGGTGACCCACACTTTTAATCCCATCACTCAGGAGTCAGAGATCTATTTGTATTTCTGTGAGCTTAAAGCCTAACAACCAAACAGTAGCAGCTCACATCTTTAATCCTAACTCTAGAATTATGATACAGAGTTGAGCCTGAAAGTAAAAAAACTGGGCAAAGAAGATGTTTAAGGCAGGAAGAGCAGAGATTCAGGATTCTGTAGGAGTAACCAGCCAGGCAAAGGACTCTTGAAGATAACTTTTACCCAGAGAAGATGGCTGGGTAAGAATAGACTGTGGTCTGTTTCCTCTCTATGATATTCCAGCTTTTCCCCAATATCTGGTTCTGAGTTTTCATTAAATGCCAACTAGAATTTATGCATTACTATTTAGACACATTGGTACCTAGGGTAGATAATATTTTCCCCAAACCATTTCCAGCCTCAGAGGCATATGTCTGACTTATGGCCAGCAAGATACAAAGGCAAATATTACACATTACAAGGATATGTGCCTGAAAATGAGGACATGCTGGCCTTCTCTTTTTCTACTGAAAAGAATGTGAGTGTACAAGCAAAGCATCTTGGGACAAATAGGGGTAAATATTGTCTTAGGCTTTTCTGTTGTTACAACTGAATAGCATAGGCTATGGACTCATAGACTATGGGCTTCATAAAGTAAAGTACTTTGCTTAACTTACTGTTCTGGAAGTTCAAGAACATGGTACCAGCATCTGGTAAAGGTCATTCTGCTACATGATGACATGGTAGAGGACATCACATGTCAAGACGGAGTAAGTCTGCCAAGGAGAGTTCATTTCTGTATCACGTTCACTCCTGTGATAACTCATTAGCCTATAGAACAATTACTCTATCTATTGTAGCCCAATCTCCCCTTCAAAATCCCACCCCTTCATTCCTCACAGCAGGAGGTACATTTTAATACCAATCTGGGTGATGTCCAGCCACCAAACCACAGCCAAAGCAAGCAGACAATACATCCCAGGACTGCTCAGTATTTAGAGCTGCACACTGGATCTGAAGGGCCCACATTAGACTTGGCCCTAGACATCTTGTCCCAGTCACTGGTTTTGAAAATTCCCCACAACATGTAGTCACACTGACACCTTACCTCAGTGTTTTACAAATTGAGTGGCTGTTACTGTGATAGTGGACTGGACTCATGGTGATGTTTGTTGTTGTTTTATGAAATACAGAAGGTTCACCAAGGTATTTGTATATTTCTCATCTGCCCATTTTCCTATCTGTCCATCTTTTATCCATCCCTACACGTACATAAAAGTAAGTATCAAGATTCACAATGGAAAAATGTATTTTTCAGTAACAGCTTCAGTCAACAAAATAATTTAAAATTTGACATGTTATCAATACCCTTCATGCTGAAAAGACAAGTTCTTTTTGTAGGGGATTTGTCTCCTTCATGTAAGATTGAACCTTCCCTGAGTCTTTGCCATGAATGCTAAAGACACTTTCCTCTATAAAATCACCTCTAAACAGTACTCTATATTCTCCTTTTTCCATAATGACCTCAAAGCTTTTAATAATTTTTAAATCTATTAGTGTTTATAATTCATAAAACTCAGTTTCTTTTTTTTTCTTTCTTGTCTATAAGGTGTGTTTAATTTTCATTGCTCTAGGTAAAACAGTCTTCGTTATATTTTAGGATATTAGCTTTAAGCAAATATTTTCAATTTGTGTATACTGTTCATAACAGGAAGTCCATCAGTGCACTCCAGGAAGATCAAGGCAGACATTAAGACCTGAACTCACATATTATGTAAAAAAAGGATAAATCATATGTGAAGCAGGATTATATACTAAAACGCTAATTTATAAAAATGTGCCTGTGTATAGATAGTATACAGTTTATAAGTATGTAGTATGTAAGAATACAGAAAAATAAAAAGAGTACAGACAGCAAACAGAGAATGATTTGGGGGCAGGGAGAAATGAGAGGAAAGGGTTGTTTCAGAGTGGCAAAAGGATGACTGATTTTTTAATTTTATCTTTTCTTATTAATTTTTAAGGTTCATTTAGTGCAACAAATATTTATTGAGCCATTGCTGCACAGCAAGCTGAAAGTAGAATAATGTGGAACAAGCCCCCCCTTTTTTCAAAGACCTTATGGTTTAATTACTAGAAAGTTGTTTATTGGCTATAAATGCAAGGGAGAATAAAATCTAAAATGATCCAAGTTTTTAATAGGGATTAACTCATTGACAAGCTTGACCTTTAATGATGCTGAGTTCTCAGTACTGCAATCCCTTTGTGGGAGTACCAGTGCTGGGCATGGTGCTGGGCATGGCGGGTCCCCTGCCCTCCAGGCAGAAGGAACTAGAAGCTGCTGAAAACTCTTTGGCACCAGAAGCTAAGATAAGGAAGGTGATGACATCATGGTGCGCTGAGGTTGCCGCCACAGGATGGTGGAGACTGGAGGTCTGGCTTCTAAGGAGCCCCAGACTTATGCCTGCTCTCGGCTCCCCTGCCTCAGAGGCAGCTAAAGGGATAGCCTTGGAAGTAAAGATGTAAAGATGGCTTGCCCTCAGTTAGCAAAAGCCTCAATAACATCTTTCTGCACAGGCAAATTTGACAGTGTTCCCTTCCAATGGCTTACACCACAACGGTGGCTTCTCGTTACTCCTGGCAGAAGGCAGAAACACTCAAGGGTTCCTGTGAAGCCTTACATAACATAGATGCTGTCTTCTTGTCTCACAACTCTTTAGTCTTCTGAGATATAATCACACACTCCATGAATCCTTTTCTCTTGCATCTTCCAACGTGCATTTTCCTTTAACAGGAATAACCTTCCACCCCTGACATCATTTCTTTACAAAAGCAGCCAATATGCAGAACAAAGCACAAATACCATTGCCCTGGACATATATGTTTCTTTATATCCTGGACTAGGATATATAACTATTTTCTACTTACTTTAATTGTACTTACGTTATTTATTCTTATCCGTAATACTTTAACATAGCCAAAGTGTACTTCATTTGATTAACATCTGTCTCTCCCATGAGGACATGGATGGTGCCTTTTATATTCCCTTTCATTATTTCCCTCTTTTCATAGAGTCCTGTAGAGCCTAGAGTTGTGTGGGGCATCAAGTAGATTTATGTTGCACAAGGTTTCGGACCCTGTCCAGGCCAGAGGTTCGAACCACCCACAGCCACTTCTCCCTCCCAAAATGACTCAGATACTTACATTAATTTAATCCTATTTGACCTATGTTTCAGGCACATTGCTAGCTAGCTCTTTCATATTAATTCTACCCATTTCCATTAATCTACCTGGCCACATGGCTGTGGCCTGGATTACATGTTTCTTCTTTGGTAGCTGGATCAAGTCTGTCTGATTCCACCCTCCTTCTACCTGTCTCTCCTCTGATTCCTCTACCTACTTCTACGGTGCTCCATATGGACCAAAACAGTTCCTTTATTTACAGAATGATATTCATTTCATACAGATGAACATTCCCACAACAGATTTATAATATTGTTGGTGGGTGAGCCATAAAAAGTCTGAGGCCCACATTTGGAATAGCATAGCCCAGCAGAACATTCTTCCTAAAGTCATACTTGAGGAGGAAAATTGAAGAGGATTTCAAGGTGAGTATATAAGGTTATGTGAGTAGATTAAAACTAATCATAGTGACAACAAATACTACTTACTGAGTAAATATCATACACTTTAAAAACTTATTTTAATCTCCTAAACTGCTCAAAAAACTTAGTTTTCTTATCTCTGTCTCATAAACAAGAAAATGGGAGCTCAGAGAGATCTGGGTCTCACCCAGGACTCCACAATTGGTAAATGATAGAGCAAAGATTCACTGCCCTGTGGTCAAGGGCGTGCTTCCTCTTAGTGGAAAGAACTGCATCTGGGATGAGCACAAGACCACAGACAAATTTTCCCATGTGTCCTTAGGCAGAAAAAAAAAAAACCTCCATGAACTTTGCAGCCTACTTCCCACCAGGTAGCAAAGGCCTGGGGTACATCCCTAGTATGCCTCCTTCCTCCTCAATTCCCTTTGAAGTTAGGGAAGGCAGTACCTGGAGGCTACAGAGAATCACAACATGTTTGTGAGTCCATCCAGTTTCATGGCATTACATTTTAAATTTAAGAATCTAGAATCACCTTTATCTCTACTTAATCCCTATTTAGTGAAGACAGCATGATATAATTTTCTAATTCAATGATAGAAATTAAGCACTCCTTATGTAAAGTAGGTCAAAAGTAACTGCTTTAATTATTTATGTAATATTCGAAGAAGCAAACATCAAAAGAAACTCAAATTGCAACACAAAGAAAGAAGAAGAGAGAAAAACCTTTAGAATCAGCAAATTTTGTAAGGTACACAAGATGGCCCCAGACACATGCACAAGTTACATTCTGGGCTTTCTCTATTGATGACAAAAATTGTACTCTAGATGATAAAATTATTATAACAGCACATCAAAACCATTCCCTTATCAAGCCAGTATTCCTGCCCTACTTATATACAAGCTAGCAATTACTGTGGGGTTTCATTAAAAAAAAATAATTAGAAATCTGAAAACTATAAAAACTATGGCTGATGAAATTTTCTCTACTTTAAACATGGTTGACTACATGACAGGTAGGTTCTTGGATTTCCAGAATGCAACAATGGATCTCATGGACTTTCTCCCACCGAATGCTACCTCTTTGTATTCTGTAATTTTTTTGTCAGGACAAAGTCACCTGCTTGTGGTTTCCCTTTTTTAACCTATAAGCATTTCTATAGACTTTAAAAGACATTTCTGGACTAAGATATTCCTACCTAACATCTAATCACCTTCCTTTCCACCTCAGTTGAATCTCTATAAAACCAGATAGCATGCTGACAAGCAGACCAATTGTGTGTATATGACAGCATGTACAAGACCTATACAAGAACCAGGAGGCAAAAACATCCAAGAATAAAAGGGAAAGTTGGCATGAAATTCCACCCCTACCTGAAAAGCTAATGGCCACTGAGTACTAAGAAGAATATCAGTTTTCTTTAAGAGTGTGAACCCTGGTCAACCACAAATCACTGGATGAACTCATTCCCTGGAGTATATGGGTAGCACAAATTTGACTTGAAAACGGATACAAAGTTGGATGGGTAGAGGAGGTCAAATGGATCTTGGAAGAGATGGAGAACAGAGGTAAATATAATCAAAGTACATTCTATGGAGTTCTTAAAGAGTTACTAAGATTATTTTTAAAAGAACATAAACAAAATAGCTCTCAAGGATCTGTTGGACTCAAGCAACTATAGTATATCCAATAAAAAAAGAAACCGAGGACAGTTCCCCAGAGGACGTCATCTCTAAGACTAGGTCAAAGGTTCGGGAAGTTATAATTTGAATTTGTAGGTTCAATTAGAATTTACAGTAAGGAAATAAGTATTTCTGACAATGCAGGTGCTCTGGGAGGCACTGAAATGTTGGATGGGCACAAGTGAGAAAATTAAGGAGTTAGAACTGGGATATCTCCTTAGGCTGGCTGGCTATGTATGAATTCTAACTCTAAGTTTTTCTGTGTCCTTGTGGTCTCAGAGCTGCTTGGTCCCAAATAAATATACAGAGGCTTATATTAATTACAGACTGTTGGGTCTATGGCTCAGGCTTCTTGCTAGCTAGCTCTTGCATCTTAACACAATCCATTTCTAGTAATCTATGTTTTACTACATGGCTCATGGCTTACCTGTGTTCTATTACATCTTGTTTCCCCAGCAGCTGGCAGCATCTACCCTGACTCTGCCTTTCTTCTCCTGCATTTCTGTCTGACTTTCTTGACTGGCTATAAGCTGTCTTATCATAGGCTAAAACATCTTCCTTATTAACCAATGGTAGTAACATATATCCACAGTATACAGAAAGACCATTACACATCAACTAAGTAACTAATACATTAGCCACACAGGTAAACACCCTTTCTTTCTGTTTTCTGGGCATTACTTCCTCTCTACTGTGGCCAGTATACAGAAACTCCTCCCATAGGGATGACTCCATCTGCTGGTTGTCCACTCTTCATAGGTCTACAGGGGTCCTGTTTTTCTCTCTTCTCATTCTTCTTGCCCTAGTCTATACCTTCCAAGTTAGCAATTCTGAGCCTCCATTTCTTCCCTTAGGCTCTATCTTCTCAAGAACACAGACTGTACCTGCCTCTTTGTCTTTAAAATAAGTGATATGGTTTTCTTTGTTTTCCTTCATGAATTTGTTCATTTCTTCCAATTTTTTGTTTGTATTTTCTTCTATCTCTTTAAGGGAAATTTTTATATCCTCTTTTAAGGCTTCTATAAGTATCATAAAGGTGTTTTTGAGGTTATTTCCTTCTGTTTCCTCTTCATTGCTCTGTTCAGGTCTCGTTGTAAAGCCACCAGTTTCTTCTGGTGTTGCCTTGTTATTCTTTATATTGTTGTATGTGTTCTTGCACTGGCATCTGCCCATGGCTTCAATATTGTTCACTCTTAGTCAGATCTTAGTCAGTTGTGGTTAGATTGCTTGTGTGTCTCCTGTCTGCTCTGAACACAGGGTCTGCACAGTCTCTGACTTTGCTCTGGACTTGGGTCTGAGTTTCAAAGGCATCTGTCTGTCCAACTATGATGAAGCTGTTCACCCTGGGGTGGAGCCAGGCCAAAGAAGATCTCTTTTGCTAGGAACAGTTGGGGAAGGACCCCCACAGTTTTAGCCTAGGGCCAACATCACTCTTTATAATGGCTGCAAATAGCATTAAATACCTTGGAGTAACTATAACCAAGGAAGTAACAGATCTATTTGATAAAAAACTTTAAATCACTGAAGAAAGAAATTAAAGAGGATATCAGAAAATGGAAAGATCTCCCATGTTCCTGGAGAGGTAGGATCAACATAGTAATAATGGCAATCCTACCAAAAGCAATCTACAGAGACAATGCAATTTCCATAAAAATTCCAACACAATTTCTTACAGATTTGGAAAGAACAATACTCAATTTCATTTGGAATAACAGGAAAGCCAGGATTGCCAAAACAATTTTTCTCAACAAAAGAACCTCAGGAGGCATCACCATCCCCAACTTCAAATTATACTATAGAGCTACAGTAATAAAAACAGCTTGGTACTGGCATAAAAACAGACTTGTGGATCGATGGAATGCAATTGAAGATACCAACATTAACCCAAAAACCTATGAACACCTGATCTTTGACAAAGAGGCATTATTTGTAATAGTAAGATCCTGGAAACAACCTACATGCCCCTCAACTGAAGAATGGATTAACAAACTGTAGTACATCTACACAATGGAGTACTACTCAGCAGTAAGAAAAAAATGAAATCCTAAAATTTGCAGGCTAATGGATGAATTTGGAGAATACCTTTCTGAGAAAAGTATCACAAATCCAGAATGATAAGCAGGGGATGTACTTACTCACTAGTGGACTTTAAATAAAAAGCAAAGCACACCCAAGCTGCAAACCACAACCACTGAACAGCTTGAGATCTGAAGCACCTTGGACCAGCACCTTGGAGCCCATTCCCTCCAGAGGAACACCTGACCCAGTCTTTATGTTAGGATGAGGAAAGCGGATTTGTCTGGAGTGGATGCAGAACTAAGCTACCTTGGAACCTTGGGACCTACTACCCTTGCTGGGGAGGAATTAAGGAGATAGGGAGAAGAGAGGGTGACAAGGAGGGGCGGGAGGGGGAAGGGAGTTTAAACAAGGGGATACATAGATTAAAAAAATGAGACTTTATGCAAAAAATAAAAAAAGTGACTTTAAGAATTATAAGAGATATGGGTCCATTCTTATCTTTTGAGTCATCTCTTAGTCTGATACTCTGAAATTCAAATTCAAACCTTCAGTAGATCCTTAGCCAATGGCATCTACAAAGCAGACAACTGGAATGTCTGAGCAGAAGATAAGGTTGGGATATCAACACTGGGAAATTCCTGGAGATGGGGGTTAACATTTCCTTATTTTATATATGAGAACACAAGCTCAGAAGGTCGAGCTCATTTGCCTAATACCATGCAACTTGAACTAGAAGATTCAAGACAGACTCCAGTTGAATAGATCACTGCTCTGTAGTGTGCCTCTTAGATACTCAGGAACTTACCTTTCTAATCTGATTATACATATATGGAAAGAGCCACACTAATAATATACAGGAAAGGGCTGAGGGCATATATTCTTTGACCAGTAGGCTATTCTACATTGTAGCATTATTTCTCTTAAGTTTTTCACATGTGACAAATGCCTTTCAGGAAGAATCTTTCTTTTATTTAAGATCTTATTTTTATTTACATGTGTGTGTGCATGCACTCGTGAGAACTCACGCACTTGCACATGTGTGCATGATGTGAATGTATGGCACAGGTGTGTGGACGCCTTTGGAGACCAGAAGAGGATGTCAGATGCCCTGGTTGGAGTTACAGTCAGGTATGAACCACCTGACAAATGGGCTAAGAACCAAGCTTAGGTCCCCTGGAAGAGTGGGAAGTACTCTCAAACCACTGAGCAATCTCTGTAGCTCGTTGGTTCTCATCCTTTATAATGCTGTGACCCTTTAATAAAGCACTTCGAGTTGTGGTGACCCCCAACCATAATATCATTCTGTTGCTACTTCATAGCTATAGTTTTGCTGCTGTTATAAATCATAATATAAATATCTGATATGCAGGATAGGTGATGCATGACTCCAACAGGGTCACCACCCACAGGTTGAGGACTACTGCCTGTCTTAAATAAGAAAAATTTAGCTTTGACTGAGTTGTAAAATGAAGCTGTTTCAAACCCAAGTTCAGCATATCAGCCTACCTCCACTTACCCTCTCGTTGTGGCCAGTGTCATCTCTTACATGAGCTTCTTCAATGGTATGAAAAGAGTCTTATTTTGTCCTTATGTTCAGATTCAAGGGTCTTCTCAAGAGCAGGGCACCTCTAAGGCATCAATACCTTCAATCTTAATTTCCACCCCCATGTCACCTAGAAATAAAAGGTTGAGGTCTTTGTCTTTTGGTTCAGCATTCTACTGAAGCTTTGTCACCTCTGGGAGCAGGTATTGGCATCACCCTCAGGAGTTAGCACAGGCTGAAGCCATAACAAGAGCAGACAAGAAGCCTGGAAAGTGCAAAGGGTCAAAGAAAGGCGATCAGTCATTCTCTTCCCACAGGCCTCCCTGCTCCAAAGTGGATTCCCAGCCTCCCCATCCTTGCTGTCTCTGGGCTCACAGACTTCACAGTCTGGGCCCACAGTCTTCACAGAAGCCCCTCATGCTGTCCACACAAATGGATTTAAGTTACCATCCATATTCCCTATGTCCCTTTACAGACTGATTCTTCTAACACAATTTATTCTTTCCCACAAAGGTGAGTCTCCCACACACATCTCCACACAAGCATATGAATGATCTCATGGTGAAGGTTAAGCTCAAGTTTCCAAGTCTGGTGAGGTCCAAAGTGGGAACAAGGATCAGGTGCTGTGGCTGGCAAAGACCAGGAGTCATGTCCTGGTGGGTGTCATCTAAGAGCACCCATGCAAGCTCTCCAGGGTCAGAAGTCAATTCATCTGGGTCAAGACTGGCTCTACACGGAGGTCGAAGAGGTACTACCAAGAGAAAGGTAGGGGCCTAGATGAGAGGGTAAAGGCAGTGTAGAAGTGGACATTGTACATGTATGTATGAAGCTATCACAGAAATTCAATAGTCTGTGCAATTAGTGCATGCTAATGAGAAAATACCCAGTTGCATGTATCTTTGTAGCTTTGGGGTTTTGAGCATCTTAGCTTCAGAATCTCTCCTAACTTTCTTCCTCCTTTGAATAAAGAGGATTATAACCTTCACTTCGAAGAATACTATAAAACTTGGCTTACAGCACAGTGATGGAGTACTTGCCTGGAGTCCTGTCCTCTGCTTTATTATGAGAATTCACTGCTACCTAGTACCACAGAGCCAAGCTCAGTGCCTCAGGATCCTGGGTGCTCCTGACATGGTGGTTGTGCTGCAGAGGCCTCAAGATCACCATCTCTGTTCCCACTGGCATGGCATGCCAGCTCTGCTTCTCATTGGCTGATCTAGTATAGGCTGTTCTCTCTCTCTCTCTCTCTCTCTCTCTCTCTCTCTCTCTCTCTCTCTCTCTCTCTTTCCCTCTCCCTCTCTCCCTCCCTCCTTCTCCCCCTTCTTCTCTCTCTGTTTCTCTTTTTCATTCTCTTTCTCTCTCCCTCCTGTGTAGTCAGAAGTTTCTGGCCCACCCTAGTCCTGAAGTCCAGACCCACGGTCCTCCATCTGCTTAGGTCCAAAGAAACACAAAGAGGCTTTACATGAATTACAAGCTATTTGGTCTATATTCAGGTTTATTACTTGTTAGCTCTTACACTTAAACTAATCCATGATTCTATTTGTGTTTAGCCACATGGTGTGGTACCTTTTCACTCAGTGCAGCATCTTATCCCACTTCCTCTGTGTCTTTCTGTCCTCTGCTGTTCTGCTCTTCCACGTCCCAGAATTCTCCTAGTCTGCTTTCCTCACCTCTACTTCCTGTTAGCTAATTGAACAATCAGCACAAATATTTACAATGTACAAGAGCATAGTCCCACATACTTCTCTCTCTATATATATTATATGTGCACATATATATTAATATATGTATATAATAATGGTATGTGTATATACTATGTGCATATATTACATATTCATACATATTATATACACATATATATTCATTATGATTCCAATGTACTCAGGAGAACTTCTCTATTTCCCCTTCCTAGGGGGATCTCTGGATGTCTTTCTTAAGTTTATTCTGTTACCAGGCTGTTCAGGGATTATGGCTTGCAGCCTGAATATATTTGCTTTTTGTCTAAAATCCACTTGTGAGTGAGTATATACTATATCTATCTTTCTGGGTCTGTGTTACCTCACTCAGAATGATACTCTCCAAACCCATCCATTTTCCTGCAAACTTTAGAATGTCATTTTTTTTTCTTTTACTGTCGAATAGTACTCCATTGTGTAGATATACCACAATTTGTTAATTTATTCTTCAGTTGAGGTACATCTAGGTTGTTTCCAGGTTCTGGCTATTACAAATAATCCTGCTATGAACATAGTTGAGCTAACATCCTTAAGGTAAGAATACACATCCTTTGGATATATGCCCTATAGTGGTATTGCTAGATCATTGTGTAGACTGATTCCTAATTTTGTGAGGAATTGACATACTGCTTTCCAAAGTGGCTGTACAAGTTTAAACTCCCACCAGCAATGGAGAAGTGTTCTCCTTGCTCCCCATCCTTTCCAGCATAGCCTATCATCTGTGTTTTTGATCTCAACCATTCTGACAGGCATAAGATGGTATCTCAAAGTTGTTTTAATTTGCATTTTTTGATGGCTAAAGATGTTGAGCATTTCTTTAAGTATCTTTCAGCCATTTGTAATTCTGTTGAGAATTCCTTTTTAGTTCTTAACCCTGTTTTTAAATTGGATTACTTGGAGTTTGGGCCTCTACTTTCTTAAGTTCTCTATATATTTTAGAGATCAGTCTTCTGTCAGATGAAGGGTTGGTGAAGATCTTTTCCCATTCTGTATGTTATCATTTTGTCTTATTGACCATTATTGTCTTACAGAACCTTCTCAGTTTCAGGAGGTCCCATTTATTAATTATTGTTCTTAGTGTCTGTGCTTCTGGTGTTATATTTAGGAAGTGGTCTCCTGTGGCAAATGCATTGAAGGACATTTCTCATTTTCCTTTCTATTAAGTTTAGTGTAGCTGGGTTTGAGGTCTTTGATCCACTTGGATTTGAGTTTTGTGCAGGGTGATAGATATGGATCTATTTGCATTCTTTAACATACTACCATCCAGTTATGCCATTTCTTGAAGATACTATCTTCTTCTCGTTGTATATTTTTACCCTCTTTGTCAAAACTCAGGTGTCCATAGATGTGTGAATTAAGGTTGAGGGCAGCTGTCTTCTCCCTTCAAATGCAGAACTGTCTTCATCATCACCTGGATGTCTGCTCATATTCAGAGCAGGAAGTTTTCTAAGTATCTCCAGAAAATTAGGCTTCCTTATACCTGATTCCCAAGAGGGCTTTAAGCAGCAGCCTCTGACTGGTCAAAGTCCCTGCTAGATTAAGCCAAGAGGATAGAATACAGTCATCACTGAAACCACATTCCCAAGTCCAAATTAGGACAGCCAATGCAACTTCTGCCTGGAGTATTTCCAGAGGATTAATGATTTTAAATCTGTTTCTTCCCTGAGCACATAAGAGGCATGAAAACTCCCTCTCTACACTACCTGCCACCCAACTAAGTAGTTAACCAGCATGGAACTTGAAAGTTTCACTCATTTAGTTCCCATCCCCTTTCAAATGGACTGGAGCCCCTCTCGGTGGTGGCTTAAATGAGAACAGCCTCCATAGGGGTCAACATATGTGAATACCTAGTCCCAGGTTGGTAAAGCTGCTTTGGAAGGGTGTGACCTTATTCCAGGACATGTTTCAGTTGAGAAGGGCTTTAAGATTTCCAAAAGCCCATACTATTCCCAATTAGATCTCTCTCTCTCTCTCTCTCTCTCTCTCTCTCTCTCTCTCTCTCTCTCTCTCTCTCGCTCTGTCTCTCTCGCTCTGTCTCTCTCTCTCTCTGTCTCTGTCTCTCTGTGTCTGTCTCTTTCTCTCTCTGTGTCTCTTTCTCTCTCTCTGTCTCTGTCTCTCTCTCTCTGTGTCTCTCTCTCTCTCTGTCTCTCTCTCTCTCTCCTCACTGTCCCCTCTCTCTTCCTGCTCCCGGAATATGTAAAGTCTCAGCTATTGCTCTAATACCATGCCTGCCTGACTGACTGCCTCCTCCCATGCTCCACATTATAATGCTCACAGACTTTAATCCTCTGGTATTATAAGCTCTCAGTTAAAAGCAAATAGACACTCTTCAAGAGTTTTCATGCTGTAATCAATTAATTACATTTGAGTAGTGATCTATCCAAACATAATGCTCATAAATTCATATTCCATAATAGAATACTCCTTTTCTCCATGAATATATAGACTCAGGTCAGAGTGTCAGAGATCAAGGAACTTGATGAAATTAAAATCAAACAGAAAGCAGTAGCTCCCTGGACTGGTTCAACCAGTTATTCTGAGACACAACAGACCCAGACACTGAGCTGTTAATTCCATTGTCTTCTTCAAGTTTCTTCAAGTTGCATGTTTTGTCGTGTGTGTGTGTCTGTGTGTGTGTGTGTGTGTGTCTGTGTGTGTAAATACTGTTTAGAGGACAGAAGGAAATGGAAACCACTAATCTCCCCTTATTGAGTGGCCAGTGAATTCACTCAATGCTTCAACAAATATTGACTGAATGAGTGTCAGGCCCTGACCCAGCTTCTGACTATCCAAATCAATGGGACAAAATTTTAGAGGGTGCAGCTTCTTGTACAAATGGGATAGAGAGAAGTAATAAACAAAGAATGTTATTACCCAACTGGGATACACTTCTAAACTCTGTCCAGGAAGGAAACAGGGAATAGTGGGATGCATTACAGAGGAAGGGTGGTTCAAGTCTTCACAGGAAGAACTGAGAAGGCTTCTTCAAGGTGAGATATTAAGCTAATACATTAACTAGATGATATGAAAAAATACCCCTGCAAAGAACTAATACAGAATTTATTAGATCACAGATCCTCTAGGTGAGGGCTTGGGCTCTCTGTCTTCTCTCAGCTCAGGCCATATCCCCTGCTAGTGTCTCCACCAAGACAGCTGACAAGCAGCCTTAATGTAACCTGGCTTCTCTAAGAGTGTTCTTCCTCCACTTGGAGACCCAAGACAACCTTGAGTTATAACTTTCCTTCTATTCAAGCCTTGACCTCTAGCACGTAGGCTGGGACACCTGGTGTGGAGGTTACTGATCCTCCACTCTCCTGAAACTGTTGTAGAAGGTTTCCCGGACCCATTTGGGCCCGGAGGTTTGTACCTTGTCCATGGTGGTTTTTGTCCCCCAAAGAAATGAAACAGACACTTATATTAATTTCATACTGTTTGGCCCATGTCTCATGCATATCACTAGCTAGCTCTTTCATAGTAATTCAACCCATTTCTTTTAATCTACTTGCCACGTGGCCCAGCCCGAGGCTCACCTGTATTTCTCACATGTCTCTTGTTCAGGGGTCGGATGGCGACTGACTAACTCCATTCTCCTTCTACCTGTCTCTCCTTTGATTCTCCACCCACTTCTATGGTGCTGCACTTAGGCCAAAACAGCTCCTTTATTTACAGCATACAGAGAACATTCCACCACATGAAACCTTCAAGAGTCAGAGACTACCAGTGTATTGAAGGTGCTGTGTCCCTCAGGGCCCCATCAGGGCTGTCTATGGCCATAAACAGATAACTCCTCTAGTAAAGTTGTTCTAAAGAATAATTTTGCTTTAGTTTTATTTCTCAAACCCCTGTTTATATTTCATTTACAAAATTATTTCCAGAAAGAAAAAAAAAAAAAAGCAGAGGCAAAGACCTTAAGAACACATCACATTTAAGGAACATAAAGGAGGTCTGTGTGGCCAGAGGAAATGATCAAGGGTGAGTGGGAGATGAAGGGGAGAAACAGACAGATAGCAAACATGTAGGGCATGATGAAGAGCATAGGCCTCAGTGTAAGTGCAAAGGAGGATAATGAAAGCCTCAGAAGTCACAGAGAGGCAGGGTCTGACTTCAGAGAAGGTTTTCTTCTGTGCTACTATATGAAGAGAGGCTGGGGGACTCAAGCTATGAGGAAAGAGAAATTTCAAAGCATGTGGGCTTCCTAGCAGCCTTTCACAGGAATGTAGACACAAGAGAAGAATTAAGTTCCCATTCACTGAATCCACTGCAAAGTCTTCAAATGCTGAACCACTTGTCTACAGGGAACATTTGGACCTCCATACCTTTCTCATATTCTGACTGTGAAGTCTTGGGCAAAGTATATCACCTGTCAAAACCTCTGTGCATTCCTTTATAAAGTAAGTCAGTTGCGCCTTCTTAAGGATCCAGTAAATGTTATACTCTTGGGTTTCTTGGAAAGGAAATTGACTCAGACCTGCCAAAAATAGACCAGGTGCTCCAGGCAGTTCCCCAGGCTGGGCCAGGCTACAGTCAAGCTTGGGTGGAGCCTCAAAGGGAGGAGAGTGAAGACCTGGGTGCTTGCTTTTGTAGTTCAAAGTTTATTCTCCCAGGTAGCAAACTGTCAGCTCAGGAATGTGACCTGGGTGGGACTGTTAATGATGGATGCAGCAAAGTGAAAACAAAAACAAATAAATATTTAAATGTGTATAGAGTGGGAATTATTGCTAGATTAAAAACCAAGTCAGAAAGCATAAAGGCAAAGATAGAATTTATTTCATCAAATATGCATGATAATGCCTCAAATCAAAATAAAATTGTAGCTCAGAATAATGGAACTTGTCTTTACTCCTAAATCTGGAGCTTGGGCTATCAAGATCCTGCTTCAAAAATAAAACTCAAAATAATAATATTTTTAGATAGTGGTAATAAAACCATAAATAACCTAATTAAAAAGAGAAAAAGATATAAACAGGTATTTCCCAAAAGGATGAGTACCAGTACACCTTTGGGAAAATAAACAGTATTTATGATGAGGAAAACACTGAGTATGACAAATATGATGAAGAGTTTACACTCACTCAACTCAGATAAGAAATCATTTAGTACTAAATTTTGGAGAAGTTTTTTTTTTTGTCCTTTTTTCTGTTGTTCCATAAGATTTCTCAGTGGGCACAACATAGTATTACCACACTAGAAAAGAATTAATAGTGATTTCTAATATTGACAAGGTATACACTCTAAAATTCAGCAGTTCCACTCACAGGTAATCATATACATGGACCAGCACACATGGCTCAACATATCCAAATCTATGCTATCCACAGTGGCAAAATCTTAAAAACGACTCAAAAACCCTCAGAGAGAGAACAGATCAGTAAAATGATGTATTTATGCAAATAAATTTTCATGTAGAATATTCTGTCTGATAATTCAACTTACGATTTTTTTAAGATTTTGTGGCTGGAGGTTTGTGGTATTTGCACATATGTATGTACTGCTGTACACGTGAATGCTCATGTATGCAAAGGCCAGAGGAGTGGTTTGGGTTTCTTCCTCTAGAGCTGTTCACCTCAATTTTTGATACAGAAGCTCTCAATGTACCTGAGGCTCAGCATTTTGGCTGACCTTGCTGGCCAGTGAGATCTGAAAAGAAAAGGAAATAAAGAAGAGAAAAGAAATGTTTCTTTAGTTGAAACAAAAACAGAATAAAAGTCTGAAATGACAGATTTAGAGAAAAGGTCACACTGTACTTTATATGTAGCAGAAAAAGGGTTAACACTGCAAACAGGTAAGGAGAAATTTCAGAGCAAATAGGGGCAGGAGGAAGTACATTAGTAGAAAGAGAAAGTAGTACATATACACGTAGTGTCCTGGGGGAGTGACACCCGTAACACTAAGATCTTGGCTTCTAATACCATTCTCAGATAAATGAATGAGTGTACCAGTGATGGAGCAGGGAAAATAGAAGATAAACCCAGGGTGATACATTTTATCAGAAAATGTTCAAAGAATGACGGGGACATGTCATGTAGACCCAGGATCCCATTTAAAGTGAATCCACTGATTGAGTTTCAAAACTCTATTATATCCTAGTAAAGAAGAAGATATGTGTCAGTAATACTGTGAATGAGAAATGAATGGATGGATGGATGGATGGATGGATGAATGAATGAACTGAATAGAAGAAAAAGGGTTTCCTTACAGAACATTGCCAACTTGATAAAATAAGTCCAACACTTGATCAGAATTTTAAAAAGTAAAACATTAAAAGCAATGATGAATTAGTATACCTTACTTGGAGTGAACATAGGCATGCCTTTTTCACAGGAATCAGGACATCCAGAGCTAGGTTCCTTGCAATGATGCAAGAAGGAGAGAGTAGTATGTAAGTTTAGAGGTCCTAGGAAGAATGACCTTCCACAGTGCGCAGATCTGGGCTTCCCACCGCCATTCTCCACTTCATCAATGAGAATGCCTTTTCTAAGAGTGGACAGTTTGGAAATGTATACAAAGCCATCTAACATTGACCCAGCAGCACAGAAATATGTGCATGAGTGCACATGAATCCAGAGTTATGATCATAATGACGCAGATAATCTGGAAGGAATAGTAAGAGGAAGCCACATTGATGGTTGTGGCGTTTCCATCTCATGTACTAAAAGAGGAACTTTTAAAAAACCTTGGTGTAGGAAGCTAAGCAGCTATGTCAGAAAATTTCCACTACTTATTAAGTGAAAAACTGTTAGCAACAACATAAAAGAATATGTAATTTCAGCCAATTATTGCCTCTTCCCCACCAAAAATTTTCAGGATGGTAGATCATGGTGTTCTATATTAGCCCTAGCTCTTGACTCCTCTCTGAATCTACAGCTTTCCCTTTGACTTTGAAGAGACTAGATTTGACCAACAAATGAGGTACAATGTGCCTTCTCTGAGGTGAGGCCATAAAGACCCTCACTTCTTCTCACACATCTCAGTTGAGTTGGCTTTTGTTCCCAGGAGAAGAATAGTCTCCATATAAAAGAGAGCAGAGTTGTCCCACAAAGTTCAGTGATGACCAGCTAACTGCTCCTAATGCCACAAATAACCTGGGGGAGAGAAGCCGGAGTGACATTGGGCTTCTGGCATTAACCACTTAATAAATTTCTTAATTAATAAACAGAAGTTTCAACATCTGCATTGCAGTAAAACATGATTTCTCATTTTTTTTCTATTTTTTAAATATTAAATCTTGCATTTAAGTCATGCTCTTATTTTCCTTTTCTTTAAAAAAAGGTTAATAAAGTCAGAAGAAACAGGAAGACAATGCTAAAAGTAATTCTACCAGCCTCAGATTTAGTAGATCTTGAAAGTGTCACAGAAAATTAGCTTTAACACACAAAGGATTATCTAACTTCGGTTTATTGAATGTCCATTTTAATAAGTATCACCGTCCTTTGGAGAGGCTGCTGGCATCTTTACTATTTGCGAAGCAATCAAACTGGGTATGATCACGTCCACTTTGTAACGGAGAAAATTGGGATCTATTTAAATCAACACTGAGAAGATTACTTAGCTGATAAGTGTCAGAGCTGATGGTCAATGACAAGTCTGCCTGTCAGGAATTTACCATCCTCGAAAGACACAAAAAGAAGCCCAGTTATTGGTCAGACAGAACTCTGCTGCCTACTCTCAGAACTTCATCCTGTGTAATAAAGTTATACTCGGTCCTGAACGTGAGCCCTGCTTGTGGCTGTGTTCACACAACTTGGACACCCATTTTGCACAAAGGGTAGGTAAGAGATTAAAGAAAGCACCACACTTTTTGCTATTTTTTCCATTCATAGATAGGAGCCAATCCCTCGAAGTCCAATTCTCTGCTGGCCTGAGGAATTTGCTGAGCTAACAGTGTGCTGTAGAAATGAAGTTCTGGGCATCTGGATGGCCCAAGAATACCACAGAAGTCCCAACATGAACTTTTATGAGGAACTGCATTGCTCTACTCTGAGGAAGTTTAGGACAGCCAGAGACTGAGTCCCAACTGACAGCCCCTGGTGAACTCCCCGCACCAACACATCAGTCCAGTGAGGGAACCATCTTAGAATTAAATCCACTGGCCCCAAGAGAGCTGAAAGCATGAGGCAGAGACATGTGAGTTTTGGCTCAGTTGCTGGTTTGTAGGTAAAAAGAAAATTGTTCTTCCCTAAGTCTGAATATGGTATAGCTCACTATGTATAAATAGATAACCTGAAGTGGCGTTATTACTTCTCTTTTTTCTTGCTACTAAAAATTAAATCTGGGGTTCTGCACAAGTTAGACACATATTCTACCACTGAGGTATAATCTTCATTTTCCATTTTCTTGCTTTTATTTTGAGGCATGGGTCTCACTCCCCAGGGTAACTTTGAACTTTTTCAAGAGTAAACAAACAGATCAGGCCTTGAACTTTCAGTCTCCCTGCAGTGGCATCCTGAATAGCTGGGTTATAGTACTGAGCCATCAAGCCTTGCTGTGGATCCCTTTCTTTTTAAACTGGTAAAGAGGGAGAAGGGAAAGAGACTTGGATAGAGGGGAAAGAAGGAAGAAGCATGTATTCTTTCCTCCCATGGAGGTAACAGCCTGAATAAGTTTTTTAAAAACTCTCTTAATGAGCTAGTACACCCTGATCAAGAGGTCTCTGGGACCTCCTGGACTAAGGTCATAGAAACGGCTCTGCACCAGTCTCCCCAGAGCTATTCATCAGGATGAAAGTGGTCAAAATAAAAAATAAAAATACTGTCCCCGCTCGACACCATCACTTGTTCAGACCTCTGCAAGAACAATGTATAGAGCAGAAGAGATGCCTTTTGTTTGTGCATTTTCTTGTGTATTTATTCTGTCAAAGACATTTTCAAACTTGTCACTTGAACCCTAAGGAATTTTTTTTTTTTTTTTTATCTATTTTGGAATTTCAAACACTGTGTTACCAAATGATGGAGATGATATAGGGGCAGCCTAGCTGCTTTGACCAGCATGAATCCCACGTCCTCAGCCTCTAGGTAAGCTGGTTTCCTGGTGACCTGCTGTCAAACAACCAAAGGGTGCTGGACTTGGCCCTGAAATGGCATTCCTGTGATTCTGTTCTGAATGATGGCTTTACTTCTGTCCTTGAATCATGATTAAAACATAATAAAACAGACCTTGTCAGGGTCTCGAACTTCCAATGTGGCAAATAGAACCTAAGAATTCACCTAGCCCTGACTCTAGGCTGAGAAACAAATAAAGGCTACAGAAAAGCAGCTTGCCTGTCCCTTGTCTACTTGTTCTTAGGCATACTCTCATGCTCCCTGCTTGCTCTATATGCATAAGGCTGCATATTGCAAGTTATGTCTTCCAAGTCCCCCCAAACCAGCATCTAATTGGGAAAGGAGAGAAAGAAAGACACCAGAGACTTTGTCTCCATCTCTCTTCCTTTCTAGCCATTGATCGTCACACTTCCATGACTCCCACTGGTGCAGTGACTCTTGTGTCCAGGTTTCCAGGATCTGTAAGCTCTGCCTCATACCTTTTGCATGTTACATCTAGGTGAGTGATGTCATGTCCTTTCCTTGGTGTTTTGGCACCAGGATTCCTGGAGTTGCCACGGTTCTCTTTTCCTGCATGGTCCTTTCACTTGCGTGCACTTTAAAGCTGTCACGTTATCTTGCGGTGCAAACATCTTTCTCAATCTGTTCTTTAGCTTGTTGTAGCTGAGTGTTTTTCACATTCATATGTCCAGCCACAAAGTCAATGGGGCGTGGCTCTGAGTTGCTTAGGCCAATACTTATTTAGTTTCCTAGGATGTCCTATTTTAGAGTACAAGTTTCTTCTCTGCCTAAGCAACTCCAGGTCCGTTTACATAGATAGGTCTCTGGAGGCTTTTGCCAATGCTACATTGACATCACTGGGCATAGAGGGGAAGTCCTACCTATTTGTCTCTCTTTTCATCATTCTTTATCTAATCTATTGTTATATTAATGAGTTTATAGATTAAATGCTGGCCCATGTTTGTTTTTTTATTGAAAAGATAAGCAAGGGAATTAAAATACACATTTACCACTTGTTTTAGTTACCTCTGTTATCACGAAGATCAAATGTCTGACAGAAAACTCAGAAGAAGGTGTTTGTTCTGGGTTGTAATTTCAGAAACTACCAGTCCATCACAGTGGGAAATGCCCAATGGCAGTGGGACTGGCCTTTGTCCAAGGTGACAGGAGCATATGATAGCTGGTCACATGGGGAAGCAGATAGAAAGCAGGGAGCTAAGGCCAGAAGCAGGGCCAGGATGCCCTCCAAAAGTCGGCCTGCAGTGATCCACCTCCAGAAACCACACTTCCAAACCCCAAGGTTCCAACACTTCCCACAAAACACCATCAGTTAGGACCACCAGTCCAGCCACATGAACATATGGGGGAGAATTCACATCCAAAGTGTAACACTGATTTTTACTGAACTGTGTAAGTTATTTCTGAATTCTGGTTCATTTCCAGTAAATAAAAATATAGATACTCACTTTATAGGCTTATTACACAGATTTAAAGTTTTGATGTACAAAATCTCTGTATTTAATAGATGGCAGTGAATCTATTATTTTAACAAGCACTTTCTTGCTTATATCTGATGCACAATCATCAGTGTTAAAGTCTCAGTCTTTCAAGATGATCCTAGACAGTTGTCTTAGGTTGTCAATAACCAGGAAGGAATAAGTTATTTATCTACTATTGGTCTTAATTTTCTACTGAGTCAAACAGGATTTGCAATAATAACTCAACATTGGTAGATACTGTGTCAGGCAACATCAATAAAGTGCTTCACATGAGAGAGGGAATGCAGATAATATGAAATAAACATTCCTGCAATTGCCATTGCTGCTGCTGCAACTTGGGCCTATGGTGGTGGCGGTGGCGGTGGTGGGATAGTTGAGGTGGTGGTGTAGGTTGCAGTAGCGATGGTGGTGGTGGTAGCTATAGTGGTAGTGTTTGTGGAGACAGTGGTGTTGATGGTTGTTGTAGTGGTTGTAGTGACAGGAATGACAACCATGGTAGTGGTGATGGCAGTTATAATGACAGTGGTTGTTGTAGCAGTGGTGGTAATGGGAGCAGTAATGGTAGAGAAAGATGAGGATGAGTAGAGAAGGAGCAATGGAAGAGGCAATAGTAAGGATGATTGTACAATTGATTACCAGGAGAAATCAATAGCAAGTCCACATTAATCTTAAAAATTACCCACAATGCAAACTGCTTAGCCCCTGTGATCTCAGCAATGCCAGAGACCCCTGGAAGACAGAATGATAAGGACAAATTACCATGAGGAACAAATTCTCACTAAGCTGGTACCACCCATGGGGGAGTCAACTCTCTGTATGGATGATGTCAAGATCCATTTCCCTGTGTGAAACAAAAAGAAACCACGGGCCCAGAACCAATGTACAGTAACACAAGACCACATTAGACAGTGTTTATCTACAGAGCACTTTGGCCTTTCTGGAGGACGGCCATCTATAAATAGCAGTTGGCGATATTGTTAATGATCTGGACAACCTTTCATTGAAGCTAATTGCTACTGAGGATGATGCAACATTTATCTGGCTGTAGTCTAGGAATCAGGATGTGCAATTGTGATCAATTATTTATTCATCTCAATGTATCTCATAAAGAGCATTGGTAAAGGGGCCCAAGAAATACCATGTTTGTCTAATGATAAAGACAAGTTCCAAACCTACCTACAGTTCTGACCAGACACATGCCAATGAGACAAGTTACCTAAGCTTTACTAAGTCTCATCTCTATGAGAAAAATGATGGTTCCTATTTTAATGCTTACAATGATCAAATCAGATAATAAATGTGGCATCCCAGATCCACTTTGAGGAAAGAGATAAGTATTTAGGATTTGTCATTTGTCACCATAAACCAAACTGTCTTATGCATATCTCTTTGCCTTACTAGCCCTTGGCTTTTGTAACTAAGGAAACTGGTGTAGCTTATTCCATAGAAAGAATAGGGAGGTGTCTCAGAAGAAATCTACAGTAAGGTATACATTCCATTTCTATGTCTTACTCATCCTTGAATCCCCACTCTTTAATTCCCCATTTAGCTACGACTCCAGTCAATGATGAGGAATGACTGTAGACTTTTCTGCTGCATTCTAAAGTGTAGCCAGGAGCTAGCATCCCACCCATTCCTTACTGACTTGGTGATGAGAGGCAAAAACAATGAGCTCACATGCTTGTGCTAACCACTCAGTGAGAGAAGGCAGCCAAAATGAGAGAACACCCTATATACCCATATAAACTACAAAGCTACCCAAAATAAGTACTCTTGGCCCATCCGCTGTAAGGAACTGTGGACCATCGCCTGGGCAAATATACTCTCTGGAGCTCAGCAGGACATAGCCACAAAACTAAAAGAAACAGAAAAATGATGAGGAAGAGGAAGAGGAGGAGGAGGAGGAAGAAAGAATAAAAAAGATCAAGCCAGAAAACCCCAGAGTTGGTGCTTCATTGTAGTCAGAGTAAATTCAAATATATATAATTTATAACACAGTTCTTTCGTACAAGCCCAGGGTAGTCCCTACTGAGCTAAAATTAAGGTATAAACAGGGCCATGCTCCTTTCTGGAAGATACGTGATAAAAAGAATCCATTCTCTTCTCTATTCCAGCTTCTTGTTACCCATGTGTCTTGGTTTACAGCTTCATCCTTCCTCCAGCTCCATAGATAGCCACACATCATCTCCAGAAGCCTGCCTATCTTCATTTCTCCTTTCAGCCAGGCCAAGAAGGCTTTTCTACTTCCCATTGCTCTGGCAATCACACTTGGTTCACTGCGATAACTTGGACAATCAAAAGATCTCCTCTCAGTCAACCAATTAGCAAGTCTTTGCATCTGCAAACTTTATTTTTTCTCTTTTCAGCAATTTTATAGGTTCAGAGATTAGGTTGTGGACATCTTTAGGAATCATTCTTCTTATTATTACAATCACTAAGCCAACAGCTCCTCGAACCTGCAGTCCCCGGGTTGTTTGAATCTGAATCACCAGGGTAGATTGATTGACAAGGAGATTCAAAGGCCACACCTAATGCCTTCAGAATCTAACTTTTCCAGTACTGTTTTCTGGGTAGAGTAGACAATGACTAATCTCCCCCAGTTACTTTGTTTGAAAATGTCTGCTTCACATGTCTCCAACAAAGCTATTGTTTTCCACAGACAGATTGAGAAATTTATGGGATATTTTGGGGGGCTTTGTTTGAATTTGTGTCTCTAATCAATTGATGAGGATGCTTGTGTTTAGAACAAAAGATTCCAATTTTAGATTGAGTGCACAATTATGCATCAAGTAGCTCAAGTGTGCTCCCTAAAGAAGCCAACATCAGACACAGACCAACGAATCGATGCATCTGTGTCCCCAAAGAGTTTCTGCTTATTTCTTCATACTCTGAACCTACATCTATCAAGACCTTTGTTCTATTTGCTGTTGTGATTTGAGTATAACAATAAAAAACTCAGACTCTACCAAATGTACCCTGTGGAAGTGACCAGTCTTTGAGTCTGACCTACAAAGATTTCTACTGCTTTCCTTTATTGATGCAGTATCAAGCCATTTAGAGCACACAATGTACCACATGATATTGCCCACTTGTAGAAATAAAACACCCTGTGAACCCATCCCTCCTTAACTGTCTCAAATAACAATTGAAACATCAGGGCACATAGGTAGAGAGGTCAAGATCAACATATGGTATCATATCTCTACCCTGTGTCTCCCCAACATGCAAAAGGCTGAAGCTTCCCCCTTTTCTGTCCATGACTATTGTGGATGAAGAGAGAGTAAAGGCAATAAAGAACATGAACAGTCAACTTATTTGGCTCTTGACCTGAATAATTTCATGTACATTTTGAGATTTCCCATGGAGAAAACAGGAATCAGAGAGACAATGCCTTTTCCATTAAAAGCAGCCCATCATAGAGTCAAAGACTTCTATCTCTTGATAGCAGGCATGCTAGAGGGTCCCTGAACTCTGATGAACATCAATTTTCCTCTCTTGCCAGGTTCATGAAAACTAAAAGTGAGGCTTACATCCACTGCTTAGAGCATTAGGAAAGACAATATACTATTTGGTAATATTTAGGCTTTCATCAAAATTCTCTGTTTTACTTTGTAACAAAATACTATCTTAAATCAAAGCAAACCATGGAGTTCTACATGCTTATACAGCACTCCATTCTGGTATATGTGAAACCAGGGAATCAGATGATAATAGGTAGTTAGCAGTCCATTGATAAATCAACTTATTTTAATTTTCAAAAGAAAACCCATAGCACCACACTGAAATACATCATGTCACTGAGAAAGATGTACTTTTTCTGCTCCTTCTTCCTTCATCATTTCTTGCCTGTCTGTGGTATATGGACAGGAGTGACACATACCGTCATTGCTTTCAAACCCAGAGATGGGGTGATAGCACATCCTCTAGAATGTCTGGGCTTAGAGCTTGGCATGAGTGATCATAAACAATTATTTATTAGGGCCATATAAATGCCACTGTTTAACTACCTCACTTACAGAAAAGACATTTCATATTGTTCATATTATTACACAATGGACTGTGTTAAATTATGATTAGGTCTATTACTTACCCAAAATACAATGATGTTATACTAAAAACGGAAAGACTAGCTTGATTGCTAGAGCATATAACTGTTAGAATTGGCTCATGATACATCCATTGCAGAGGCCAGGGCATTCAGACAAGGCTGGCAGACCAAGGCAATGACTTGGGGTTTGACTCTGATGTAATGGGAGCTGTGAGAGAAACTTTTCCCAGGAGTCTGAAATGAAATGTTCCATACAAAAAAAAAAGTTGAGAAAGTTGCACAATAAACCCTGCATGCTCACTCCCTAGATCCTACAGTTGACATTATTATATTTGTTCCATGAGTAGGACCTATCCATTTACCATTTAACTTTTTGATGTTGACATGAGTCATTCATCTCCATATCACATAGACAAGTAGTCACTTGACTCTGATAGTGGCAATAATCACTATGATACCTGCCTCCAAACTTTGCAGCCTGTGTATCATGGAATTTCATATTTATATAGCTATTTAAAGAAATATTTGAACAGCATGAAGTCACACATTTTTAAGAGCATTGTTCAAGAAACATTGAAAGATTTTAATCATAGAATTAACTTGGCAAGCTTTTTTTCCTATCTTCTGCATCAGCTATTGGCTAGAGGCATGAGATGGACTTGTAACAAGACCGGGGAAATCAGAGCAATGAAATAATTTAGAGAAAAAGATGGCATGGGCCCCAAGGGATGGCCCTGGGGACAGAAAGAAGAGGGTAGATTCAAGGGATGTTTTAGAAGCCAAAATGATAGAGTTGGTTTGAAGCAGTGAGGAGCAGAAAAATTCAAATTGACTTCTGGTTTCAGAATGGACAGGGAAGCAATTTTCTGAGCTGAGCCAGAATCTGGAAACAAGGTTGAGTTAGGAACGTGGATGTGGAGACTTCAGTTAAAAGATCACTAGCAGTGAATGTAGAATTACCTTTGCCTTTCCCAGCCTTCTCTGGATGCCTTCCTAGTCAACAACCAACTTCCCCAAAAGTGTCCACAGGAGTCCAGAATGCTTAGTGCTGACTCAGTCTGAGGTCACTCTCAGCTGCTTTTGTGATCACCTGGAGTTTTCTTAGTGTGTCTTCCCAAGAAGCACCTATGTTCACCTGTGGAAGGTCTGAGAGCCTATAGGCCCAGCGTAATAGCCCTCTGGTGCTCTGAGAGAAAGAATACATCAGATCCAAGGGACCTCAATGGAGGCCATATCTGTATGATGGGTGGACTCTTAGGCATCAGACAAGCCCTAAAATTCCAAGTCTTTCTGTCACTCAGAATTCCCAGGGAATTAGCCAATTACCCAATTCTCATCCCTCTGGCCTTCAATTCATTCTTAAATGCCTCCTGAATACAGGATGATTTGGCTTCTCAAGATTCTCAGGACTAAGAAATTTAACAGATACCCAGACAAAACTGGATGACTGTCCAGGGGGTGTGCTACCATTCCATCTCTGACCTTAGGTGCCTTGAGGACAGAGGTCACTCCTCTCCAGACCCCTTCAGATAGACAGGAAATGATTGAGGAAGAATGAGTACAGTGAGGCCATCCTTGTCAGCAGACATACAGCTGAGCATGGGGAGAAAACTAATGTCTTCCACAAATGCCTTGCCTCTTTCAAAGAAAGCAGTGGTACATAAGGATGCTGCAGTGTGGTTAATCCAGGCCATAAAGGTGTGCAGAGAGTTGAAAGCTGAAATGCAACACCTACAGGGTGTTGCTCTGGGATAGTACTCTCAGGGTGAGTGTCCTGTGTCGACAGATGCCCAGGAGAGCCTCAAGCAAAGAGCAGCATCTGCAAGAGCAGAGGGACTTTTCACATGGACACAATTGTGCCTTTACACCCAAGTCCTTCTGGAATTTTCTAACCAGGGCAACCACCACATACAAGCCCACTGCTTCCCTCTGCACCCCAGGAGACAGAACAGAAAAAGCTTTCTAGATGCAGTCATGAAGAGATTTTAACAGAGCCAACACCTTTCTTTTCTCAGTCTTTTTTCCCAAGTCCCAGGGCTGCTGTGAGCAAAAAGTGAGTTCATCTGTGCTCAGGGCGGGTAATGACAATAACAGCTAATCTCTGTTGGGCTCTTACTGGCTTGTGTCAAGAACTTTCTCATCTATTCTTTGCAGCACAGCCCCAAGCAATTGTGATATGTGGGATGATGCAATCATTTAATTACTTTTACACCGGAGGAAACTGAGGTAAGGATGTGAAATCGTATAGCCACCAATTTGATGCCAGAAACAAAATATTTAATGTTTATTACAAAACGTAAGCTACTGCCTCATCCTGTCCTTTGAGCCTTGTTGCTTAGGATCGATCACCCACTGCCTGAAAAAAAATGTTCATACATTCTGTGTTCAGACTCAGTTAGTTCGTAGGACACTTCACCCTCAAAGTCTAAACATGACCTTCAAGTTTATAAGCCTTGGGACACCAGACTACTAAGCTATGGCATATAGAACTCACCCACCGCCTCCACACGGGTGAGGAGGAATAAAAGACTAAACACGTGACCCAGGGAGGGTACCTCCAACTTGCCCAGACTAGTAGCAATTGGAGTCTACACGGGAGGGAAGCTGACACCCTACCCCAGGGAGAAGGAGGAGGAGGATGCAGCACAGATGACAATCAAAGCCTGGGTAGGGAGACCTGGTCTCAAGCCAGCACGGCACCTCCTAGGAGCTCAGTGCATCTCTCTGACTCAAGGTAGGGTTACTGAGGCCATGTGCCTCCCAGGAAAGTACAGGAGAGAAAGTCAACAGGAGCCAATGTGTGCATGTGATAGCAACAGGTTCAGCCTGGGCCGCAGGGCCAGGTGTGCTGGCCCAACCCAGCCATGTGTCTGCAGACCAACCCTGGCCTGGGGAGGCTTGGGGCGGGCCTGGCAGAACTCCCTTCTTCGGGGAGTTGGCTATCATTGATAGCATCCCAAGAAGTCTGTAATGAAGATGGAGCTAGACCAGAGTAAGGCCCCTTCCCATCAGCCCCTGAGAATGGGGGTGGGGTCCAAATCCTGGGATGATGACTCAGCAAACATCTAACTAGGTGTTGAACATTAGCTTTCTTCTACCCTCTACCCTCTAATCTAAAAAAATCTACAGGAATTTTGTGTGTTTGTTTGATTATTTGTTCTCTTGTATGAATTTTAAGTATTCATGGGGCAGAGGGTACCATTTTTTTAATATGAAATGATTATAGAGTCACTGGAATTTGCAATAATAGCAGAAAGACTTGCTTCCCTTTGTCCACTTCCTCTCCTGGTGACTTCTCATAATGTCAAGTCAAAACCAGAAGACGACATTGGTAAAACACTGGAAACTAGGCTGGAGTCCTCATTTGGTTTGCAAAATGTGTATGAAGTTTTAAATAAAAAGCTTTATGTTTACATTTGTGGAGCCTTGTCTCTGGACTGCACAACCTTCCAGGCCTATAAAATAAAGTTGGTGTTAGCTGGATTAGAAGGCAGAAAAAGAGACAAAGTGAGCTCAAGATAGAAAAAAAATATGGACTTCCTGGGATAGAAAACAGGACTCAACGTTGCTCAGAATCAGACCTTGATTAGAAGCTCTCATGAACTCCCACAACATGGGCACATACCTAGGGATTTTCATGACCACTTCTTTTGCTTGGTCTATGTATTGTGGCTGAATGCTGACCCACAGAAAAATAGGTTCATATCCTGTCCCCACCCACCCAGAAGTGTTTGATATTATTTGGGAAAGGGCGGTCTAGGATGCTGAGATGAAACCATCTTGAAATATCCACTTGAGTTTTAACATCTCAAGAGACCTCCAGAGGAGACACACACAAAAAAGGCCTGTACAAACAAGCTGATTGGATGATATCGTCCACAAGAAATGTAGACGGCACCTTGAAGCTAAAAGGAGCAACAATGGACCCTTTCCTGGAGCCTTCAGTGTATATTGCTCTGCTCAAAACTTCATTCCAGGTGTCTGTGCTCCCAAAGCATGGGAGAGTGAAGTGTTCCTGTTATAAGACAAATCTGTGCTCATTTGCTTATGGCAGCCCCAGAGAACACTTACATAAATATGCCATCACACAGGTGACTTTGTCTACATGGTCCTTTGCTTTTACAAGGTGGACAGCCACTGCAACTTGTTCCTCGGGACCTCAGGGGTTGGGGCACATCTGCTGATGCTCCCTTACCCACACGGAAACTTAGAGACAATGCAGTCCCTTGACTTGCACCAGGATGCAAAGCCGAGGACTGGTGCTGGGATGACTCAAGCCGGTCTTTGGCTCCTTCCCAAGCCTGTGATCCTCACTAGCATCACTGAAGCCTGAGGAAAGCGACAGCTGATTGCTTGTTGGGGCAGGTATTTATTCCTCAGCTCTAACCTCTCTATTTAAAAAGGAGGAAAAGAACTAGGAAAGGACTGTTCTCTAGTGAGCCTCTTGCTTCCTTACACCTCTATGTGAAACAAAACGTGAGGTAAATTGGAAGGAACATATCAGAACCCCACAAATATAAGCCCTAGGTTACAGGGTTGAGCCTAGGTTTTTTTCCTGAAGTATCAGAATATCCACTGGTTTCTGCTGCAAGAGTGGACAGCTGTTTTCTCCTGGAGGTTTCATAAAAGATCCTGAAAACAAAATTCTAAGCCAACCAATTCCCTCCACACCTTTGAAGCCCAAGGCAGGCCAAGCTACCTACATAGTCCTCGCCCGGCCTGTCGGAGCCTGTTGCCATTGTACAGTCTCCCTTTAGAACCTAAAGTGTCTACTGTAATTACTTATTTACTTTTCAACATGACATATATTCAAACAAAAAAAGAGAGAGAAATTGAAGCATCGTCCACTTGAGTCCAGATACCCAGAAAACAAAAACTTTGAGTCTTCTTCTAAGGAGTCTGTACATAGGGGTGTAGCACCAAATAAATACAATTCTTTCAAACAAACAAGAATGATGTTCCATAGGCATCATTCTCTATCTTTTTCCATTATGCAGCTTAAGAGTTTTGTCTTAAGAGGGTCCATGCTTCTGACAGCTTCCAAAGTATCTTCCTACATGTGCTGATTGCACATCTCTAGCTAGACCTCCACAGAATATCCATTGATGTGTTTATAAATCTTTCTTGCTAAAACTGATTTATGCTTAGTATGTTGTACACTTACCTTCACACATATGTAAAGGATGTCCATAAAAGTCAGTCCTGGTGGGCATTAGCTGTGACCTAGTGTGTTTTCTTCACCTGCAGCTGAGCCTAACCTGGCTGGCTTAAGGTGCTTTAGATTTTATTTTTTATGTTCCATTTATTTTAGAGAAAAGAGATACAGAGAACAATTATTTTCATTACTTAATATGCCTACATAGAAACAAGCCACCTACAACTATTGTTAAATTTGAAGCTGTATTTATCAAGTTTCTCCCTTTAAGATATTCTCAAAGTTGTATACTTTTTTAAGAAATTTTAATACAAATGTGTCTTTTAGAAAAATAAATAATAATAATAATAATAATAATAATAATAATAATAATGATAAAAAGATAAAAAAGAAGCCAGTCCTGGAGGACATTGAGCATCTGCATTCTAAATTGTTTTAAGCTATGAAATCACTTGCACAGAGCTTGTAGGAATGTATCCTCCAGCACTCAGGCCTTGTTTGCTGTGGTGATGTTATTAAGTCTCCTATTTTGCAAGTCAGAGAAGTAACAAAAGACATACGAAAGTTATGAAAGATCTGGTGGTGTACGTGTGTGTGTGTGTGTGTGTGTGTGTGTGTGTGCTCACATGCATGTATGTGTGTAAAATACCACTGAGCCATGTACTTAAAATTAGCATATTTAAAATCCTATATACATATTTAAAAGACTACATACATGCCATACCTCAGTAAACCTGGAAACAAAACAATATGAAGAAAAATATAAAGCTAAGATTGAGGGGTGCTAGGATCCCTGTCTTGTGGTGGTCTTGGATGCTTCATTAAAATCTAGAGATGGAATGGAGCTCCCACACAGGAGCCAAACACGTGGAAGAGGGTTTCAGACACAAGGAAGAACAGGCCAAGGACAGGGAAGGACCCTGACTTATTTGGGGAAGTGAAAACAGCAAGCTATGGGACTGGCCTCAGAAGGCTTAGGAAAGGTTATCAGGGGCCAGATCAAACAAAGACTCTTGGGCAAGAGCTTTGAGCTATTTTTCTCATTGAAATGGGAAGCCATTGAAGAGGATGAGCACATGAGAGGCATGATACAGTCCTTTTTTTTTTTTTTTTTTGAGTCATAAGAAGTGTATAGAAGTAAATTTTAGGAGCCAAGAATGAAAACCTGAGATAGAAAACTGTTCCATGCCTTAAGTACAAACATGGAGGAAGGTGATAATAAAAAGTGGTCACAAGACTGTTGACTTTCACTTGAGTCACATAAGGCAAATAGGAGGTGCTAGGCACCAAGGAGGGTCAACCTAGGCAGGCTTACTCTGAGGTCATAGTCTTGTCTGAACCACATTAAGTTGTAGATGTCTAAGAAGTGGGAAACATCAAACTAGAACCAGCCTGGAGAGAATAGTTAGTAAGCTGTGAACTATTTGTCCCCATGCATTTGCTCATAGGCCCAAACCACATCACTCATGCACAGGGATTTATGGGTATTGTCTTCTTGCAGCTATGGAGTCAGAGCTCTGTATTTCATGGGCAGTCTTCTCCCCAGTTTGACTGCAGCTCTTTACAGGAAAAGATTAATTAGTGAATCTCCAGAACCCTTGCTTCCCAAAGAGATATGCAGCTAAATTGATGGTTCAGGACAGACTTTGTTCCAGGGATTTCAGATATCAGTTATGTGAGCTCAGATTAGAGTCCAGTGGAGGGCAACCTGGGTCCAGCCACTGACAGGAGAAATTCCAATCTCCTACTTTGTTAGGGTCACAGGATCAGAGCCACTAATTCCAACATCCAGAAGAGAACATTTTGTGTGTGTGTGTGTGTGTGTGTGTGTGTGTGTGTGTGTGTGAAGGAGCTCATGCCACCTTCACTAAATGATTGTTCTAGCTTCTATTGCTGCAAACCTCCACTGCTACCACATACAGCAGGCTCACAACTTCATCATCCCTTGATTCTTCCCCTAAAAGGGCCAGTTCATATTTAAAAAGAAAAAACATGCAGACGCTAAGACATATCAGTGTTCAGGGGAATAAAATGTTCTTTTCTACTCGTAAAGTGTTTTTTTCTTATTTTTTTTTTTTTTTAAGATTAATAGTTCTAAAGCTTAGGTAGATTAGTCAGTTGGCCAAAGCGTAAACCCTGACACAAACGCTGATATTCTTTCCCTCTAGTCAGAAAACTTCCAAAATGTCTTCTTACCTAAGTTGCTGAGCAAATATATACATGAAACATGTCAGTTCCCAAACTGGGTATGGTGGCACTCAGCTGTAATCTTAGATTAAGAAGTTGGAGAAAGAGGATTAGAAACTCAAGGTCATCCTCAGACTTCATAGAGAATTCCAGTCCAGCCAGGATGCATGAGACTTGTTCTCCAAAAAGAGAAGAAAAACATGTTTATGGCAGACTCATTTGTCATAGCAAAACTAGGCGATAAATTTAAATGCTATGTACCTCTTTCACCACCACTCCTAAAAATATGCAGCTAAGTCATTTACAGCACATTACAACACTTCTTTGAAGCTGCTACAATCAAGTAGAGTTGCAGAGGCTGATTCGTTAAGATGTGTGTGCTATGTTGTTAAGGCCAAGATAAAGTTGTAAAATGGGATAATATGATCCCAGTTTTGGCAAAAATCCAGAGAGTAATATAGAGAGAAATCTGAAACGCTCATCTTTTCTTCTCAGGGTGGTTCCCCCACCACCACCCTGCAGTGCAAAGGAACTCAGATAATAAAAAGACTTTTACTTTTTACATAGTACATGACTATATGATTCACATATTTTCCATAAAAATATGCTCTCCTTGAAATTAAAAGAAGTCATACATAATAAAAAATAATATCTAAAGTTTTTTTGAAAGGTTTTGGGGCAGAGTTAACAGAAGTTATTGTTGCCAATAGTTCAAGAAAAATCCAGCCTCAAAGAAGTGATTCCCCAAGATCTGAGAAAGGATTCAGTTCAAAATAGAGAGAGGAAGGGAATAGGAAGACCAGGCACCAGACTTCAGACTCAATGGAGTCTGCATACTATGCCTTCTGGGAACGTGTTTGCACAAGGAATGAATGAGGGAACTGGTCCTGAGAACTCAAATCAAAATGTGAACAGGCTGCAAAGTTCCATCAGGATTCCTCAGGACCACTGGTCTGCTGGCATTCATCAGCTGGCTGTCACTAAGAGCATGATCCTGGTACCTGTAACATCCTGCCAAAACAAAGCCCTGCTTGGGTGACTCAGTGGAAGCATCCACCAAAAGTACACATGGGGCAAAAAGTTTCAGGAAAGAAATAAAAACCAAATATAAGACTTAAAATGTATCCTTAGTTCTACTCCTAATTCTCATGCCTATTGGGAAGAGGAGGGGAGGTGTGAGAAAGTTTGGGATGCTGGTCACATTCTTTATCTTGATTCTGAGTGCTATTCCCAAAAGTTTTCAGTTTGAGAAGATCCACCAGCAGTTATACATTTAAGATGGGTGCAAGCTGGGCAATGGTGGCATTTGGGAGGCAGAGGCAGGTGGATTTCTGTGAGTTCAAGGCCAGCCTGATCTACAGAACTAGTTCCAGGACACCTAGGGTGGTTACACAGAGAAATCCTGTTTTGGAAAAAAAAAAAAAAGAGTGCAAACATGTCTACATTACTCAATAAAAATTATTTATAAAATAAAATGTAAAGATATGTATCAGTTTCAAAATATTATTATTAGGAGGGAGGATTCTTTGAACCAAATGAATACACTTAGGTATCCTGGAGGATCACAGAAACATTCCAGCATCAAAGGAGGCCATAGCAATGATGCTGCCCATGAGTCGGTCACTATTTAAATATCAGAAAGTTATGTGTGGACTGGGTATACATGTACAGAACAATCATATCCTGGATATATATTTGATGTTAACAGAAAACTTTCTGACAAGATGCACACAAAACTAAATGCCATGGTTACTCTCGGTAAGTCTTTGCTTTTTAGCTTATTGGTTTCTTTGATACACGATCGTTTTCATAATCAACATTTTTAAGTTATAACTTTAAAGGCTTTTTAATCCTCTTGCTTGCTGACAAATCCTTCAATTTCCTTAAAGTAATGACCTCTTCCTTGCAACATTTTTTCTAATCTCTTTCTATAGATTCCCTTCAGGTAGCTTGGTCCCAGGATTGCTTGGGGAAGTCAGTAAGTGTCTTCATTCTCCAACCCGTCCTCAGACTTGCCAAAGTAGAATATCTAGTATCTATGAGTCTGCATTGCTCTTTGCAGCTGGATCAGTTTCAGGCACAATGGTAAATCTCTCTCTCTTTCGTGTGTGTGTGTGTGTGTGTGTGTGTGTGTGTGTGTGTGTGTGTGTGTGTGTACCCTGGTCTCCTTTACCTGTTTATCCTGTAGGGAATTATTTGATTTTATGTTTGTCACTTCCACTAGATTTTAAGCCCCTAGAGGTCACTGGTGACATAAGATGTCCAATAAACATGTTAAATAAATGCATGAATGAATGAATCTCAACCATCACAGGGCTCTTGGGTTCTCAAGAATGAGATTTCTATGGTGTGCTCATTTGCAGACACACAGCTGGACTTGACTCAGGTTTGTTTGTACCACTCTGAGGAGTTTAGGCTTAGGATCCCAGGCAGCTTTCAGTGGAGATGAGCCAAGCTTGGCTAGACAATAGGGAAAACCCAAAAGCTAGTAGAACCAGCTGGAGAAGGAATGACCCAGTAACCCAGATTATGTGGTTTGTTTTCCATGAGCTGAGAGCTCTTTCCATTAACCTTAAAGGAACCATGGCACAAATCATAAGCTGTATGCTTCCCAAGATCAAGGACTCCTAAGGCCCAGAAGTTCAAAACCTCCCAGCTGTACTCCCAGAGTTTTACAACTCTGCAAGGCAGGACCAGCCAAGACCTGGATTCAGCGTCTTCAGATGTTAGTTGTGGTTGGGAGCTGTCACTCCTGCGAGCCTCTGTGGCGACATCTGTAAACGGAGAAAAACAACAGCACCTAGCTCAAAGAGTCTACGTGTCAGGTGAAGCAATTCATTCAGTAGATATGCAGGACCTTCTGTATGTGACAGCACTGTATGTGACAGTAGAAAGTCGGCAAGCCTGTCCCGGGGTGCTAGTTCACAGAAGGTAGAATGTAAAGCAGAGCATAAAGCCATTGCTCCAGTTGGTCAAAGGAGGCTCTAAGGAGAAACCTGGATTTCAGTGGTAAGACCCCTCAAAAGGGCAATGAGAAACATGAATAGTCGATGCCCCACACAGGAGGTCTCACCAGTTGCAGCTGCATTTTCTGCACAGGTCACTGTAGTAGGGCACAGTGGCAGTTCCTCTCAAGGTCTTGAAGCTCAGAGAAGCAGAAACTGTGTAAACAAAGATCCCTGGGAGGACAGAACTGGATGCCAAAACGTGTGTCCCCGACCACAGTGTGGGCTCAGCAGAATCCACTGGCTCTGTTTCTTGGAAATAAGCAGCTCTTTTTAGCCAGGAGAAAACAAACTTACATAGGAAAGCACTTCATGATTCAGTGGGCAACACAAGGCCCTTGAGTGGATTAGAATATGCAAGCAGTGATGTTCCTTTCCATGCATCCTGAGCATGCAGAAGAAGCCAGTTTCCTGACAGTAAATGTGGTCTGAGGGGTGTGTTTGTTTGTGTGTGGGGGGGTGATGGTGTATGTGTGTGTGGTGTGTATATGTGGTGTGTGTGTATATGTGTGTGGTGTAGTGTGTGCATATGTGTATGCTGTGTGTGTATGTGGTGGTATGTGTGTGTGGTGTGTGTATGTGATTGTGTGTTTGTGTGGTGTGTATTGTTGTAGAATAAATTTTTTGTAAGCCACCATGTGGTTGCTGGGAATCGAACTCAAGACCTCCAGAAGAGCAGTCAGTGCTCTTAACACTTGAGCCATCTCTCCAGTCCTAAATTTTTTGTACACTGAAAAAGTGACACTCTGGTTGATTTAATAAAGAGATGACTGGCCAGTAGCTAGGTAGGACTTCCAGGTGCAAAGGATGCTGGGAAGAAGAGCAGAGTTGCAGGCAGACACAGAGGGAACAGACATACGAGAGGACAGGTAAAAGCCACGGCCATGTGGCAACATGTACATTGATAGATACGGGTTAATTTAAATTATAAAAGTTGGTTAGGAACAAGCTTAAGCTATCAAGCCAAGCTTTCATAATTAATAATGTCTCCACGTCATGATTTGGAAGCTGGGTGGCGTGACAGAAACAGTCTGCTTGCAAACAGCACTCAGGGTCCATATATCTTATGTACATATATCCACATAAGACCTGAGGAAGCCTTTTTAAAAGGTTCTAAATACACAAAAATAGAAGCAAATGTGGCTTCTAATTCTTGTGTTTCTTGTGTGGTGGTGCTATAGAGACATGCCTCCCAGCAGCTGCCTGCACGCTTGAGCCACCAGTGCACAAACCAAGCTGCATGGCAGATTTAAGGTTTTGTTCATGCAGACAGAAAAGGTTACATATATGCAGTAAAGCAGGTTCAGACAGAAAAACCTCTAAACAAGTTACAGGGCATTTAACAATGTGCATAAGCTTAAGAGAAAAAAATGGGTATTGACAATCATAGAAGGGAAAAAAATGGGTATTGACAATCATAGAAAAAAGTAGTTTAAAAATAATAAAGTCTTTAAAGAGAGAGTAAAGTAATTAAAAGTAAACCATGTAAAGATGGAAAATATTCAGGGAGTCTCGATCCTATAATGGTGTCATGTTAACTTCAAAATTTTTTTAAAGCTAATGTAAAAAAAAAAACAGTTGCTGAGAAGATGGAAACTATAATAGGTATTAATTACTAGCAACTGATTATATAAAAAATAAATATTTATTAAGGGGCTTATATGAAACACTCACTGATGTAAAGATTGTACAATAGGGCAATTTCTGGAAAGTTGGACTGACTCATCAGTGGCAGCCAAAAAGGACTACAGGACAGGTGATGTGTAAGCTGATCCTTTGACAAAAGAACAGTTCTGAGGTGAAATGAGACACAATAAATCTTGCTGGCCACAGAGTCCTCATGATTTATTATTACATGCTATTCTTTCATATGACATGAGTAGAGATTTACATTACATTCTAAATGGACTTAGAAAGTTGTCAGATACCTTTTACCTGCTCAAACATAGGACAAAAATATCTTTAAGTGACTTGTGCATATTGCATATTCCATACTTGTGCTAATGCAGGTAAATGTGTTACCTTTGAAAGTTTGTATGTTTCCAAAGCAAGGGGACCAGACACTAATGAAAGGGTGGCCCAGGTGAGCAATCCTGTCAGCCTCGGTTGCACTTTCCTTAGAGTTTTGCATCCAGAACAGCTTCAAAGTTGCTAGTTGAGATGGTCCAGCTTCACAGAATACTGCAGCCAGGACTTCAGAGAAGCCTTGAACTTTCCCATTGTACAGAGGCTGGACAACAAATGACAGATAGCTCTCTCAGGACTTGACCTTTATCCCAATTTTCTGAGGGTCCCCTAAAGATGCCATCACCCTCAGAAAATAGGAAGCAGGTTAGAGAACACGATGCCCACATTCCCAAGAGGTAGGGTAGGCAGTTTTTTGGTCATTTGTCATCTCTGATGTTATAGATGTTTGTCATCATTTAGGAGAGTTGGTTATAAGTTGTTACTGATCATGATCAGGAAAAGAACTAAACAAAAGAGTTAGATTCAAGAATCTCTTTCTGGGGAAAAAATGAGGGGATACAGTATAGAAATGATGGGAAATGGTGGATTGTTGAATCCACTTTTAAACAAACACTAGTCTCAAATATTTTATATTGGTATGGATTTTTGTATATTAATACAATTTAAGGTTCTTTTTGTTATATTGTATATATGTTTCTGTTCTTGTTTAAGATTTTGTACCTATGTAGCTCATTTAAAAATGTACTAAGTTCTAGTCCTTGAAAGTTATTACAAACTAAGATAATAAGGAAGTGCAGATTAGTAGTTAGTCATCTATAACAATCAAACTTATAGTCATGTTAGGTATGTTTTCAAGGTCAAACAGTGATATATTTTATATAAATAGGTGATTATCAAATCTTCCAAAGACATACAGAATATGGCATTTAAAATGTTTTAATAACGTAAGGCTTTTCGTGACAGTGAGACACATCCACTCATGGCAGCACCAACTTAATTTACAAAAGGATGATAGGCATTGAAAAGCCTCCATATGGAGTTTGCTTTCTTTGAAGAAAAAGCAAGTCATTTAGGCAAAAAACTGCCTTTGACTTGACTGCTGACAGTATGCTGTCCAAACTTGACTGCCAACACACAAAAAAGCAACTGCTGAACTTTACCAAAGCATGGTAGTACAGTACTTCAAAAATTCATGCTTCACAGAAAAGTCTATCAACTATTCTAGGCCTCTCAGCCAAAAGTGAATGCTCCAACATTGTGGAGGAAACTTGAGTGACTGTCCAGGCAGCCACATATTTCTGTCATTTCTTTAAGTTTTAGAAGTCACTTGTTCTGCACTTCCTATTTACTAAGGTTATATTACATCCTTCTGGGGTCTTTGATAGAGTTGAAGACTAGACAGTTGTAGTTATAGTTTCCTTAGTTATGATAGAAGAGAAATTAGGTTCAGAAATTTGAACTCACCAAAGTAAGATAAAATATTTACTCCAAAATTGCCAAATATAAATAGACTAAACATTTTGAATGTAATTCATTTTTTGTTTTGTTTTGTTTGTTTGTTTTAACATAATTCTTACCTGATAGTTATTCTTATTGTAAATAGTTTTACTGTGTTAGAGTTAAAACCTTTCCTTTTTATTTAAACAAAAAAGGGGGAATGAATGTCGTAGAAAAACCTTTTTGTATACTGTAAAGAAATGTCTCTGCAGAATCCCAGCGCACTCTGGAGCAGGGGCAGGTAAACTCTGCCCCTAAGCACATCCACAGCTCCTGCTGAGGGAAATTGCATGGCTCCCCACCACGACCTCGAACTGAGCGAACCAACTACAGGGGTCTCTGAAGGGCAGATTCAGACCCCGCCCAGAGGTGAGGAGGGGACACCAGGCCTCAGTGCCTATATCCCAGCCTGGGAGGGAGAGTTGAGCTCCCATTGCTTCCGGTTCCGCTCCCGGGACCGAGTGCTGTCTTCAGAGTTCCAGCACACTCTGGAGCAGGGGCAGGTAAACTCTGCCCATCATCACACCCACAGCTCCTGCTAAGGAAATTTACACGGCTCCCACCATGACCTCGAACTGAGCAAACCAACAACTGCAGGGGTCTCTGAAAGACAGAATCAGACCCTGACCAGAGAGGTGACAGGAGGCACACAAACCCGAGTGCCACAACTGACCAGGACCCATCTAATCGTGAACCACTGAAGCCATGGGCAAATGTCAGTGCAAAAAATTACATAATAATACAAAGGACAACATGGTAACTCCAGAAGAGAGTGGCGATCTTACAAATACAAGACCTGAAATGAGCAATGAAGAGGAAACAGAAGGAAGCAACACCAAAAATTCCTTTTTGATGATCATTGAAGCTCTAAAAGAAGATATGAAAAAAAGCCTTAAAGTAATAGAAGAAAATACAAACAAAAAATTGGAAGAGATGAACAAATCTATGAAAGAAACATGCCAGGAACTAAAAGCTGAAATAAAAGCTGAAATAGAAGCAATAAAAAAGGCGCAAAATGAGGCAAAAATGGAAATAGAAAACCTGAAGAAAAAAGCTGGAACTACAGATACAAGCATAACAAACAGAGTTCAAGAGATG
>PVIH01000079.1:0-246636 GCA_004025045.1 Sigmodon hispidus
GTGGTCACACTGCTCCCGTTGTCACACTGCCCCTATGGTCACACTGCTCCCGTGGTCACACTGCTCCCGTGGTCACACTGCTCCCGTTGTCACACTGCCCCTATGGTCACACTGCTCCCGTGGTCACACTGCTCCCGTGGTCACACTGCTCCCGTTGTCACACTGCCCCTATGGTCACACTGCTCCCGTGGTCACACTGTACCTGCCATCACATTACATCTGCACTTGAAAAGCAGAGAGGCATGAATGCTGATGCTGGGCTTGCTTTTTCCTTTTATCCAGTCAGGAGAGCTAGCCTGTGAAACTCTGCCACATGTTCACAGTATCTCCTTCCACCTCTATTAACTCAATCTAAAATTTCCTTCCTAGACCTACCCAGAGTTTTCTCTCATGGGCGGTTCTACAGCCTGTCACGTTGATGATCAATATTAACCATAGCAGTGCCTGTTAGATTACAGAGCAGAGTGGATGGCCTTTGTTCCCTCTTTGCCTTTTCTGCTCAGGCTCCTCCTTAGATGGAAGGACTCCAGCATCCTCTGCTTTTCATTAACCCAGTGTCTGTGCACTTGCTCTTGTCACACTAGTCACAGTCCCAATGGGGGCAGGCCAAATAACTCCAACAATGAGATGAGCACATAACCCCAAATCTATGGATCCTTTACTCCAGGAAGACAGAAGGTCTCCTACAAGGTGATGATAGGATTTTGCCTGAATGTAAAGGACCAGCCCAGAACAAGCATCATAGTTTGGCTCTCTGCTTCATTTCAACTCCAGGACAATTATCTAGTTGCTATAGTCTATGGTAGAAGGAGGAGGAGGAGGAGGAGGAGGAGGAGGAAGAGGAGGAGGAGAAGTTGACGATGGCCACCACCACCAATACCTAAGAGAACTCACATCCATCAAGTCACAAATACAGCATCATCCTATAGGAGCTTGTCTGGAGTGTGAGATTCCAAGCCTACTTAGTTCTGAAATCTAAAACTACATTTTTACAAAGTTTTTAGCTAATTCTTTAAAATCTGAGAAATGTTTGGCTAGGATAAAACTTTCTAGCAGTACTAACATACAGGCCCCTGTATGGGCCGATTCATTCAATCCTTCTAGAAGTAGAGCCAGGCATCTGTATCCTTCACAGCCTGACAGCTTGCTTGCTCCAGGGTGCAGCCAGAAGAGAGAGCCACTCTTTGACTGAAGCAAAACTCAGAATCAAAGCAGAAAACCCTAGGGTACTGTGCATGAAGCTATGCTCCACTCCCCACAGCAATCAGGCTCTCGTCTAGTAACAAGGGATTCCTAAAATATTTGCCCTTTTCCAAGCAGAGGCAGCATCGGCCTTTTGAATGGCTACTCATTGTCCATGCCTCATAAAAATATGCTGGGCCTCCACTGTCCGGAGCTCAACACTGCTCCCACCCTTTGTTAATGGAGGTCTAGCCCCAGGCCTGCCCGACATGGGAAATGGCCCCTTTTGAGGCAGCTTCTCTTTCGGCTTTCACCGGCCCTGGTATTTGTGATTCTGGACAAGGCATATGGCTTCTTACCATGTCATGTTCCTCATTTGCAGAGGGAAAACACAGTGTCCATTGATTCCTTTGGTTGAGCTGACTGGTGTCCCTGGCTCACGTCCAGTGACTATTTCTCTGTAGCAATCCTCAGCTGGGGTTGAGCCAGGAAGTGGATAGCTGCTCACTTTGAGCGCAAGCTCCAAGTGCTCTCTGTCCTGTGAGCTCTCCAAATGCCAGCTTATTCCGCTGATACTCTTCAACAGGGGCAGGTCAAGCAGAAAGTCACGGAAGTGGTTTGTGAAAAGAAATACTACAAGGCTCCCCTGAATAATGCGTGTTCAATACAGAGCTAGACTTGAGGGACATAAGCCAGTTTTCAGGGACCCTGCCTCCAAATGACTAGGATGACCTCTATGGACTATATAGTAATACACTTACTACAGTCATGGATGACGTCTGTATCGCTGCGGTCATTATTCACAACCTATGTCTGCTCACTACTCTTCCCAATGCCGCATATGCAAATGCTTCATATGCACATTACTGTTAGAGCATCAACACCATTTGGGGAGATAGCTGATACTACTATGCTGGTTGGATGGATGCAAACCAAGGTTTAAATAAGTCACTCAGTCCAGGTTCCTCTCAGGGAAAGTAGCAGAAGCTAGATTCTATCCAGATATGTCTTACTGCAATGGATGTAGGTCCAAACCTGGGTAAAATCCCTCATCTCTGGTCTCACTGCTTCCTGGGGACAGGGTATTATGAATCAGGTCTTCCCTTTTAGCTATACTTGTTATATAGTATGTCAGGATCAAAATTATTCAGGATCCATAGCAAAAACTGTAAAATAAGCTTATGTTCCATTTTCAAAAAAATATACCAAAATAAACTTAATATGAAATAGTTTTTAAATAAAACAAAAGCACTAGGAGAAAATATAGCTGGATAGTTGGAAAATTCTAAAGTAGAGAAGGACTTCATAGAATAACATCAAAAGCAGAAGCCAGGAATTAAAATACTAAGAATCTTGGCTGTGCCAAATATTGAAATGTCAATCTAAACATAAAAGCAGTCAGTAGACAGAGGTGTAGCACAGTGGTAGAGCACATACCTATCATGCGAAAGGTCCTGGGTTAAGTATGGACTGGGTGGGCAACTGGCAAATTGCAGAATATTGTAGAGTGGGAAAAAGTCAAATTGAGTATATAAAATGTTCTTGCAAAGCAGTAAGAAAAAGACGAATATTCCAATTTAAAAGTAGACAAAAAGTATATATATGTACATACATACACACAGATTGCACATATTGAGAGAGACAGACAGACAGAGAGACACTATTATTTTCAACTGATGAGGGTAGAACTCGGGCAACAGACTTTGGCATTCTCTGCAGGAGGTAGTGGAGGTTGACATAACCTTTCCAAAGGTTGATTTGATAAAATGTAGTGAAACTTTTAAAAATGCAGAACAGATGACCCAGCCATTTTGAGGAATACATCTTACGGAAATAATTAAGGGCCTGCATGGTGACACAGCAGGTGGATGACCCCGAACTGCTGTGGACAGAGGTTTTAAAAATTAAAAAGTGTCACCATCCTAAAAACCCAGCAAAGGAATGGCTAAAAATATCACACTACATCCTGGCAAGAGAAGACCTGGTTAATCATTAAGGAGGCTGTACATCCATTGAACCGTAATCTTTGAAAGGATGCTGGTGTGGAAAAATGTTCACACTGCATTGTCTAGAGAAAATATCATCCTACAAAATAACTGTGTTTGTACCACGATGTTCAAGGAAGGCTCGTCTCTAGGTAATGCAGATGTTTACTTTCTTTCGTGTGTTTGTTGTTTTTTAATTATTGTTATTAATTCTATGATAAAGATGTACTGCTTTTGTAATAAGAAACAAAATACAATCGAAGCCATCAGGGTCCAGCGGCCCAATCCTGCTTCTCAGGAGCTGCCTAAAATAGGATAGTGGGGGTTGGTTAATCATGACCTTGACCCACACCTAGCAGCTTTCAAGGGATACTGGTCTTGGGGTGGGCCACCGACTCTAAAAAGATTTACCTTTTCTGTCAGTCACTCCATCCTTAACTGTTCTGTCTTCACTCTTCAGGAACCTGGGTCTCTACCCTGTGTATGGAATCCAACCAGGTGCAACTCCTGTAAAGGGTACTCAGAAAGTCAGAGGCACAAATAAAGGCAGCCTGTGCTGAGAAGCCCAGCAGACAAGGAAAAGTTCCCCTTTTTCCTGGCCCCTGTTGAATCTGTATTCCAGAGATAGATTCTCTCTCCTTTTAATCTGCTTTTAAAACACCGCCTTGAAGTCTCTCGTGTCCTGAGTTAAGCTTCATCAGTGATTCATGGTGGTTTCCTTTCTCTGCAATGTGGACCCAATCACATCTGCTGCTGCCTTTGGACTACTTCCCACTCTCCATTTCTACCCTACTCCTCCGCATTCTCCACACACCCCTGGGGCTGAGCCAACCCCTAGGAGGCACAAAAACAGTTAGCTGAGATGTCTGCAAGGTGACAATGCAGGGGTCAGCCGCTTGGACAGGGTCTGTAAACTCATTTGCAATTAACGGCTCTCTGACCAGGGCCTGGGGTACAGCCTCTAGAAATCGGGGCTGTGTATTGCACCTGACCGTGGGTTCTTGGGAGATCCAGCGGAGTCCTGCCCCACCTCCAACTCCCTACTCTAGAGCATCAGTTCTCTTCTAGATCAGATGCCCTTCCAGAAGGAGCCCTCACCCTGCTCGGGTATCTGACTCCGAGGCCCCTGTTCTGCTCTCCTTCACTCTAGGCTTCTCCGCAGCCTTGAGGACCGAGGCTCGGTCCTCGGATACCACTGCGTCTCAGAGGCTGGGGTCCCTTTGCCAGAGCTTGCTGAGCCCTGGCTATTCGGGGACTGGGTCCTGCGGGGTGGGGTCTAAGGCTGTGGCCCGCTGCCTGAGTTTCCACCGCCCACCGCAGGCTGGAGGTGCATTGAGCACAGCCAGTGTCGCCGCACACCACAGGACCGCCTGGCACTGGATGGGGAGGAAGCAGGGGCCCCGCCGCCATTAGGGAGGTGCGCAGCGAGCTGAGCCAGGGAAACTGACTCCGGAACGGAGACCAAGGTCCCACGATCAAACCATTGCAACTGCCGAGCCCACGGAAGGCCAGAACCCATTCACGGAAAGATGAGCTTTTAGAAAGAGAACTGAAATAGTAATAGCAGCAAAAGCGACAGGGAAGGGGGGGCGGGGAGAATCCGTAAATCAGGCTTTCGCGCAGGGACTCAGATTTTGCAATAAGCACTTAATTAAAAATAAAATATATTGATGCAGTAGGCAAGTCGCGTTCCTGAGAAGGTAAAAATACAGTGGACTGACTCCCCCACACCCCAGATGCTCCACCTGCCTGCTGTAATTACAGGGCTTCAGAGAGAAGGGGAAAAAAACACGACACAGAGAAATCTGCTTGCATATTTTTTCCTCTATTGTGCTCGGCTCATTTGAATTATAATGTGTTGCAGGCCAGAGTAGAAAATTTTGTGCCTTGAATAATGAATCTCCCTTGAGCCCCCGGTACCTGTACTTCTTTTTAGTGTCCACTGAGAATAACGTGTTCGACATTCAAGTGACAACACAGAAAAGGATTTCAAAGCCCCGGAGCCCCAGCACGCTGCACACCCCGACGGCTCTTCTGCCTGCCCCCTCTTTGCCTTCCAAATGCTGCAAGCTCTTTCTTTACTTAGAGTGGGTTCTTCCTTCACACCGGTCCTGGCTGTACCACAGAAATGCGGCCAAGACAGAAGGGCGCGCAGTTCTACAATCTGAACTGGTCCTGCCCTGCATAAAGCTTCGTGCTAGCTGACTATCCAGACAATTCTAAACGAAAACATTGCCATCCCAAGCCCAGTCAGGCTTTTCCGCTGTCAAATCGGTCTACTGTGATTAGGCAGGCTTTCTTATAGATAGATAGATAGATAGATAGATAGATAGATAGATAGATAGATAGACAGATGATAGATAGATAGATAACAAGCAGTAATTTAATAAAGTAGAGAGGGTTTAAATCACAAGAAGTATCTGCGCCATTGGATACTCAAAAGGTTCTGTGATGGCAGTTTTAAGGGGTAAATGCCGAGAGTGAGGTGGAGGATATGAAAATGTCAGTAGGATGAGAAAATGGAGGATTTGCAAGTCATAAAAACAAAGTGGCCTCAAAGCAGAACTTTGCAGCAAGGTTTTGTTTTGGCTTTTGTTGTTTTGGTTGAGAATTCTTTCTGGTTTGATACAGTTTTTTTTAAAAAAAAAAAACAAGTCACTTTTAGCTAACAAGATTAAAGTTTAGACTGTATGCTCTGACAGACATATTTATCAAAAAAGAAAAATGTACTAATGTGGAAGGATCTCCAATATACATTAATAAATAAATGTATTTATATATAGTATGTACATGCACATTATATAGTGTGAGAAAATTATCTATACTTTGTTACAAGTTATATTTGATACTTTGTATTTATTTTATTATATTTAAATATATATACTTGTATTTAATATCTATCTTTGTGCAGCCATGGGACGATTCTACTTGAGTACTGCCTTTTGGAAGGGGGATGGTTGTGGATGCATAGAGTTTCACTTTTACAAAAGTCCAGTCTCATTTTGTTTTAAAACAATATAAATTAATTGTTGGTTTAAAAAATAATGAGATGGGGTGATAAATATTACATCTGTCCCCTGTACTACCACCAGATGAAGATTTGGTGCTGATGAGAGGTATTATAGCTGCTGCTATGTGTGTGCGTGCACACGCTTGCTTGTAGCCATTACCTCACCTTTTCATCATGACTGTTAAATACTTCCCAAAGAAAACTGCTGGGGGTTTTGCCTCTGCCTGCCCTCTGCTCTAACATGGGCACCAACACTCAGGGAAACGACTCAGAAATGTGATATAGGGAGGAACAAGAAAAGAAACAAAGACTGGATTTAATCATTAACAAAGGACACCTGACTGTACTCAGTTACTTCCTGAGTTGGGGTACTTCCTTTGTGTCTGAAGGACCACTTAGGGGCTTGTTACATCTCTACTTATTAATATTCTCAGAGAACTCTGAAAACTGTGAAGGGCAAAATCTCACCAGACCTATTGAGTTTGGCTGAACTATATCGCACACAGTTCTGCAAAGTTTGCTGGGTTCCAGCAGCCAGTGTTAGGTAAATTCTCAGAGATGTTCCATCAAAGAGCTCTCAACCCTGCTGCTCCAGAGCTTAGCCTTGCAATCCTGTCTGCCCAGGGTGCCCAGTAAGTGATCCCAAAGAGCCCAGAATCCTGCAATCTTGCTGAAATCCAGAACACCCAAAGAAGAAGCCTAAAGAGTCCAGCAGAGGACCATGCTGCTCAAAGACAAAGTAGGGCATCTCTGTGACAGGTTTCTACGGCACTAAGCAAATACAACAAAGCAAGAAGCCTCCTTTCCCTGATCTCCCAATGGTGCTAACAAAACCAAAACTCTCTTCTTTATAGAAGTTTCCTTCGCCATTGCAGCCCTTTTGGCTCTTTACACCAAATGAATCTTTGGGACAGAGACTAAGCTAAGCTCTGTAAGGAACTGAGCGACCATGTTAGCCTGACATCGGGGCGCTAAGTGGCCACAGCAGCCATTCAGATTGGTGACAAATGAACAGTGTCACAAGACAAGGCCAAAAGTTCCCAGGGGAAGGGATCATATTGTATCATATGATCTCCATATATATATCTGATCTCCACCTGACTCTGCCTCCTGAGTGCTGGGATTAAAAGATGTGCTGCTATCTATTGCCCAGCTGGCACACATCTTTAATCAGAGCGATCAGGAGGTACAGATAGGCAGATTTCTTTGAGTTTGAGGCCAGTCTGGTCTGCATAGTGAGTTCTAGGACAGTCAGGACTACATAATAAGATCCTCTTTCAAAAACAAACAAACAAAAAAAACCTTTGAAGAAATAGAAGATGGCATGAAACACAGGGATGCTGTGAGTCAGAGAGATGATCAGGTTGAGGTGACATGCAGATGCCATTATCGGAGGTAGGTCCCTTTACTTATCTGCACGAGTTTCCCCTAAGGAAGATCTCAAGGACTGCATCTTCAGGTGGCAGCAACACATGTGAGTTCAGATCCCCTGATCCAGCCAACGGGCAGAACTAGCCATGGGGTTACAGGAAAAGAACAAAACTGAGTACTCTGCACTGCCCTTGGCCTTATCATGGCAAGGTGGCCGACTGCTTTCCTCCTCCACAGACTTGCTGTGGAAGTACCTCGGGGCCCTCTCCAGCATCACAGTGCAGTGTCCTGTTCTTCAAACCTACATATGTCATGGCCCTTGCTGTTTTTGCTCTAAGATACTGTAATGTCCCTCACCAATATCCCAACTCCACCTTTATTCTAGCCCTTCCTAATTTTTAATCTTGTTGATTTAAAAAAAAATTTTTGGAATGCTGGGTGTCTTCCTAGAACTTAGCATTCTAGGCAAGTGCTCTACCACTGGGCTGTATATTCCTGTACTTTGCTGTTGCTGTTGTTTTCTTTTCTTTTTAGACAGGGTCTCTTGCAATATATCCCAGGCTGGTCTTGAACTTATGACTCTCCTACTTCTGTCTATTGAGTGCCAAGATTATAAGCTCAAGTAATCACCATGTCATGCTCTGTCCACTCTGTCATTCCTTGTTAAAGAGCTCCTCCAATTACTCTTCAAGGCTGCCCTCTAGTTTCTTCCTTGAGTCTGATTTAGGTGATGTAGGAAAAGTATTTAGGGAAAAGCAAAGTTTGTGGTAGGATTTAAGAATTCTTGGGACCTTTGACCAAACACTAAGCAGGGCATCGGGGGTGGGGGGTGAGAGCAGGGCGGTTAGGTTGTTACATTGCTGTAGCCACGCCCCCTCCTGCAGGGGCTCAGAAGCGCCTCTGACATCATCCACTTGGGAGACTTTCTCTTTTTTCTCTTTCTCTCGGCCTCCTACCCTACTCTTTCTCTCCTCTCTTACCCCCTCCCCCTCCTTAATAAACCTAATATGGCTCCCTTGGCAGCGTGCTGGTGAGTTCTTTCACATGCGAAATATTGACAGTGGAGACACTACATGGGCAGACACAAGACTTTTCTTTTTCTGAACTTCTCTCCCAGGAACCAAACCTAGGCTCTGTTCTCCCACACTGGCCGCCTATAGCACCCAAAAGCACATGTTCCCAGATCAGGAAAGAAGAGGATTTTCCCAGTCATGTCTTCTCCTCACAAAAGATGTATGATTAGGGATTACAGAAGAACCACAAGAGAAAAGAGAGCCTAGGAGAGCAATCTGTGTCTCTTTATCCCTTGGGCCACAAGAATGAATGACATCTGTCCTTGCGAAGTGTACTACCCGAGGAGGAGGGTGGTTTCCCAGTTAGCATTTAAATTATTCTTAGGTACAAAAATGTCTCCGTCTTCATGCTGAGATATCCAGGATGAAAGGTAAAAATGTCTGGTATGTGGAAGACTAGGGGACCCACTCCATTGGTCCCTGGGTTATCTGGATGAGGCAAGTCAAGACCTACTGCCCCAGGCCTAGGATCCAGGACATAGGAATCAGGAAGGCAGAAGCAGCACTGAAGGGCCCAGACAGCCAGCTCAGCATCTGGCAGCAGAGCCTCTGTTCTGGGTCAGAACAACAGTCCCGATTGTCCCTCCCCACATCAGCTACGCTGCTCCCAGAGAAAAGAAAGCCAGGAGACCTCCTGGACCGAGCCTCTGAATGAAGAATGCTGCTCTTTCTCTGCAGCTCCAAAGCCCAGCACCAGGGAATCAATTGCTCCAAGCTGGCAGCTCCCTCAGGGGCCTGGGCAGCCTCCCCTATAGTCAGTCACATGGTCCAAGACACTCTGTTCTTTGTGACAGGCGCTTGGCCAGGTGGGCAACAAAGGTCCTTCAGGTGCCCTGGCTCTGGAAAAAGTGATGAAATACTAGTTCTCATTTGTGTCCTCAGGGCCACCCCATGACCCCAGACTTGACTGTTATTCATAGCAGAAACAAAGACCATATCCAATTCAGGGCACAGGGTACTCAGAAACACCTTCACGGTTTTGCCTCATGTGGCTAACGTCAGAGATGTTTTATAAAAACAAAATTGGAGGTCACAGTGCTTCTTGGATAAAAGGAATTTTACTTCAAAGAAATTTACATAGTAAACAGAACTAGGGAAATTGCCAGGACATCACCAGGCAGAGGACAAGCCACCATAAGGTTGCCCAGTGTTTCCTGAACTGCCAGCCACTTCATTCACACTAGTAGAAATCTAGAGACCTGGCCACTGAGTCTAGTTGCCCCTCTGAATTTAGCTCAGCCTAATCCTAAGCCCTTTCCAGCTCTGTGCCATTAAGAACTCCCCGCCTCTCAGCACCTATGAAGAAGTTAGCTAGGAAAGAAGAGATTGAGAGGGTCCCAATCTAAAGCCAGGCTGCAGGTTCGATTCCCAGATCCACTCCTCACCTGCTGTGTGACACTGAGCAAGTAATTTTGTCTCTGTCCTTCTGTTTCTTCAACTGAGAAATGGATATAGGTTGGTTTCGATTTCAGAGACTTGTCATCAAGTCAAGGAAAGGGCCATGGGGGGGGCGACGGGGAGGCAGCCAGGGCTCATAATAACCTAAGTGAAAGCACCACCAGCACTTACTGTCTGGGGTGTTCCTTTTAAACTTCACAGAAAGTCATTCTAGTGAGTCCCTTCCCATTACCCATTTGGTCCTAATGAGAGGAGGTTGGCAAACAGGTTCTCACGGGGTAGAAAGGGGTGCTCTTCAGGAGCAACTGAAATACTCAGCCCCTTCTTTCTCAGCTAGCATTCTCCTAGGCTAGAAGGCGGAGTTTGGGATGGACTTCTTGCAGAATCGAGCAGGACACCCTTTCTCCCCAACTGGAGAGTAGGGTGATGAAGAAGCGCCATGGGTAAGCGTCTGTCCAGACCTGGGTCTGTCTAAGGTACCTCACCATCCACCATATTTTCCATCAAGTACTTAAACCATCTATCCCTGTTCCCTCCCCCCAAGTCCCAGTTCTGTGCTCAACATGGTCACTGCCAATGAGTCATCTGGGACCATGTTTTGTCATCTCGGAGCCACAGTTATGGCCATCAAAGTGCTGACTGGTAACAGAAGCCAAGGAGAAGGTGGGAACCACCATTCCATGGTGCAGCAAAGCAACCACAGAGGGCAGAGCACATCTAAAACCTACCAGGCTTGTTCACTTCCTAACAGGCGGTATAGCGTAAGACAGGGACAGCAGCCTTAGAGTGCCAATGAGGTAGATCTAAGAGTTCCTACCAACAGGCTCTAGAGGTCGCCTTATCCCATTAGCAAATTCCTAGGGGTGGGGGAGAGCTACTAGCCTTGTCCCTCTTCTTCCTCACAACTTCTTCACCTCCACATCTGATTCCAACCTTTGTAGAATGTGCCCACAGGTTCCTATGCTCTCCGGTCTCTTGTTGGTTTAGACGGACAAGAGGTGGGACCAAGAAGACGGATGAGGATGACAGTAAAGTGCCTGAGTATGTGTCTCCCTGGTCCCCAGTCACAACACCATGCTGGGTCCTTTTCCCCAAAAGCAAAAACTGGAAAGGAAAGCTCTTGTCAGAAAGCTTTTACTCTGCCTCAGTTCCTAACCCCTGGGGTCCAGAAGTGAGTGGGCCTCTTCTTGGCACTGACCCTATGATTTCTCCTTAACTCTGCCCAGGCCCCTGAATCAGCAGCTTCCAATTCTCTCCACCAATCTCCTGGAGCAAACCATGCCATCTGTTTCTTGATAGAGGCCAAAGGTTGCCCAGGGGCTTATCACTCCATTGGCTTCGTCTCTTTCTCTGTTTTTGCTTCTGTACCATAGGAAGCTTGCATGTAGTATTATAAAATCTATGAAGCCACTATTGGTATCCTTGCTGAAACATATGCATACCTCTGCAATGTTCTGTGTTGCACAGCCTGCTCCCCATCACTACAGGCACCCACTCATTGCTGCACATGCACATACAATTCACCAGGGCAGAAGCCTCCAGGAAATTGATGACCTGCCTTCCCTGCTCATCAGCTAAGAGTTTACATACCAGCTGGCCGGAGAGGCCTTCTCCCAGGAATGGCATGGAGGCTGATAGCCACATAAAGTTAAAGTCATAGTGGGTGGAACACTCACTGGAGGGGGGGGGGAGAGAGAGAGAGAGAGAGAGAGAGAGAGAGAGAGAGCACTGAAGTCACTCTAGCCATTGCTACTTCCCCATGAGAAAAGAGGACAGAATGCCACACACTCAGGATTTGGGGGTGCTTTCTTTCCTTTCTGCTGTGATAACAATTAGTGTATGTAACCCAGCAATTTGTTGTCTCAGTAACAGACTCCTGGTAGGTGCCGGGGCTTGATCACTATAGGTGATACTATGACCGTGATTACAGGAAAACTGAGTTGTCCAGCAAAGTGACCAGTAATCTGCAAACTAATGGCTATGCAGTGGTGGTAATAATATGGAACTTACCCTGCAATTCAAAACAACCAGCCCTCTCTAATGTAGCAGTTTTCCCATCAAAAGCTCAGCTTCTGCTTTTGATTTCTGCTCATCAGTAGCTGCGCCAGCTTTGGCTTTAGGTTTGGAAAAGCTAAACAAGAGAACATGAAATGATGCACTCCTCTTTACAGCCCTGGAATGGGAAGTCAATGAAGGTTCTGTCAAGTGGAAGAAAGGGGAACAAGTGAAAGAAGCTTCTGGAAGGCAACTTCATTTCTTAACAGAGCAACAGAGGCTGGCCCAGAGCATTGCAGAACACAGCAAGTGTTGCCTGGGAATCTAGGAAACCAAGAGAGTCAGTCGTAACATGCACAAATGGGCTCTGTGTATATACACAGGTCCAGCTGGGTGCACAGCACAGCCCATGTGTACCTGTGCACACAAACACAACCATGTACATGCCTGCATACACAGACACCATTGGAGTCACTTGTTGACAGGCTCCAAGGTGAGGTGTTGAAGGTCTCTACCGAATGTTATCCACAAATTATTCTTGAAAAAACAGATTAGAGCTATTGGCCCCGGGGTCAGTAGATTTTTGTCTGTGAAGAAGACAGGTGATATCTGGGTCATACATAGTCTACTGGGATACCTCAGAACTATACAACACAGCCAACAGGAACTGCTGGGCACCCATGAGTTCAAATCCATCACCAATGACCTACTTGACCTTGAGTGGTCAGCTTAACAAAGCCAACACGGTGGAGAGTGGAGAAAAGAATTTGTGATTAACCTCCTGCATAGTTAATACCTCTATTTTTCTGAATCTTAGATTTTACCACTTTACAATGAATGATAATATCATACTGTTTTATCCCTCAGCAGGTATCTTTGAACCAAATGAACTCTTACCTGTGTGTTTTCAAAAAATAAAACAGTAGACAAATGAGATGACCTTCCTCCATACCAGATATGGCAAAAGTGCATGCGGGGGGGGGGGCCGCTCTTGGTCTAGGCAGCACAGCCAAGCTGGCTCTGTTGTCAGAGGTGGGGGTGACCCAGCTCTGATGCTGCAAGCAAGGGAAAGCTGTGTCCTCATCCTCACTCATCTGTCATGTGACAGCATTGGCAGAGGACAGATACCCTCCCCCACCACCCAATCCCTACCTACCTGAGATGGGCGTGGGGGTGGGTGGGGGATGACCCTGGGGTCATAAGGGCAGGAGAGCTGCCCCTGACTCTTATCAGCTTCAGGACTCAGGAGAGGGCCCCTGCACCTCACCTGGGCAACACAGTAGAGCTGTCCCTGATGGTGTAGGGGTGTCAGAGCAGGAAAATTGGCCCCACCCCTTGCTCATTGCTACAAGGGTGAATTAGCTGGGGCAATGCTGGAGAGCTCACCACGGTGAGGACAGGGGAGAGCTGGCGGGCTGACTAACCCTGCAGCTGCCCAGGCCCAGACCCAGGGTTATGACTTGGCCTGCTCTAGCATCCACCCCATCTATGGTCTGCTGGAGCATATGAAGGGACCAGACCCGAAGACCCAAAGCTGCAGAGTGTCTGCAACACAGGGTGGCAGCTGGATATCCTGGAAGAGTCCCAGGAGGACCCAGCATCACCAGAGGCCTCAAACCTGGCCAATGACTCTGCAACATACACTTGCAAGTAAAGAAATATGGAAAAAGGCATTTTCTTCATGACTTACTGTGTCATACTGCAGCTTCCATGACAAGATTTTTTTTTCCTTTTTTCTCTTAAGTTTTATTTTATTGGGGGGCGGGCTTCAGGGGCAGAGGGAGGGTGCACAGGGAAGGGGAAATGAATGAAATCAAAATACATGATGTGAAAGACTTGTTGAGTAAATAAAAAGCCAAGAAAAAAATAAATTAAATAAAACCGTATTTACAGACACCGGATAGCACTGTGTGTTGGCCTTAGACATTCTGCCTAGCTAATATATTGTCCTTCCCTGGCACTAATGGAAAATGCCGTTCTTAATGGTTTAGAAAATATAACCTGTGTTATAGGATAGCAGATGTCTGTGAGTCTAACCCTTTCTATACCCTGCCTCTATAATGCTGCATTTTACCACCCAGGGAGGGAGGGGGGAGGGAGGAAGAGCAGGAGGACAGGAAGGAAGGGAGGGGGAGGGTAACGGTAACTATGAAAAAGTGACAGGATTCACTTCAGGCATCTTTTGACCTTGACAATAATGATGAAGAGTAGGGGCCTCCACACATGATGAGATCTTGGCTTTCTAATTGTTGGATTCTCCCACAGATAAAAGAGATAACTTGCCATGTTCCCCATCACTGCAGGTCATGGTAAAACAGAACAAAAGTTCACGAGTGGGGCGACGATACTTTCCCTCCTAAGCCCTACAGCTGCTCACTCCCAAAGCACAGAGTCAGTGGGATATCCTTCCACGGGGACTTAGAGGTGAAAACAGCCTGCATCTATCACCACAAGCTATACACACAGAGGACATGATTATGATCTTCGACACCTCCCACTTCCTGAGGCCTTGCCTGCTTCCGTGCCTCCTATGTGAGACCTGGAACAGCTGGAATCACCCTGATAGTAGCCTGCTCATGAAACAATTATCGAAGTGGACAGAGGGGAGAAGCGCAGAGAATATGGGTCTGAAGTTGCCCCACTCAGAGGTCCAAGACCAATGAACATTTGCCTCAGTGGGATGGGAACCAAGGCCAGAAGAGAAGGAGGGACAGAGCTCCTGCTAGTCCTACTTGGCTTCCGTGGGATCTAGATGTGGAATCAGCAGCCATGATAAATCTAGTGGGGTTTCCAATGGAGCTGGAAAGAGAAAGAGAGGACCATGATAAATTGCTAAAGAAAAGGCGGATAGTCAAACAAAAACTCAGAAAGCTCAAACTGTCAGTCAAAGAAAGAGTTACTGTTAAAAAACCATGCTGGGGAACCATGTCTCCTCCAAACCCATTCCACCACGGAAGATTAGACAAATCCAGTAATCTCAGAGGGATTGGGAGGAGACTACTTTTTCTTAAGGACAAGTCACGGATGGGGATGTCCCTCTTTCTTTGGATGTCATCACAGCCATATGTGAGACCTGGAACAGCTGGAATCACCCTGATAGTAGCCTGCTCATGAAACAATTATCGAAGTGGACAGAGGGGAGAAGCGCAGAGAATATGGGTCCCTGGTGACGTCATTACCTAAGAAACACCCAAGCATGGCATCTCTCCAACTCAAATCTTCCAATCATACGACAGCGATATACCCTTTATTGAAGTTGGCCTCTGTCAGGTTTTCTGCTAATTGCAGTACAGACTGCCTTAGCTGATAGAACAGAAGCCAGAGTGTACCTATAGCCAAACTCAATGTTTATCTACTGAGGGCTATTTTCAACTCACTCATGTAAGCCCTGGAGCAGCCCCCAACAGCCTACAGCCAGCTGAGTCTACAGGTGTGGAGTCCCCAGCTACAGCTGTCAGAGTTGAGAAGACACAGAGTCAGCCAGTCTGTTACAAGAATCCATTTAAGGGCTTCCGAAAACACAAATGTCCAGACCAGTTGGACACTTCCCATTCCCTCTGGGGACCCTCCCTTGGCATCATTATTAGCCAAACCCACAGCTGCCAGGCATAGAGCCTGACTCCAAATGCAAAAGAGTGTTCAATGGAGCCCCCTCCCAAATGCTATATCCCCTGAACAGCTGGGGCTGTGGGGCTGTCCTCTAAGAAAACTCATTCCAACATAGTAGAAAGGCACATTTGCAGGCATTGCAACTCAGAACCCTCCCCCATCCCACCACCACCACCCAGTCATGCCCAGAGTGGGAGAAAGGTCAAGCTGAGTATGATTCTAGCAGAGGTCAGCAGGCTTTCTGAGTTGCAACTTAAAAGGCCTTCCAGGTTCTTATACTATTTGTGGCTTTATATTTTCCAGTGAAATGAGCAGTCCAAGGAACATCACAGCAGAATTTCCTACCTTGCACAGTTATACAAGAACCAAGAACCTCAAATACACTCTTGGATAAGTGTGGGTATAAACAGGTAAGGGGTGCATTTGTGCTCATCACTGGCAATTGATGAAGGGCCGGAGCTCAGGTCCTCTTCCTCATGGCCAGTGTGGTTTCTTTCCGGGGCTGGATCACAGGGTCCACAAAGGAGTGCTAAGAACAAAAGGCTGAATGCTTAGAAATGAAGAGTGCTGATTCTCTTGAACACGCAGCTCCCTTTGTACCTAACTCTTTAAATTGTAAGTCACAGGCCAAAGTGTTTCTGCAGCTTATCAATAGCCAACAGGAACTGGTACAAATCATGGGATGCCGTGATTTCAGGAAGAGGAAAAGGGTATTTGCCTGTAAATACAGAGTCAAGACAGGATATGATCTCAATATACATGTGGTGAGACACAGAACAAGCCAAGGGGCATCCTGGCCTCAGCAGTTACACCTCCTAAAAGTACAGGTTATGGGAGACATCAGAGTCCCAGAGTTAACTCCATTCTGTTGTTAGGAACCAAGATCACATCCTTGCTAATTTGTAACTGTATGCCCCTGAAACCTTCATGCACCTGGAAGCTGTAACTACCTCACTCCAATAAGAAAACTCAAACCAAGCATAACCACTGTATTTTCCAACAGGCTGCAGTCTAGACTCACTGGGAAGGGTCTATTTCGCCCTGAGCATCACAATACACTTCCATCAGAATCACTGGGCAGCAGTCTGGACGTCATGATTGTCCTAGTTACATTTCTCTGTCGCTGTGATAAACACCATGACCAAAACCAACTTAGGGAAAGAAAGGGTTTATTTGGCCTACACTTCCACATCACAGTCTATCACTAAGGGAAGTCAGAAAAGGAACTCAAAGCAGGAACCCAGACTCGGAAACTGGTGCAGAGACCATGGAAGAGTACAGTTTACGTGTTTGCTCTCCATGACTTGCTGAGCCTGCTTTCTTATACACCCCAGGGTCACCTGCTCAGAAATGGTACTGTCCACAGTGGACTGGACCCTCCCACATCCAATAATAATAACAATAATAAAAATACCCTACAGACATGCTCACAGGCTAATCTAATAAAAGCATTTCTCAGGGGAGAATTTCTCTTCCCAGGTGACACTAACTTGTGTTAAGTTGACTGAAACCAGCCAGCACCAAGACATAGTACAGCATCCCAGGTGCAGCTGATTGACAGATACATATCTAGACATGGGCAATGTAGAGATTTCCACCAGCCTGGGATACAGCATAAGGTCCTGTCTCAAAAAAGTCGAAAAGAGAGAGAGAGCAAAGGAAGGAGGAGGGAGGAGGAGGAATATATGCCAGGAAGGGAATGAAAAGGAGGAAAAACTTGATATGAGCTCCCTATAACACAGAGTAGGTCTGCTGATGATTATAGGTAAACATCTGCCTCAGGCATGAACAAACAGCCTTTATGATGTCGGGGAGGCTAGCATGTGGAAGGCTATCAGCCCATCATTCAACAGCACACATCTGTCCTGACTAGGGGACAGGGTGATTTTGGCAATAGAATGTCTGACATCCAGCATGAAATCATAGGGCCCAATGGGAGGGGGGCAGGAGAGTCCCCCAGGGTAGTCATCTTTCGCTGCTGTCCTTTCTCTCTCCTCCCTGATTGCCAAGGAGGAGCATCACAAAGGGGCAGCACTGTCTACCGGATGTGCTGAAACCTGATGTTGAAAACCTGGAATAGGAGGCTGTTCTTCCAAGAACGTGGGACCAGGATAAGCTGGTCACCACAGGGCCAGGGTACCAAGCCAGTCTCCAGGGACTGAGGCAGAGAGACTGGGGCTGCTGATGGAAAAACCTCTATAGATGCTTTCTAGTCACAGCCAGCCAGTCCTTCCCAACAGCTCTCAACCTTCCTAACACAGCAACCCTTTAATACAGTTCCTCATGTCATGGTGACCCTCAACCATAAAATTATTTTCATTGCTACTTCATAACTGTTATTCTGCTACCACTGAACTGTGATATAAATAATTGATCTGCAGGATATCTCATATGTGACCTGGGGTGGATGCTGAGTATATATTGCCCAGGGAATAAATAAATATTAGTACTCACCACAATGTCTGCAAAAATCTATTCTAGGGTAAGCTAGGAAGTCCCTCTGAAACTCATGTGTTGAAAAGCTTGCTCCTTAGTATGGGGTAGAGAGTGGAGTCTTTAGTAGGAGCTTTAGAGGAAGGAGGCTGAGTCACTGGGCTCAGGCTGTAGAAAGAGATATGTGATTCTGGTTTCTTCTGGTATCTTCCCAAATATCATGAACTAAACAGGTTCCTCTGCCGTGTATTCCTACCATGATATGTCGCCTCATGACAGGCCCCAAAACAATGTGCCAACTCACTGTGGACAAAAAACTAGAACCTTTCTCCTGTTTAAGCTGAATTATCTCAGGCATTTTGTGATAAAAAGGTGACTAATATACTCTCTAAGCTCATCAGCGGTTCAACTGCACGGCAGGTGCCTAGAAGAAAAAGACAAATGGCAGAAGGTCTAGAAAGAAGGAAAAACTAAAAGGGGAACAGCCAAATGACCCTAAGAAGGTGTCCTTCTTTCTGCCATCCTTTCAATTATATCAAATTCTAACCAGATCTGGAGAGTCTGAACATCATCATCCAACAGTAACTCGGAGCACATGTAAAATGAGATGGATGAGATCCTTACAACAAGCCAACACATTTCACCAATAACTAAATTCTTCCCAGGAAGATGTAGGCCATCTTTTTAAAAATGAATTTTCAAGAAATAGTATCTCCCAGGGACTAGAGAGATGGCTTAGTGGTTACCATCTGTAACTCTAGCTCCCGACAATCCAACATTTTGTCTTCTGAGTTCTGTAAGCACATGCACCTACATGTATCCATAGCCACTCACACACAATTAAAAATAAATCTTAAAAGAAGGGTCTCCTAGGACAAATGTTATTAGGAGAAGAATTTGAGAGATGTGTATCCTCCACTGGCATTGAGAATTGGGTTTCCTTTACCCATATTAGATGTCTTGCATGAAGATGAGTGTTCTTTCTCTGTTTAAAGTCTAGTTATCACAAATTTGCAGGATGGTGGTTAAACTCTGGCAAGTACCTTTAATGTTACAGAAAAAGGGTTAGGTTGGCTTTATATACCCAACATAGTCCTAGCACTTAGTAGGTATTCAGTATATATTTGTTGAATGACTAAGCCTATTCATCACCAGAACAATCTTGAGTACTGGACAGAGATCGCTGTCATGAATGCACAGGAAAGACAAAGACAAGAAAACCAGGAGTAAAATATCAGGTCAGGAATGAAATCATATTAAAGAGAGGGGGTGGGGAGCAAAGCTGTGCCTACCAGGAGATACTATGAGACATCACTGACTGGTTAATGCAGGGTACTGAATACAACTGATCTGCGAGCAAAATGCTGCTTACTTAGGCCAGTTTAGCAAGTTTATTATATATGTTTGCGGCATGCTTAGATGACAGCGGTGGCTGCCTGTGACAGCCCTCCATGAACAACTGTCCCAATCAACTGCTGGCTGTAATTAGGGAGTACTGAGAAGAGGTTGTTGGAGAGAAATCAGCTTGCATATTTTTTCCTCCCATTGTGGCTAGCTCATTTGAATGAGAATAGATTGCAGTGTTGGGTGTAACACTGCCTTAAATAACAAGGCAGTCTTGGACACCCAGTACCTGAGCTGTCCGTTAGCAGCCAGTGACAAAACAGGACCAGCTTTGGGCAATAAAGGATGAGCTCAAAGTGGCAAGAGACAGATGCTGAGAAATACCCCACTGCAGTCACCATGAGGAGTTTCTGAGACCTTCCTTTGTTTTATTTATAGTCATTTTTCCAGCTGAGAGACTTAAAAGGCATCCAGCCACTGCATCCTAAGGTGATCAAAACACTGAGATAGGCAACCCAAAGATGCTGAATCCCACCCCCAGAGGAGGTGTGACACCCACAGAGTCTGTTTTCATGTTCGAGAATGCTGAGTGGACTTGGCTCAAATTAGGAGGCTGAAGAAGATGACGAATCAAAGCTCTGCCATTTTGGGGATTTTCAAATATGGCTTTAGGTTTGTTAATATGGTTTCCCTTGCCTCTCTCTCTCTCTCTCTCTCTCTCTCTCTCTCTGTGTGTGTGTGTGTGTGTGTGTGTGTGTGTGTGTGAACACCGGAAGCAGGGACTAGAGACGGCATGATGGGTAGGGAGGACATAGGCATTTATAAATCCAGGGGCTTAGGTTTGAAGTCTAATGTGTCATCTACCAGCTATGGAACAGTGTGGCTCATTTTGTCTGCCTGTAAAATGGAAAGATAATAATAACAGCATTTATTTCATATGTAAAGCTGCTGTAAGGTTTGACTATACGAATCAGCAGAAAACATGCACAGAGAGCCAATCAATGCCTTCACAGGTGCTAGCGCGTACTCCAAATCAGGTATCAATTTGTTGACAGTGGTGTAGTCTCTGAAATTTGAGGCTCTAGGCATTACTGGGAGACAGACTAGCTCTAGGACCTTAGCCAAGTCACTTCATTTCCTTGAGCGCCTGTCCCCTCACATGTTAAATGCCTAACAGTAACTACTGCATAGGGTTGCTATGAGAAATTCATTAAATATCATGCATCTAAAACAGTACCTGGGGGTCTGGAGAGATAGCTCAGCAGTTTAAAATACTGGCTGCTCTTCCAAATGACATGGGTTCAATTCCCAGCACCCAGATGGCAGTTCACAATTGTCTGTAACTCCAGTCTTAGGGGATCTGATACCTTCATACCAATGTGCATAAAATAAAGTTATATAAATTATTTTTTAAAACTTTATTTATTTTTATTTTATGTAAATTGGTGTTCTGCCTGCATGTATAACTGTGTAAGGGCGTCAGATCTGGGAATTACAAACAGTTGTTATCTGCCATGTGGATGCTGAGAATCGAACTCAGATCCCCCAGAAGAACAGTCAATGCTCTTAACTGCTGAGCTATCTCTCCAACCCTATATTATTTTTAAAAACAAATAAACAAAATAGTACCTGTCATGTAGTACGTACTCAACTGCTGGGTAATTGTGATGGTGCTACAAAGCTGCCGTCATCACCACCATCATCATCATCACCTTACAGACGGAGTTTGGCCTTCAAAGAAAAGCGATGAGGTGTCATGCTGTAATCCTTTGAAGAGCTCTCTGGTCCTGTCTGACTGCTGGAAGTCTTCCTCAGTTGAAAGGCAAGCTGGAAAAGTAGAGTCTCTACAGCTATGAGAATGATCAAGACAGAGAGCCGCCACTTCCAAGTCATCCTTACACCTCCTTTAAGTAGGGCCTAAGTGTCTGCACACAACTTATCTCTGTGGTGTTTCTCCATTCTGTCATCTCTTTCCTTAAGCTCCAAGGTAAAAGCTACCATCCACCTATCCAGCCACATCTCTCAATCCAAACTCCAGTACAGACTGTTTAACTGTTTAAACATGAAACCCACTCTACTAACATGTCACACCAAAATTTTTCACAACCTTTCTGAATAAGACATGATAACATCCACAGATAATTACATCAGCCATATGAGGTTAGGAAGCAGGGGAGGGGGGGAGTGGCAAAGTAAGGATGCTGAGTCTGCATCTAGACATCCACCCTGATAAAGGTACCTTGGGTACCGCTTCCATCTCAGCAACCTCACAGGAAGCATCCTGTGGCCTCCTCCCTCCCCTCCCTCAGTGCCCACCCCCTCCCCTTCTTTCCCTCTACCATTATTTCTAAGAGCTCTTTCCTGCAGAATGTTTGGGCCCAGCCCACTCACTCCCCACCGAGCTCCAGAAACCCACACCCGGGTGCAAGGACACACCTTCTAAATCCATCCTCAGGCTTGTCAGGGATTTGTGAGTGGCAAAGAGCACAGAACTGGAGCCCAGACAGTGCTCATCATCCTGTCATCCGGACAAAAGGAAGGAATCCCATTATGTCACCTTCCAAGGCAGGAGACAGCGACAATTTCCCCCCATAAACACCGAACTGACACTGTTATGATGTATCTCAAGCACTTCTAATCAGTATAAAAGTGGAGCAGCTATGAAGCTCTTCAGCCTGAGAGATGCCATTCATCTGGAACCGTGATCTCCTGTTGTTATTGAAATGACCTGGCTGAGAGCAGCTGGTGAATCTGTCCCACCAAGCATAAACACATAGCCAGTGGCAGCGCTCTCCGCCCAAGGCCCCTGCAACCGAACAACACAACTCAGGAGCAAACAAAGTCAGTTTTTACACTGCCACCTGTATTTTCTTATGGCTCTCTCTCCACTCCCCCCCCCCCAATCATAGAAAGGGAAAAGCGCTTTATTTCTCCAGAAGGTACTCTTACGGAGCTGGGAAGACACAGACTTTCTTTCCTTAGTTCCTTGTTGAAAGAAGTGATGAGGTACAGCTTCTAAATATGGTCCACACTCTTTGCTTACAGATGTACTTTAGACTCAACTTGGCTTTCTCACTGCAAATTATTTAATAATCACAGAGCGGGAGCAAGCACTTGGCAGTAAAGAAGCCTGGCAGGTCCACTAAGTCATGTGAACAAATTGGACATCATTAGGAATGGGGCAAACTGATCTCATAAGCTTCCAAGGGTGATGTTCTGAGGACCAAAGTCTTCTACAGACCCTCTGTGGGTAGGAAGTGGGAAGCAACGTGAATACATTGCCAGAGGCATGAGTACCCCTCCTTGATAGATGTGAACAAATTGGACGTCATTAGGAATGGGGCAAACTGATCTCATAAGCTTCCAAGGGTGATGTTCTGAGGACCAAAGTCTTCTACAGACTCTCTGTGGGTAGGAAGTGGGAAGCAACGTGAATACATTGCCAGAGGCATGAGTACCCCTCCTTGATAGATGCCAGATGAGCAAGAATGAGGTCCACAGGGTCATGAAGAATGGGGGCAAGGTCACTGAAGGTTAATAACCCTGGGTGATGTGGTCATGTTCTTGACAGGCCTGGTCTTGTCATAACTGACTATGTTTGGTTTTCCTTGTGAAAATGGCACTGAGTGTGAGTGACAAGGAAGAGACTCTCTAGTCTTCCAGAAGACCCTGAACAGGATTTTGCAGACTTTCTCACATCATTCAAATAAGTCATGGCCCCTTCCCTCAGGCACTTGGACAGATTTTCTAATCTGATCACATGTGTTCAGTAAGGGACATGGGGCTGATAGACGTTCTTCTTTGAAAATATTATAGCTGAGGCTTCTGAGGATATACAGTGATAGACAGAGGAGGGAGGGAGGGAAGGAGGGAGGGAGGATGCCATTGCAGGTACTAGATGGTCATGTCCTAAGCAGGTTTCTCCTTAAGTTTCTGGTGTACCTCAGAGTCCAGATTAGGCCCACCCCTGCCAAAGACAGCACCAGGCAAAGGTACCAGTTTCCTATCACTCAGCAAGCCTCTGGCCTGCACACTTTCTCCTCAGAGGTTGAATCCGAGCCTGAGTTCGGGCGGTGCTGTCCAATCGCCCTGCCAGAGCCCTTCAGAACTTGCTGATGTGTCCCATAGTGACCCACTTTCCTTCTGAGTCACAAGGGGCTCCAACAATACTCACCTCTCTCGGATATCTTGGGAAAAAGCTGATCATAATATTCATGAACTATTCATTACAGCATTTGGACACTGATATCGGCTACTGCTCATAGCACTACACTTAAACAGGAAACACTCAATCTGTATGAATATGGTTAAAAAGTCATGTTTGAATTCCCTCATCCCATGGCTTCTTTTTTATCCCTTCCTCCTACCTGTCCTTCAGCCACAATTTTCTAATGTTAAAATTATCAAACATTAAAAGCCTAGACATTAGGGCCAGATGACCTGGGTTCAAATCCCAGATCTGTCTCTCACTGGCGGGTCACCTGAGGACATGTACTGTTGATTTGTCAGCTTCCTCATCTATAAGAAGAGTGAGTCTAATCCACATCTCATAGGAACGGCACAGAATAACCGAGAGATGAATGTCAAAAATATTCACACATTTAGACTAGTGCACCTGTGGCTCAGGACTGTAATCTTAGCACAGGGGAGGCGGACACAAAGTTCCTAGTTCAATAGACCGCTAGTGGGTCTGACAAACAGGTGAGTGAGTTCAGATTCAGTGAGATACAGTGTCTCAAAAAAATAAGGGGAGAACAATAGAAAGGAACATCAAATGTCAGCTTTCCATCTCCATATGCACATGTATGCAGGTGTTAGTATACACCCACACTCATACATACATACTAAAACATTGATTGCTTTTTGGGGGGGGTCAGTTTTCAAGAAGGGTTTCTCTGCATAGCCCTAACTGTCCTGGAACTCAGAACTCATTCTCTAGACCAGACTGGCCTTCAACTCAGAGATCAACCTGCCTCTGCTTCCCAAGTGTTGGGATTAAAGGCATGTGCCATTTTGCAGAGCTTGATTTTTTTTTTTAATGGAAAGACAAAAGAATCTTTGAAAGATTCCCTCTCTCTAATTCAAGGAAGCATTTAGTACATTTTTCAAAGTAATATTTTTGTCCCTAATAATGCTAGTGATCTGTTATCACTCTACCTATAAAGCTAAGACTATGCCACTATCCCTGCATTGTTAAACCTCATGGAAGAGAGTCCATCTGGTGTGTCTGTCTGTCTATTTGTCTTTATATTTACTGAGAGATTAATTTTAAGGAAATGGCTCAGATGTTTCTGTAGGCAGGAAGTCCTGCAGTTAGGGGCCCCAGACTAGACACCTAGGGAAGAAGTTTCCATCCTAACCTGAAGGTCCTCTGTTGGCAAAGCACTTTCCTTTGTGGGAAAGTCAATCCTTTTCTTCAAGCTTGTTAGATGACAACTTTCCACATCATGGAGAGTGACCCGCTCTACTCACAGTCCACTGACTCCAATGTTAGTCCTACATTATAAAAATACTATATTATAAAAACCTCGAATAGAGTTTAGTCAACTATCTGGGTACTATGGCCAAGATGACACACAAAACTGACCACTGCCACAGGTAAGACTAAACTGCTCTTCATACAGTATAATCACACTTACTTCCACATATAATCTTGCCTTCTGTGCCTAACATGAAAGATGGGCCAGAGGTTCTGGCCCTCTATCGCCTGACTACTCTGCCTCCAGACCCAGAGGAAGAATGAGGTCCCAGGCTCTTCAGGTTTTCATACAGATTTTCCAAGTACAGATTACACTGTTGTTACTCTGTTCACAGCTGGGCTCTAGACTCCACCATGACAATTCACACATGTTCTTTTGCTTCTTACATGTGTTACTAAATAATCATCAACCTGAAGACTGAGAGTAAGTACCATTGCTAAGGCAACAGCTCTTTAAGGTCTCCTTCCCACCTTGGTGTGAAACAAACTACTAATATTCGTTCCCAGGATCCTCACTGAGGAGGACAAGAGAGGCCTGCAGAGCCCTTGACGCAGAGCTTTATGCTAAAGGTCAGAGGTGAAGAATGCTGGTAGAGAGGAAGTGAGTAGACTCAGAAGAGATAGAAGCAGGTTACAAACACCCAGGCCAGAGGATCATAGCAGACTCTCCAGGGGCCCGACGTCACAAGAGACCAATCAGGATGGCCAGTGAGATACTAGGTCCTTCTGCTGCAACAATGCTCTAGCTATTTTAGCACCAGTGGATAAGGAAAGAAGTGGCTAGCATCTGGGCAGCCAAAGCCATAGGAAGGAAAGCTGGAGATGAAGCTCATCTCTTGCCTAGGAACCTAGGAACCCCAAGACCCTAGGTGACCCCAATGCTGAGATAGCAAAAGTTTCAGAATCCACAGAAGAACATGGACAGAATCTCAAAACGCAGGTGGAAAACAGAGAAATGGAGGGGTCAGGGCAAAGTTGGTACCTCTAAACATGTTCACACAAACTCATCTCCAGATGTGCTTCCCTCTATCCCTCAAGAAATAAAAGTCAAGAGTCTTTTTCTCTTCATTCATAGACACTTTGAGATCAAAGTTCATGTCCATGAGAGACATCCTTGTGAAGGAGGGCCTTCCTCAACAACACCGGGGTCCCTGTCCACAGTTCTGCAAGGACCTTGCTGCGATAGCTCTAAACTCCATCAGACAGTCTTCTGAGCCAAGTATAAGAAGACCAGGGTCCACAGCTCTGGGCTCTTGGCCAAAAGAGCTCCTTTTAGGAATTTCTTCTCCTTTTATTGCTTTCCCATAGAGAATTATAGATAGCTGAAGTTTGTGAGTTAGATTACTCCCATCCATAAAATACAGACTATAAAATCCTTCCACACTAATCAGGAAAAAAAAAAAAACAATCCTTGCATCCCACTACATCCATCAGTATGTCATATTTAACAGGTACAATTATTGACAGGTGTATAAAATGTTTGGCGACAGAGAAAATGGCTTCCTATATAGTGTTTACTCTTTTTTATTGATAATAAGTTGGCTTCTCGAGCCCCACCAAGACAATAAGGACCACTAACAAGAGATCAAATCCATTTATATGGCTTCCTGTAATTGCTCCTGTAGCTCTGGGGCTCTAGTTTGGTCCCCATGCTTTACAGCTGAGCGGGGTGTGGAAGTAAAGCAGGGTCCCATTACCTCTATAATGAGGAAAGGCTAATTCTCGAAGCGTTGCTCACTGTGACCCTTCATTTTTCTTCTTCCAGACAGATGATGCTACTGTGTGTCTATGACTTGAATCTTTAAAATAGAGATTTTTAAACTGTAGAGGAATATTAATCAAAGGATCTGTCTGCCTGTAGTGCCAGGTGGGCACCATGCATAATAATAATACTGATGATGATGTGTTAATAATAATCATAACCATAATTGCTACTTCCTTCGCATGCCTACTGTGTGCCAGACATTTGACCAAAGCCACAATTTGCAGCTGTACCCTGCACAAAAGTATTTAGCAAAGGGAGCCCGAGGAGACTCAAACCTACTTGCCAAACCTTTGTCCTTGTGGAGATGAAGCTGCCTCAGAGCAAAGGGCACCTTCGTGTGATGGCTTCTTGGATGAGCTAGTGGATGGGTTGATTACTGATACTTATTTCTGTTCCCCAGGGCATCAGTGTTTCTCACCAACAAAGAGATGTTTGAGCTTCTCTGACTTCACACCTAGTCTGCCTTCCTTCTGGCCACACTGCCTCTCCACAAAGCGACTCCACACAGAAGGGTTGTTATTAGTTTACTTCTAAGGATACAACAATCGGAAATAGGATCTATTCTAGCAGGATTGATTATTCTAGTTAACAAATGCTTAATCCATGCGCCTCTCTGTTTATTCCTCTAAGACAACAGATTGTTCACTTCACAAATAACAGCTCCCCAGGTTCCTCGACAGAAAGACTTCAGTGGAGTCTGTGGAGACCACCAAGCTGAAACCTACCCTGGCCTGCAGATCTCATGAGAAAGACAAGTTGTCTGGGCAAAGTAATTACAGTTCTAAAGGAGGCAGGAGCTGAACAGAAGGTGTGTCAGCTCTAAGATGCCCAAACGGCATTTGATAGATAGATGCCTTGGAAGACAAGGAAACGGAGTGACTACTGGGGAAGAAAATCCAGGCTCAGGGCAGGAGCCCCACCCTTGGAGTGGAATGATGCCTCCCTTCCCCCAGCCCTGCCCTCAGTCTTCTGCCTTCAATGCTCTTGGAATTATTTACCTTCCTCTCTTCCTTCCTCACCTCAGCCACAGTTGAGAGGCCCAGTCACTGTTCTGCCCCACCACATGCACCCAGAAGCATTGTGAAATGGTAATCTTCCTGCCTTTCCTCCACACCCACACCTCTCTGGTGAAGCCATGGTGATGCTGAAGGTGTCCCTGCTTCAATGTCTGTCCTGTGCCTGTCCCAGTCCTGTCCCTAGTACCTCAGCTTTTTATCACTGCAGCTGTCTCCTCAGGAGGCTCTCTCCTCCTTCCCCCAGCAGAGCCCTGGGCAGCACCTCCCAGATCACCCAAGCAGAAGCAGGCCTTCCCTGGATCTTCTTCCTTCAGCCCACCCACCCACAAGCAGCTTTACCAGGTGAGCCTGACGGAGGGCTGGGTGATGCTCTGTCACCCCTGGCTCCCTCAGAGGTAAGTGTGACCTCTCACCTTGCCTCATCTCCATCCTCAACCCCTTGCTTCAATTTTCTTTAGTCAGTCAGTTATTTGTTATCAATGATATTGCTAGTCATGACCCCACATGCAAGAGGCTTAGGATACAGACAAAAACAAACAAAGCACAGGGTGCAGCTGGTAGCTTCTTGTCTCTTCACCACAACTCTTCAGGACTGAACAACTGCCAGTCTCCCTAGCTACACCCTGCAGCCTCCAAAGCCTAAAACCTGCCTACTCACTCCAGCCTTCCAGGCTTTGCCCTGATCTCCCCTATCCTAGCCTAACCCTTTCTTCCCATTCCATCCCTGTGACTGGCTTTTTTGTTTGTGTGTTTTAACTCTTTGCTCTTTGGCCGCCCAACACTCAGCTCCCAAATAAACACATAGTGACTTATTATTACTTACAAATTTCCAGAGTTAGCTTGGCTTGTTTCTAGCCAGCTTTTCTTAAGTTATCCCATCTACCTTTTGCCTCTGGGCTTTTATCTTTTTGTTATTCTTTCTTATTCTGTGGCTGGCTGTGTGGCTGGATGGCTGACCTCCAGCATCCTCCCCTCCTCCTGTTCTTGCTCCTTCTGCTTCTCTTCTCCTCCTATTTATTCTCTCTGCCTGCCAGCCCTGCCTATCCTTCTCCTGCCTTGCTATTGGTCATTCAGCTCTTTATTAGACCAATCAGGTGTCTTAGACACAGCTTCAAAGAGTTAAACAAATGCAACCTAAAAGGATGCAACACATCTTTGCACCATTAAACAAATGTTCCACAGCCAAAAACAAATGTAACACATCTTAAATATTCTATAACATGTCCCTTAGGGATGACTCTGCTGTGAACTCTGATCTGTCCCATCATGAGGCAGCCCCCCATAGCTCTCTAAATGGGTTCTTCTGGCTGCTGCTGCTGTTGTAACAAAATATCTAACAAAAGCAATTCATGGAGGACAAATTATCTAACAAAAGCAACTCACATAGGACAGGAAGGATTTACTCAGGCTCATAATACAGGGCTCTCATCATGGAAGGGAAGGCATGGTGACCTGAGACAGCTGGCCACATGGCATTTGCAATCAGGAAGCAGAGAAGCGAACAGTGGTGATCAGTTCATTGTACCTTTTTTATTCAGTCCAAATCTCAGCCCATTGGATATTGCCAAATTTCAGGCAACTTTCAAGATAGGTTCTCCTACCTCAGTTAAACTAATCTAGGAAAGTTCCTCATAGACATGGCCAGAAGTTTGCCTTCTAAGTAACTTTACATTATGTCACCAATCATCACATTCCTTTACTAAATGGTAAAATTCCTGAAGCCCCAAAAGGCCACTCCTTGATCTTTCTGAGACTGTGTCACACAAACTCCACCCAAAGGACAGCTGCTGGGCGCACACTAATCACAGTGTCTCAGATTTTAAAAGGACCGTTGTACTATACACTACGCATTGCTCCAAGTATGTTGGGATCATGTTTGATCTGGCTTTAGCAGGTTAGCTGGCAGAAGTCTATACTGGCCTCATGCCCCAGGGACACAGGACAGTGGACAGGAGACGCTGCAAGTGGACAGGAGACACGTAGACTGCTCCTACGTAGAAGGACTTTATTATTATAATAAAATACAGAAAGAAGAAAATGAAAGAGAAGGGAGGGAAGAGAGAGAGAGATCGAGAGCGTTCCCAGGAGGAAAGAAGCAAGAGAGTGTCAGCAATGGGAATTCTTCTTAAATGGAGCAGCAGGGCATGGCTTCAGAGGCCAGAACAGAATCCTAACAAAGAATAGTTCTGAATAGCATGGCTCTCCCGCTCAATAATCAAAGTGAGCGCTCAGGTATCTCCTGCACTCCAACAAAGAATGAAACAGCTTTTTAAAAACTAAGTATCTCACCCCAGTGCTCGCTGCTGGAAAAAATAAATAAAAGCCCGGTTCTCTTAATTTTCGCACACTCTGTACCATAGAACTGGTTAATATAACAATGTAGTAAGTTGACTAATTAGCAGGATAGGATCAGAGAAGCTAAGATATTTACCTAAAATCACACAGCAAGTAAATGCTGGTCCTGATAAAATCTGGAGGTCTCTCAAAGGCCTCTTTCCAGCAAAGAATTCAGTGTTCTCCCAGGGCAGTGCATGGATGTGTAGATTAGCCCAACACTTTAGCAACATAGAATAATCTCTCACTTTTCACTACACGATCAACTCCTTTCAAAGTTCCTCTCACAGGACTTAAAGGAAAGAGAAAACTGGCTCAATCCTTTCCAGTCATTTTTTTTTTCTGTCTGTTTTGTTTGGGATTTGCATTTTGTCCCTCGAATTTTTATTGCCTTAAATACCAAAATTCATACACTGAGTTTTTTTTTTAACTTTATTATTTATTTATTTATTTTTTTGCCTTGGTGTTTGCCTGGAACTGGAACTACAGACAGTTGTTAGCTGCCATGTGGGTGCTGGGAATCGAACCCGGGTCCTCTGGAAGAGCAGACGGTGCTCTTAACCGCTGAGCCATCTCTCCAGCCCCCATACACTGAGTTTTAACACAGACTTCTCACATTCTAAACTCAAACACGGGATCCTTTGCCTGCAGAAATTCAAAGTCATCCTTGTCAGGATCCCAGACGATGAAGGGCCACAGTGTCCACCACTGTAAGCAGCAGCTTAGAAAGAAGGAGGCACCAGGATGCAGCCCCCTCCACATGGGAAGATGGAGAGAACAGATGCCCACAGGCAAAGGCAACTGAAAACTAAACCAGACTGAGAACCTGTGGAAAGAAGCAAATCCCTTAGCCATGCTGCTAGAGAAGGTGGGAAACATGGCTGTGCAGGATATCAGCAGAGAAAGCTAAGAAGCTGCTGCTTCTCCTTGGGGCAGTACAAAAGCTGAGCATCCCCTCAGAACTCCCCTTGGCTCAAGGTTAACCACGGTGGGACCGAGTTCCCCATGTGGATCTTGCCTCTCACAACTCTGAGACCCTCTGGCTCACACATCCTCTCAGCTCCACTCTGAAGGGCACTTAGCCAGCCCAAGTCCTATCAGGGAACTGACAGGACTCCTGTGCTTCCGGAAGGAGCCGGCTCCTCTCCTTCTGCAGGCTAGCAGAGATAGGAGCACCCAGAGGCCTAACTCTGGGAACTCATCTTGCCACTGGGGAGGGAATGGAAGGCCCCAACCATTCTGGGTGCTTCGGCAGCAAGTATAGGAGGCCTGAAGCAGTTGGCTACCACAGTATTTCTCTATCTTAGCAAGCAACACATCGACTGAAAAGGGCTGGTTAACTCCAGTTGCTTGATCCCATTCCTAGAAGTTCTGACCCATCAGGTCTGGGATAAAAAGGTCTAAGGATCTGTCCTTATCGTGAGTCCCAGGGCTGTTGCTGCCAGAGTACATTGTTGAGACATTCAGAACCCTGCTTCACTGTTCCACTCAGCCCTTCATGCAATTCCAGAAACTAATAGAGAGTTAAAATATTACGAAGGTCTACCTGGGCAGATCTCCATAAGCTCAAAGCCAGCCTGGTCTACACAATGCATTCCACAACAGCCAGAGCTACAAAGTAAGACCTTATCAAAAAGAGAGAAAAAAAAAAGGAAGAAAGAAGGAAGGAAAGAAGGCAGAGAAAGAGAGAGGAGAAAAAGAGAGGGGGAGGGGAGAGAGGAGGGGAGGGGAGGGCTTCCTTAGAAAGCAATGTCCTCCAAGGAAGGATCTTTGTCTCATCATCACTAAAGCATGCATAGGCAGTGGTGGGCTTTAAAGAGTTGCCCATGTCCACCAGTCCAATCAGAAAGGCATCAAATGTGTACCTATTTTGAGAGCCCTGGAAAAGTCTCAGGGTCCCCGTAGTTTGGGGCATTCAGTATGGAGGGGAAAGATTGGTATCCCAAGTTCCTGGGCCATATAGTGGCTCTGACAGACTAAAGCTGGGGCCTTGGGAACAATCAGGCAGGCTCCTGTTGCTCCCTGCACAACTTCAGGTCACCAGGCAGGGAACTATAGTACAGGAAGAATGATTCGCAGCTAATTTCTGTGCCAGCTGCTAGCCACACTCTCAGAAATGCCTTGCGTATTGGCACATGGAAAAAAGTACTCACAGGCCACTTCCCCTTAGCCACCAGCCTGGCAAGCGAATGCTCCTTTTCTCTCAAAAACCTTCAGTCTGCTGTCCACAGCAGGCTGACCCTCAGGGCTGGCAGATGGTCCCTCTAGGGTGCCCATTCTGCCTTCTGCCAGCTGAACATGTGTTACCGGGAGGCAGACATAGGCATCCTGAAGCAGGTGGAGACCAAGAGTCCGCTATGTAGGCTCCAGAACCTCCTGGTACCAGCTGCGCACATTAGAGGAACCTTATAATTTAATTAACTATCTTGTATCTGGTTAAACACAAAACAAAAGATACGTTTTTATCTTTGGGAAAGTTAGGTTGGTTCCTCTGAAGAACTTTGGCGGAGGCAGGTTTACTGTAAAAGATCACTATCAGGTTAAGCAGGAAAAGATACCTGAGAAAGACCAAGAAGGAATGTGGGAAACCTTCCTGACTGGTAGGGCTGTCCATCATCAGTCACTTACCCTTGAGAGATGCTGAAGATAGAAATGGGAGAAAAGACACTGTGAGAACGGTTTGTATCAGAAGAGTGTGAGACCCAGAAGCAGCCAGACGTGCATCCAAGGTTTGGTCCTCAAAGGCTGAGGGATGATAACTAGAATTGTACCTCAGTCAATGAATGCAGCAGAGAAAGCATACGGGTCAAGGCTAAGTCAGGGTACCCAGGACACTTTGTGCCTTTCCAGCTGAACAATTGGACAAATGACCACCTGAGTCTCAGGCTCCTCACCTGGGAGAGAAAGCTGCAGGTGCCGAACTTGCAGTGGACAATGGCGGGGTCACCTGCTGTTTGCAGGCAACACTCACCGGCTCCTTCTGGTAATTTCTCCATTTCTTGACAACATCAGCCTGGGTCATTCTCAGTTCAGAACGGAGGCCTTGGCACAGACATCCCTTCATCCCACCTGCTGAGTCCCGGCACCGTTTCAAGGACATTACTAGGTCTTAGGTGCCCTGATACCTGATCCCCCAGGACAATCAGCTATCAGGGAATTGCTTTTTTTCTCCCCCTTGCATAAACAACTAGAAAATACAGAAGCAGGAAAAACCATGGGAAACAATGCCAAGAATGATCCCTGTGGGCAGGGAATGAAAGACATTATTTGAATCCTGGGCCAAGCCAATTCTGAAACCAGACTTTTCCACTACAAGAGAAAACCAGCTCCTTTTTATGACAGTATCTTGAGGACAAAAGCATGGATTTGAAAGTCAACTCCAGGAAGGTAAAGGCATTTGAATAGGGATGAAGAGCATTTCCTTCTTGGCAGCTGTGGCCTGACCCTGGCACAAGAAAAGTGGACTCTGCCTTCAGAAAAGGATCTGTAAGAGTTGAGGCTGAAAGCTGAGGTACAGACACAAAATCATGGGGGCAAGCAGGAGGAATGAGAGCCAACTAGCTGTGTCCAATAGACTTATACTTGGGTTGCCCTCTGTTCCAACACAAGGCTTCACTGGTTTCTACTCTAAGTACAGAGCCCAGAACTTACAAATAACGATTTCTAAAGCACCGTCATCTGCATCAACCATACCATCAGATTACTGCTGACCAGCAGTGGTCCACAGAAAGGCACAGTGTGTATATACTCTTTCTTTTAACCTGAGGCCTCTTTACATGGAGAGGAAGGAGTATCCAACCTGGCTGCCCGCTCCCGTGATTTTGTGTCTGCCACCTTGGACAGCTGTACCAAGCACAGCTCCGGGAACTCCCCAGTCTGCTAGGCGTTCCCTGAAGCAGAAGTCCCAAGGCAACCAGAGCTAAAGGTCTCTTCAAGAGTCACCCATCACCAGACTCCCTCAGCAAATACAGAGAACACGGTGAAGCAGGTATCGGGATGGTTATAGAGGTCATGAGTAACAAAGCAGTAGTCTTTTTCTTTCCTTTTTATTTTCCAATTTTGGTTTCTTAAAAGCTTGGGTGAAGAAAGTGACAGAATAGTAATAATCAACAGATTAGAACATGTTATGCTTAAATTACTTTAAGAGTTTGGCCACACTCTGGTACCACAAACCCAGACCAAGAAGGATGCTCTGAGATCACATATAATTGATCTGGATCTGCTGAGGCCTTGCCACAGATCTGGAGTTGGGACAAGGGAGGTATCATATGGCTTTGACCTGAACTGTTCCTGCCAATCTGCCAAGACAGGCACTTTCTGCCTGCATAGAAGTTCCAAGGTATGTGTCCTGCATGTGAACACTTTCCTAAATGGTGAGAGAGTAACAATAATCAGCCCCATTTAGTAGACTAAGAATCAGAAGTACCCAAAGTTCAGAAGCCAGTGAATGGTAAAACCCAGCACTGTGGCCCAATGTTTTCAAACAGGCTGTCCACATGTTTATTAGACCCCTCCATCCAGTCAGGAGATTGCTTATTTCTCCTCTAGCCAATCACACCCTGCATGCTGGCCCCATGCTTTACCTGAAATAAGACAAAAATATGGTAGATCGTGTTTGTGTTCTCTCAGCCACCATTCCTGTCTGAGGCATTCTTCAAGGATCCCCTCATCTCCCTCTCTGGGTCTGGGTTATGGGTGTGCACTCTGGAAACTGTATACTGCACACAAAAAGGCCCAGTGTCCAAGAGATAAAGGCAATTTGGTTTAAGGAAATCAGGGTAGGGAGAGGCATTTGCAGGGACTCTGTTAGGGAAAAGCCCTTTTCTCTCAAACCTTGGCTTTTCTTACCTGCAAATGTGTCTATTTCACTGGCTTTATTAGCAAGAGCAAAGTGAAACAGCCTATGGAAGGTGGACGCCAAGTCCAGTCCCAACCTCCAAACAGCTTCCAATAAATGCTCTCTCCCCGTATCTTCTTAGAGGAAAGCAGGGCACGCAGAAGGTTAATGATCTTCAACTTCCAGGAGTAACAGAAGCAGTTTTGCTGATGTCATGGGAAGGACGTCCTCCCTGGGAATGGATGCTGCTTGAAGCAGAAATCTAGCCCTATGGGGGTCAGACCCTGTGGAGGTCGCTTAGCTCACGCTTCCTCTGGTCACTGTGAAATGGTGGCTTCTGCTGATTCGGCAGGGATGTGGGAGGGGAAGCATCTCGGCGGGGTCTTCACATCCTCAGCCCACACTATCACCTCCTGGGACTACAGCTTTGGACTGACCGTGAACTCTGTAGTTTGTGAGTTTGTTTGCTTTGGGCAAATAATCACTTCCTGTTTCTTAGAAGACACAGCAAGCTTCCCAGGCAGGCTCCCAGGCAGCCGCTTTTACCAAGCTGCAGGAATGTGTGGGGTAAACAAAACCGACAGGGCATGAGGCCCTCCCACTGAGCAGCCCCAACGAGCAGACCTGAGCCTTGAGAAACCTGGTGTTGCAAATCCCCCGCCTCTCAAGTGTTAAAGGAATTTCAAGAGCCAGTTTGAGGTTTCCATGGCCCCTATGCAGAGTGTTCAGGAGCTGATGCTAAATTCTTTTGCCACTTGGCCGAGTCTCCTTCGGAACAGGAAGTCTGAATTCTTCCCTGACCAATCAGCATGCTGGTGCCGCTCCATCTCCAAAGCCCTGAGTTGGCCCATTTGCCTTTCCATCTGGTTCATGCCCAGCTCACATCCCACTTCCTGCTGGAAATTCCCAACTTGTGTCTTTGAGCTTTCTCTCACATCCCTTAACCCTCTCCTACTGTTCACTACGGCCAGTCTCATTTCTATAGCCCTACATCATACATTGTGTGTGGTAGGGATTTAAAGCACATGTGAGTCGTTTACAAGCGCAGTTTTATTTAAATTTTCATAATCCATGTAAGGTAGGCACTTTCATTATCCCCATTTTGCAAATAAGGAAATTTGAGGTCAGGAATGTAAATGACATATCCAGTAGCCCACTTACCATAGCCCAGTAGCAGACTTGGGTAGTGGCCCAGCTTTGATTATTGCAAACACTGAAATGCTGTTAGATCAGTGTCTGCTAATAGGTTGGTGGACATACAATGCAGATTCTTGGGACCTATCCCAGATTTTCTGTAAAAGAGGCCTTAGGGACCCAGCAATCTATGGAGGTTTTTCTACATGTGTGTGTGTGTGTGTGTGTGTGTGTGTGTGTGTGTGTGTGTGGTGTGTGTATGTACATGAGTACAATGCCCAGATGCTGGGTATCTTCAATTGTTCTCCACTTTGTTTTTTGAGACACAGTCTCTCACTAAATCTGGAGCTCCCCAATTCAGCCAGACTAGCTCAGCAGCCGCCTGCAGGGGCCCTACTGTATCCACCTACTCAGTGCTGGGATTACAGACACATGAACCTGCACCTAGGATTTGCATGGCATCTAAACTCAGTTCTCCATGCTTCTGAGGTGAGTGCGGTATCCACAGACCCTTATTCCCCCCTAATTTGTGTTCTTAAAGACCCACCAGATTTTCCTGTTGTTGATGCTCTAGACTCACTTGACAAGATCAGGAACTGGCAAGCCCTTTCTTTTAACACTTCACTATGGTTTAGGGGAAGTTTGGATGCATCCCAATTGCTGTGTGCTGAAACCATGGTGCTCAGTTCTGAGGGACAGGTGCTAAAGATATGTAACCTTGAAAAGGTAGAGCAAGGTATTTATGGGGCCAGCTTTGGGAGGGACCAATGTTGGTCTCATGGAAGAAGTCAATTCACAAGAGAACAGACTCTTGGGAAGCTGAGTTCTTCTGTTTGTGGCCATTTTCCTTTCTCCCTGTTCCACAGGTATCAATCTCCTCTGTACACACTCATCATTTTACACGTCCCTGCTGTGCTCACAGATGCCAATCATCAACCTGTACCCACCCTTTCTGGAGGACAAAGAGATAAAGCCAATCTATCTTTGACTTTTCAGCACCCAAGACTGATGAGTGAAATAAATTCCTTCTCTTAGGTTTTTATTAAAAAAAATTATTTTTACTGTATATATATTTATGTTTTGCCTGCATGTACATATATGCACCATATATGTTCCTCTGGCTCACTGAGACCAGAAGTTACTGATCCCCTGAGTTAAAGACAGTTACAGTTGTCATGTGGATGTTGGGTCCTCTGCAAAAGCGAGTGTGATTTTAGCCACTGAGCCACCTCTCCATCTCCTGAACCTCTTTCTCTAGATCCCCCAGTATCATGCACTCAATTATAGGAAAAGAAAAAGGACTAAGGGCTAGATTGTAAATGTCCTGGACTTTGTTGCTCAACAGAGAAAACTGGCATTTGCATACAAGACAGAAAATAAATTCCCACAATTTCAAGATATGGCAATAATCATGAGTATGATTAGTTGTACAAATTTAATAATGTACAGGGAGGAATCATTTGAAACATTTGTCTTAACTGGAGGTCAGAGTTACTATTATCTAGCATCAAATCAACTGCAGACTCACATTTGTTTAAAAAAATAAATCACTCCTTTTGAAAGACTTGGTACAAAGTACACAGTAGTCTAGAGTTAATGGACCTACAGTAAGCCAGCCCTAGACTAGACCACTAGGATGGACACCGGCTACATTTGGGTCAGTTCTTGTCTACACTAAGCAATCTTTGTAACCAGCCAGGCTGGTGACTCCATTCCCCCCAACACTATGTCCCACACCCCCACCCCCAAACACTTGCTCCCTGGAATTGACAGATTTGAGCAGGCATTTTGGCATCCTGTAACTCTCTAGAAGCTGTGGCAAGTCAGGCAGTTCTTGCTTTACATAGCTCCCTGAGAGAGAAAACAGCTGTCCAGCCAGGTGGCTGAACAGCTGCAGGAAGCCCTCAGCTCTGTTGTGCGGCCACCTGTGGCTTCTGTCCCTTCCTCATCTGGCCCCTCCTGGACTTCCTTGGTGCCAGCATCATACAGCCAGCCTGTTCACTTGATTACTGTGGAAAGCTGAAAGGAGAGAAACAGACATCCCTCCTCCCAGCTTAGCCCGATGACCTGGTTCTTTCGGCACCTGTCTGAGCTGTGGCTGGATAGATGGACAACAGTGACTTGAAACAAAGAAATAAGAAGCTTAAAATCTGTACCAATAAAAAGGTGGGTAGACATAATAAATAGCTAAGGTGCTTGGGATGAATTGTGTTGCCCATAGGTTCAGTTCCTAAATCCCTGTACATAGGAGTGACCTTATTTAAAAATAGGACTGTTGTAGATATAATCAAGAGGAGGGTCATGCTGAATTAGGCTGGCTTCTCTCTAAGGACCAATGTCTTTGTAAGAAGAGGGAATCTGAGCACAGAGTCATGGGACCACAAAGAAAATATCATATGAAGACAGGTGGATGGTGTTGAGGCATCTACAAACCAAGGGACATCAAAGATGACCAGTGACTTCCAAGCAGGTGGAGTAGCATGGAGCCAGTTCTCCTTCAGAGTTCCTACCCACAGCCTACCACTGGGGCGTCAAGAGAAAACACTGTGTTGCTGTAAACCACACAATCAGTGGTATTGTGTCGATCACTCGAGTGCCCTGACATACAAAATAGCAGAGTGACATGGCAGAAAAGACCTTATGCTCTCAAGAGTCATTTGACATGGTGCTCTTGACACACAGGTAACCAAAGGAAACAGACTTTAGAACTACTATGGAGATCTTAAAAAGATTAACTTATAGCCCATCGTAAACAAAAAGGTTAAATAGAATATTCTACTTGTCATTATCTATCTCTGGGTGGATATTAAAATGAACCAGTTTTGAGGGGTTTCTTTTCCTCCTCTGTGTGTGTGTGTGTGTGTGTGTGTGTGTGTGTGTGTGTGTGTGTGTGTATGAGACAGAGAGGGAGAGAGAGAGAGAAACAGAGAGAGACCAGAAAAAATGTCTGGATTCTTGAAGTTGGAATCACAGGACATTGTGAGTTACTTGTAAGAGTGCTGGGACTTGAACTATTTTTTTTTTTTTATTTATTTAGCTTTATTTATGTGCATTGGTATGAAGGCGTCAGATCTCTGGAACAGGAGTTACAGACAGTTGTGAGCCGCCATGTGGGTGCTGGGAATTGAACCCGGGTCCTCTGGGAGAACAGCCAGTGTTTCTAACCCCTGGACCTGAACTCTTGTCCTCTGAAAAAAATAGAAAGTTCTCTGAAGTGCTGAGACACCTTTTCAACCCCCTAAACCACAGGTCTTAAGCAGTGAGGGTGAGGAAAGGGTGTCATTTATGGTCAGAGCAAGTGTCAAGTGGATCTGAGAGATGCCTTGAAGTCTCTGGATACTAGATTGCTTAAGAGATTCTTTGTGAATTCACTGTGAGGGAAGCTAAAATCAATCTAGACACCAAGCCCACTGGAATCTTGGTTGTTATCCTGTTGTTATTTTAGTAAATATGTAGGTCACCTTCCCACCTCATGCTGACTAAATAATCCAGGAGGAGTCAATCACCCAGGACTGTACAAAATTTAAATTTCATTTTAATTAGTTGGTACCTTTTAGAAAATTCTAAGGCGTCTCTCCTGGTGAGGACAAACTCTGTTTACAAAATATAGAATTTCTTAGCTAAGAATATTTGCCACATGGCAGGTATTACCTCAAATTCTTCATGCTGGCTATACTAGTTCCTTCAATTCTACAGCAGCAGTGTGCACATTTCAGAAGGAGGAACTGAAGTTCTGTATTGTGGACAGCGTCACAGTATAAGTGACAGATTTTGAAGTCCTAAATAAAGAAGTAACAGTCTTTGCTACCATGCTTTCTCCAGCATTGGATTACTCGAAGCAAGAACTGGGCGAAGGACTTTTGAGCATCTCTGCTGCAGAGTGACTTGTCTCAATCTATGCCTGCTGACTGAATCCTGTATGCACAACTGATTTTAAAACTGAAAGCCAATTAATAATCCAAGGAATTGCCCCACATTTAGCTAAAGCCTAAATGCTCTTTGCATAGGCTATACTGTCCATGGCAATCAGCAGAGGAATTTCTTGTGACCTTAGAACCTGGCTTTAAAGGACTCTTCTGATAAACTCACTTGCATTCAAAACATGGACACAAAGCCCGATGGGAACACCTCATTCCCAGCTGATGCTTCCTAGCTTGCCTATATTTCCTTATTGTCTTAATGTCCTCTTCATTTATTGCTAATCCTATTTTGCCTTTTTGTGATCTATTTTTATACATCGTTAAGTTCAGTAGCCTGGAAACTTGGCTACATTTCATAACCACCCGGGAATCTTGGGAAAAACTCCAGATGTCCAGGACGCTTACCTGACCAGTGGCATCAGGGCTTCATTTCTATGGGACCAAGCATTGCACTAGTTCTCCTGCAGCTGATGGGTCCCAGAACAGGTTCCAGAAGCCTTCCTGGGAAATATGTGGAGTGATAAACAAAATACCGCCCTAAACCACACCAGTCTTCTAACTACTCCTTACAGCCTTGGCAACCATGGGTCATATTGTTTGTTTGTTTCTTGTTTATATTTCCCCCGCCCTTTGGCCTTGAGGTCCTGATGTGAAAAGCGGTTATACTCAGTCTGCTTCTCTGGCCTGCCCTCTGTGGCTTCGTCTGTATCCTCTTTCAAGCCAAGCCACCTGCCTCCCCTCAGTCAGAATTCTCCCCTCACCCCACTTACTGGGAACCTCCCTACTCCCTACCATTTTCCAACATCTATTCCTCCACCAGGGATCCAAAACCACAGCAAACCATTCTTCTGTAATTTGCCGTGCCGACAGGCTACAATCTCCCCACACACACACACACACCCTTTCGTTGTTGTTTTAATGATCTGTGAAACAAACCAAAGTTGTGGTTTCATTCTCCAGAAACACGTTAGTAGCAGTAGTTTAATGCAGAAGCCAAGACAATCCACTCATACAAGTACAAAAAGAAAAGAAAAACATTCACCAAAGGAACCTAACACTGCATTTGCTTTGAATGAAACCAGTCATGTGCACACATAATTAAAACAGGCTGAAACTAAGCAAGCACAAGTGCGCAAACGGTTAATCTTACAATACCATGGCAGAAGAATCCCCAAAGCAGACATACAAATCTTCTCTGCAGTCAGGGCATCAGTCTAGTGCGCAACATTTTGTTACTATTGGAAACCTTGCCATCCTCTGTGCCCTTGGCCTTCGCTCCTGTTCAGATCCAGGTGAAGCTTAAGCCCAACTTTCTCCGGCTGATCACAACCCACTGTGTGTTCAGTGGTTACTATGTCCCCAGCTCTGTTCTTAAGGCCATAAAGGAGCCAAATAAAGCAGCATTTGCTCATGCTAAGGAGTACCCACTATGTCTCGGTCTGGGATGGGAGTTGGCAATACAGGGAAAAAGAGAGGGATGGAGTTCCCATCCTCAAGGGGATGGTAGTCTCATGAGTCACAAGGCTGTAGTAAGTCTTTAGCAAACATCACAGAGTGCCATTCAGGCACCAACACTACTCTACTAATGGGGTAGACAACCCAGCCCTCCTCAGGAAGCCTCCAGGTAAGCAAGGCTAGCCCCACACGAAGGCAGGAATTCTGTGTGCCCAGGATATCAGGGCAACAGCTCCAAGCCCTGCTCTCCCCTCTGCCTGGTGCTTGCATTGCTCCCTTGCTCTGCTCAGCTCTTACCATACTCTCCTGCCTTCCTTCTGTTCCTCAAATCCCCCAAAGTCCTTTCTAGACTCACACCCTCTCCAGGGCCATTCACTCTCTTTGGATGATCTTCCCCTCATCATCCAAAGGAGACCCACTCTGCTGTATTCTGTGCTGGGTACTAACTAAAGGCTGTCACAGTTTTATCTTCTTTTGTGTATTTTTATCTTTTACTTGGATTTCTGCACGTCTCCACTTGAAATATGTACTCCACAGATCTAGTTTGTATGAAACACGTGTTCTCCACATTCAGTTTCCTGTGTCTTGGCACTTACTCCAGAGCTTCACGTGTGCTTGGTGTCCCTAAAATATTTGCCAACTGACTAAATAGAGGAGTTGATCCACATCTGACTGCTATCACTGCTTATATCATACATCCAAACAGTAAAAGCACCAGGCGTAGTTCTCCATGTTTCTAAATTATTAACGCATTAAATAACATTTCAGCTGTGTCTTGAAAGGCAAATAGAGATTTCTAGGCAGAAGGTGAAGGTAGGAGTGTCCCAGACAGAGAAAACAACATATACAAAGACCAAGAGCTGGGAAACCGTAGGACAAAACCATCAGTTCAGAGCAGACAAGGAGTGGTAAAGAAAAGAAGGGCCAGTAGATGTGTGTACAAAGAAACAAAGACGTGGAAAGAGAAATATAAAAAGACAATGAAAGGTTTGAAGGTGGAAATGGGACTTGGCTCTGTAGTTGAATAAAAAAAAAAAAAAGATTAAAAAGAAGGCCCACACCACCTCAGATTTCAAGTTTAAGAGACACAATTACCTCACTGTGCTTCGTGGCAACATTTCTACACCCAGTGGCCATCCCCAGCAATGCACAGTGTCTGTTGTGATATTTGATTGTAAATAATGACTAGCCTATAGTGTATCCCGGTACTTGGTCATATATTCTTTTGGGCATGTCTGTGTAGATGGTTCTAGATGAGACTAACACTGATTAAAACTGGTTGCTCCCTAGTGTGAGTGGACCTAAAGAAGCTAATGGGGGGTTTGCGGGAGAGAACCAAAGGGCTGACCTCTCATGAGTTTAGGAGATATTTTTTTCCTGCCATCAGAGTATAGCTGAAGCAATAGCTGTCCTGGGTCTCAGGTGTGCTGACTCACCCTGCAGATCTTCAGACTTGTAAGCCCCATAACTGCATAAGCCAATCCCTCTTTATAAGCCTCCTCCTATATTTATGAAGAAACCATAGGCTCTGTCTCTCCAAAGACCAAGACTGATAAAGCAGATCTTGACATTGGGTTGAGCAGGTAAGGGGAGAAGGAAGCAACATAAGGAACCCACGGGAAAAGCAAGGAATGATGTGGAAAGCATTTGGTGAGGGCAGAGAAACAGCCCCACAGCCAGAAGTGCCCCCCTTCCACTCACTGCCAGGCCACTCAGGAGTTCCAATGCCCCAGACTTAAGTGGCTGTGGCCCCCAGGGCAGGAGACAGATGAACAAAGCCCTCCACATTCTAAATGACGGTACACATCTTCACTCCTTTAAAGAGCTGCAAATCAGGTCACGGTTACGAGGCCTGAGCTGTTGATTTGGGATATTACAATATAGGACCCAGACTGGGCTCATTAGTAGATGTTCACCCTCTCCACCCCTCACCCTGAAGGCTCCCTTCAACTGAAGAGTTCTGGGGTTAGGGGGGATCTTTAGGGTTGGTTGGTTGGTTGGTTTTTAGACCATCTCTGCCACACTCCACTGTGCCAAGCACGTGGGCAGCGACTAGCAAGGCAGAGTAGAGAGTGTGGAGTGGACAGGACACTCCTCTAAAGAGCAGTCGGTTGTGTGTGGCTCAAGGAAGTCAGACCCAGTCTTAATTCCATCTCTGATTCAGCTGTGGATCCCGAGGCAACCGTGTGTCCCCCATGTCCTGCTCCCTGTGATGTGGTGTCCTCTAAGGTTCCCTGGGTCTGATATTGAAGGGGACAGACTCTTCTTGTCGAGGAGGACTCTGGAGCCTCCTGGAGCACTCAGTGCTAAAAACACATTTCAAGATTTCAGGAGCAGTTACCCTTCCCTGCCCTGTGTCCCTTTCTGACCTCTGTGGTCAGTAGGCTCCAAAGAAAATGGCCCACCTTATCTGCCATGTAAAAATTATATTTATTCTTAAACTTCCTATGTTTGGAATATTTATTCCCACCCCCCACACACACACACACAGACACTCTAGCTACCATGTTCAGAGAATCCCAAGTCACATGGGAAGGCCACCTGCAAACATCAGGCCAAGCACCCAGGCAGAGCTCCCACCAACAGCCAGCATCCCTTGCTAGCCATGCAAACATGCCTTTCTACATGGTCAAGCTTTGACCTTGAGCAAGCTTGCTACACAGTAGCGCATCTCTGGAACACCTAACTTTTGCAACAAGTGTAACGCACAGCCCAGGAGACTGAAAATTATACAAAACAATCTCCAAAGCCCTCAATTGCTCTACAAATATAAAGGCTCATTGTTAATGTCGCAAGTTATAGCCGACTTCCCTATTCTGTCCCCAAACACAATTGATGGCCATTATTTCAGGCAAGTTTGGGTTCTTGTTACTAAAAGCAAGAGGTTTTAGAATTTCCAGGTGAGGTTTTCAGTGAGGCCAAGAGGCAGAGATATCTCCCAGAAGTCTCTGAGTTTGCCTACATGAGATTCTTTATCTGCACGCTGATTCTCCTTCTTAAATCTGTGTGTAGGTGAAGTTTCAAATCCCAGGCAATCTCTCTACACTCCTATATGAAAAAGGTGTCCACATGTGCCCTCAGTGCCAAATGTTCTGAATGGTCCCAGCAGCTAATATTCCATACCCAAAATGTTTGCAAATGCCTCTTGTTGACAGTTGTATACTATGGCAGTGTGCAGGGTCTTGCACTAAAAATGGCAGATCCCAGTGGCCACTGAGGGAAAACATGACCAGAACAAACTTGCTATGGCTTCTTTTTAATGACCTAACTAAACTCACTGCTTAAAGAAATACTGTAAGATTTAGCCTGAAGCATTGGCTTGTAAACACTAGGATTTGAGTCAATCTCCAGAGCCCATATTTAAAAGCCAAGCATGGCAGCATGTATTTGTAATCCCAGCACTAGGGAGGCAGAGACAGGCAGACCCTGGGACTTGTCAGTATAACTGGCAAACTCCAGGATTTTGAGAGACTTTGCCTTAATAGATGGTAGACAGAGCCTTAGCAATGTATTGATGCCTAAGAATGCACTATGTCCTCCATATACTTGTGCACATGAACCTTCCTACATGTATACCTGCAAACATATGAACATACATGAGCATTCTAATATACACATATACCAACTTAGGAGAGTAATTTTGTAACAGAATTAAATCACCGACGAGGATCCTCAGCTAGGACTATCTTCAATAAAAGTCTTTACTTTTTCAATACTCTGAATATAATATCAGACCTGAAACTTGATATCACATACTTTTTAAAATAAACTATCCAGTTGCTCAAATTTCTTTGTCTTCTAAAACACAAATAACTGAAACTTGGATCTAGAATCTAGCTGTCAAGACACACAGTTCAAAGTATTTCTGGATTCCCCATTCTATTAGTGTTGGAAGTTGGGTTTCCTTACCCCCATTTTTTCATCTCCTTGACCGGTGAGTGTAGACAGAGGAAAATGCATCACCAGCACCATCACGAAAGCCCAGAGGAATTAAACCCTTCCTCTTTCTATTTTTCGGGGGACCATGCCTGGGCTGCTGCCTGGAGGAGGGCTCAGCAGGGACTGGCAGTCAGTAAACAGGTGTCAGTTAGATTCTAACGGTGGTAAGGACTGGAAATAGAAGGGTGTGGTCTTAGCCTTCTTCTGGCAATTGTGGTAGCTACAAAGAACAGTTCTGGGCTTGTGGGTAAACTGGGCAGCTTAGTACCCACGGTACTAGTTTTTATAGCAGTCATATCAGAGTATAAATCTTTGTCAGTGACAGCACAGACTTCTGGCTCAAATCTTGGACATATATATACATATATGTATATTTGTATATGTATATACATGTATATATACTGTCCAGAAGTATAGCAATCCTGGATTTGGAGTTACCGTGTTTTCCCTCTGTAACTGTAGCTCAGGGGTAGATCTCCTACAGTTTCTAAGATCTGAATAAATTCATCTTCCTTTCCTCCCTCTCCCCTCCCCTCCCCTCCCCTCCTTTCCCCTCCCTCCCTTCCTCTTCCTGACACTTCACAGCTGAATAACAAACTCTGCCAAATCACATTTCTTCTGTCTGACTGATCTAGCATAGTTTTAGTTATTTTCTGTACTAGAATCCCAGCAGTCTGTAGTTCACAGCACCCACAGCAGGCCCTACGTGATGGTCATCTGCTCTGTCTTTCCTTGGAATTCCAGTGTGCATTACATTAGCAATGTTTCATAAGCTATAGTGTCCCTGCACTTACCGGGTAACTACATGGCAATTTTGGCAAGGGCAATAAAGAGGTTTCTGAAGTTTCAAGGAAAAGTTTTGCTTTCCTGGTAAGATGAAACAGATATGAACAGAAACTCTTCCCCATCTGGAGTAAATATGTGATGCTTAGACCCACAGCAGCCTCTTGGTTCTACGAGTCAACAAACATGACAAACATCAAAATGGGGGGGTCCTCTAGGGATGGCAGGAGAACACTGGACACAGCATTGGTTCATGAAGCGCTGTCAACATGTCTCAAACACGGACAAGAGGTTCACTCCATACGACCAGTCCAGTCCACCTACATTCAGATTTCAGTACCATCGCTATGACAATCTAGAGTTCCAGAACTTTCCTTGTATGCAGCTCTTCTGGGTAGTGTTTGCGTCAATTTGACCACACAGGAATACGGCTCTCCAGTTTCCATGAGATGTTTTCATGTATCCTCAAGGCTTCTTCAGAGAAGGGAAGAAATGGATTCAAAATAAAATAAAATAAAAGACCTGGATCAGGGGACATTCCCATAAACAGGAGAGTCATAAGATGGTGCATCTGGGCAGAAACTGACAGCACACAGCCTGCGGTATTTGACCTCCCTGTTCTCATTTTAAATTGCCCTTTATTCAAAGCTCACCACACAATTCTCATTAGAGCCTTGGAGATAAGATAGAGTAGGTCAGAGGCAGATTATTTGGGTCAAGGCCAATAATACAGTGTGTCCGGGATCCGATCCTCTCCCACCTTCTTCCTCACCAAAGTGGGTTGAGGCACTCAAGCTCTCAGGAGGCCAGTACTGCCTCCAGGCTCACCATTGCTTTCTCTGGACAAAAGCCCTGGTGAGATGGGTACCCCACCTATCCTTGCCTGGTCTTCCTCCCGGGAATTGCCTACCCACAGCCTTCCCTTGCTGTAATTAAGTGGATATCTCATTCCCACAGAGGGTGTACAGCTGGCTATGCTTTTCTCGTATCGTGAAGCCAAATCAGAATTTTAAAAATCCTCAGCATTCTCTCACAGGAATCTCACGCCTCTCCCCCATTCACCTCCTGGGGCCCTGGTTCTTTAGGATGTCTGACCAGGGGCAGAGGGAGGCTGAACCTTTAGGTCACATGCACAAGCCCTGTTAATGAGAGCCCTATTTGTGAAGAAAGAGAGGGAATGAGGAGAAACCTCATTTCTCTTCTTCGATTTGTTTTTAATCAAATCAAATTCCTAATTACATTTGACTGGGATGAAATTATGCCTCTGAAGAGCTGCCAAATGGAACTAGGGAGGTGACTTTACTGAGCTCCACAGCCATTTTGGTCAGCATGCAGTGTTTTTCTCCTGAAGGAGCTGCTAACATGTGCTGTTGCTCTGGGGGACAAAGGGTACCCCACCATCTCTTTCTCTAGCATGAGCCAGGGGACTTCAGATAGGGCCAAAGATGAGACTCTAAACGTTAATCTTGAAGGAGAGCCTAAGGAGTTACTGTCACCTTAACATACCGGGGTTCACCCCTGACCTACCCTCCAGAAGCTATGCAACACCCAGTCAGAGGACAACCTCTCTGAGCCTCTCCGCTTGTTCTCACCTTCTAGCACTCAGGAACATTAAATCATGTGACTTCTGTATGACATTGATTTTCTTTGCTCCCTCAGAGAGAGGCTGCTGAGGTAAACTTTAGGCGGCTCACCCACCTAGAATCTTTTTTTGTTTGTTTGCTTATTGTTTATCTTCTTGGATCCATTATTCTCAGGACTTTGTAAAACAAACAAGCCAGAGTGCCAGTTGTCATAAAAGAGATTTCTCTCTTTGTCCCTAGCTCACCTCAGTGCTACCAATCCTGATGTTTTGTTCTTCCGGACCTTATGAGTCTGTCTCCTGAGCACCCCCCACCTCACCCCGTGTGTACGCATGTGTGTGTGCACGTGTGTGTGTGTGTGTGTGTGTGTGTGTATGTGCACATGCACACACACACACACACACACACAATTCAACACCATCCCTAGAAAATTCATTTTTAATAAGACAATTGACTGTGCAGCTCTGAAACCCCATATTAAGGGCTGCTCAGAGCTCCTTCTGCCCCAGCTTCACAGCTGGGGGACAGGGAAGGTGGAGTATGGATCTGAACATCTGTGGCAGAGGAAACTTCTATTTTAATTATCAGATTCTGGAAATGTGGTAAATTATTTCCCCAATTGAAAGGAGCGGGTATGAGAGGCTGGGAAGGTGGTTTAATGTGAGTACTTTCGTTGTTAGGTATAAGGACTCAAGTTTGAATTCTGACAGGTGGGTCCTGAGCGAGAGGCTCAGTGTGAAGGCCTGAAGGAAATAGAAGAAACCAGCTGATGCCTTGCTGTAGTTTCCACACGCATGCATACACACAGCATGCTTACCACCACACATGCCCAGAGGAAGGAAGTGGAAAATGGGAAGCTCTAAGTTTTCCCAGGATGATGCCCATCCATCGCCCAATGCAGCTTAGCAGACTGGCAGGCAACGGGTACAAAAGTGTCTGGAGCAGGGCAACACGTTGTCTTGGCAACCACACTGGACATTCTACTTTTATGGCATGTGTCATCACGAACCCACAGACAGCTTCCAGCCAACTTAGAGGAGAAGTCTATTAGTCTATGGCTGGCAAACGGAGTGGCGCTTCAGTTCTGCTCTTAGCCCAGTGTCTGTGGCTGGGAGACACCGAAGCTGTTTCAGGTCCTCAGGAAAGCAGTTTCCACTCATTCCCCCTCCCTCCAGCCCCTCTCTCCTTCACATTTCAGTTGGATAGATGAAGCGGTATGGTGTTTTTATTCCTTTGGTGTTGAGCGTCAGACACTGGGCAAATGCTCTGTCACTGAGCTACACTCTCACCCCAGCATATACCTTCCTCCCTCCTTCCCTCTCCTCCCTCTCTTCCTCTCTCCTCCCTCTCTCTCTCTCTCTCTCTCTCTCTCTCTCTCTCTCTCATTTGGATTTTTGAGATAGGGTTTCTGCGTGTAGCCCTAGCTATTCTGGAACTTGCTCTGTTGACCAGGGTGGCCTCATGAACTCACAGAGATCTACCTGCCAGTGCCTCCTGGGTGTTGGGATTAAAGGCATGCACCACCACTATCTGGCTAGCATCACATTTCTTAATCAAAAGCTAAGATACCATTATATAGAACATACTGTTAAGGTTTGGCTATTAATTTGTGGCTTTAACTTGCTAACTTACCTCTATGTGTACTGTGTCTTCTTGCCCCCCCAAAATTCCAGAGTGTTGCAGCAGATACTATAGAGTGACTTACTAGATATCTAAACCCAGACCTACTTTCTCTACCTTTTAATACACTGTCTGAAAAGCTGCTAATATCTTCGGGCTCTTTGGTCATCTTCCAGGTAGGAACAGCCATGTTGTGGCTAAGAAAGTGCCAGGGGAAGCGATAGGAAGCATGCCCCTTTCTCATACAAGGCTCCAGCCTCTCCAGGGAAAGGCTTCAGCATTCACATTATTACTGCCTGGGAGCTGACTTGCAAACAGGAAGTTCAGCTCAGGACTGCACACAAAGAACGATGGGACAGAAAGACACAGAGGAGCTGACAGTACCATCGAGTGACTCTGCCAGCCCCGGGCTGTTGACCTCCAGACTTCTCATTATTTGAGGAAAATTAAGTCCAGCTCAGTAGCTCAAGTCTTTCACCATTGAATTTTCTGTCATCTGTACCAAAATTTGTTCTTAAATTATACAAGTATGATCCCTTAGAGACACTGGACATTTGGTATATTTCTTTCCTTCATTCCTGATGAATCACAAAATAAAGTATGAAGCTTTGTTTTTATGCACCACATGGAGGGACAGGAAGGAAGAATTCAAATCTACCCAGTTTCTAGGACTGAGGAAGTGGCCTGTGTTGTGTTGCTTACATCACAGACTTCCTAGTCCTTTACATTGAGGGATTTTTTTTTTTTTTTTTTTTTTTTAAAACTTTATTTATTTATTTATTTGCCTTGGTGTTTGCCTGGAACTGGAACTACAGACAGTTGTTAGCTGCCATGTGGGTGCCGGGAATCGAACCCGGGTCCTCTGGAAGAGCAGACGGTGCTCTTAACCGCTGAGCCATCTCTCCAGCCCCACATTGAGGGATTTTTAAAACTGACATCTAAAAAGAAATCTGGATGAGACTCAAGTCTCTTGACATAAAAACATAAATGGTTTCACTTTTCAAACATTCCAGCTGAATGTTTGCCGAAGTTTTTATCTCAGGGAAACTATTTGCTGAGGTTCTAATATTATGTAAAATCTGGAAGCAAGACTCCCCCCAGGGGGGTTAGATTACTATTTAGCTTTATATTTCTTCTTGTGCCTCCAATAAATCATGAACTTCCTCAGAGATGTTAGAGGGCAGCCTGTGTCTTTGACTGCAAATGACAAGCCATGAATAATGCACATAAGTCTCTTGTGGAGGCTTCTAAACCACATAGTCTGTTTCCTTTGGATGCTGGCTTGTTTTTGGACAATTGCTCAGTAAAGCCCGGCTTCTGAAGAGTTGAATAAGCTTGAGGCTGATCACTTCCTATTTATCCTTAAGTCAAGACCAACACCAGGAAATCTCAAATCCTAACTGGTAGCTGCAACTTCCGAAAAAGGAAACTAGAAAACCCCACAGAAGGCATGTTCTAATCTTTGTAATGAGACTAAAAACTCCTAAGGGACATCTTGGTTCTCTACAAATGCATCCTAAAATAGAGTGTCTAGACCTTAATTGAGGCCAAATAAATATTTATCGTATGGAAAGATTAATGGATGGATGGATGGATGGGAGGATATAAGGATGAGGAATGGATGAGCTTCCATAGGAAAAAAATTTACAGAGGTAGAGTTGTTGTGATATAAAATCACAAAGAATAAAGCAGTAGTTAACAAAAGGTTGTTTACAAAATTGTAAATCAGGAGCTTAATGAAAATGGCAAATGCAGAAGAGAAGAAATGGACATTTCATAGCACAAAGAAAGCCCGCGAGGCCCCTTCTCTTGAAGGTAGGACCACAGTCCCCTACTGTAATAAACACTTCTATTATCCTCTTCTCTTCCTCCTCCCTTTGGAGAGTTCTCAGACAGACAATGCATACTTACCATGAACTCCACAAACACATGACGATCTGCCATTCCCCTTGGCCAGCCTTCTGAATCTGCCATCAAATGTCTCAGAATGGACTTCAGAGTTCAATGACTAGTCTCTGTTTAAATCGTCTTATTCCTTGACTGTGTGAATTTCTGACCATGTCCTAAATTCCCGCCCATACTGTGTGATTTCTTCACATGTGCTTGCTTTCTCATACACCTTGACCTTACTTTGTCTTTTTCTTCAGGTCTGCTGCCTCCTCTCAGCCTCCCCCTCCCCCTTCCTTCTCCTGCTACCCTCCCCCCAGTAATGTCAATCACAGACATGACTTCAGGTAGCTACCTTTTGTAAATTATCTCTATGTATGCCACTCTTCAGTCTCTCTTATCTTCAGTCTCTCCCACTCCCTATATTCTCCCACCCCCAATCAATCTAACCCCTAATCTGTCTCCCATCCCCAATCTCCCCAACCCCTCATCTCTCTCACCCCCAATCTGTCTCAAATTTGTCTTTGACCCCAAGTCTCAAATAGGCATCTCTATTTAGCCATTTATCAATCAAATACTTATAGTTTGCCATGCATGAAGTTTGTTGCTAAAAGTTGGATATATTCAGAGAAATAGGGCATCTTTTTAGGTATACAGAAGTTTAGAGGTGAAATCAAAGGTACATTGATACATGACACGAAAGTACAATTACACAGGATAACCATCAAAACCACAGAGACAGGCTCTGTTGGAAACTCTAGGGGAAGACAATGTGGAGCGCTGTCCAGCACATGTGATAACCAAAGGTATCCCAGGTAGAGAAAAGATTAAGGGTATGAGACCCAAGAGCTAAGCATCCGATGACTAGCATGTAGTGGTTCCCACTGAATGTAGGCACCATGCTTGTGCTCTCACAGAATATCACTCCTGTCCACTTAATGATTATTAAGATCTAAGTATTTTTCTAGGTATTTTCTAATCTTCAGATCACTCCAAGGATAAATCTGATCCTTGAAGTTTACAGAGGAAAAGATACTATCTGTGACACGATCTCAGATACCTGATTACAGGTGATAATCACTCAGAATCAGAGTCAGGGCTGAGGCAGTTTGGTAACTTGCTGGATTCATTACAAGACAGCTTAGGTGTGACCGGGGAATATAGGGGTAGGAACTATAGGTAAGTCTCAGAGAAAGCTATACTAGCCAGGTCTGGTAATACAGGCCAGTAATTCCAGCTACTAAAAAGGGTAAGACAGAAGAAGTATAAGTCTAAGCCCTTCCTGAATGAACTACACAGTAAGTTCAAGGCCAGGCTGGACAAGCCAGTAAGAACTCATCTCAAAATATAAATTATATGGAGAGCTGGAGAAATAGCTCACTGGAGCACTGGCCTAGCATTCATAGAGCTCTGAATTCAACTCCCAATAAAACACACACACACAATACACACACACACACACACACAGAGAGAGAGAGAGAGAGAGAGAGAGAGAGAGAGAAACTAGAACTAGACCTTGAAAACCTCAGACCAAAGCAGCTACCTCCTCCTTCCTTCAGAATGTCATCATCAGTCATTACAGCCCCTCTCCAGCCATCTTCTATAGCCTACCTCTTTCTCTACATCAGCTGACTGGCTTGCTCTTCCCTACCAAGGTTTGTGGAAAGATTGTGGTAGCTCCGAAATGGTTTTCTTGTTCCTCTTCCCCTAAACAATGGCTCCCATCACATCTAATACCCACAAGTACTACCACAGTTGGGTCTATTAAGTCTATACTCTCATGGAAGAGATTCTCATTAGCCCAGGCTGTGTGAGGTAACCACTCCTAATCCCATTAGCTATAACCAGGGACTAGAGAGGTGGGGTTAGATTAGATGAAAGACCAAATATGGCTTCAGAATAGACAATTTCAAAAAAGGAACCAAAGACTGAGTCGTCCACATCCCCTATATTCAGCTTTGTGTAGCTGACTTTTCCACTTCGGTTATCCTGGGTAGGTGTTTTTTCCTCAGTTCCACACTGATTTATTCAGATTAACCACATCTCAAATTAAGGCACACTTAAGCAAGTCTCTTTTAATTCTTTATTTCAGTTCACAACATAAGGCAACACCCCTTCCCCATTTAATATTTCAAAATAAACATCCTTATATCTTCCTTTCTTCAATACTCCACCTAATATATTGCCCTCAGGGTATTTGGAGAGACACGAATCATTTTTTCCATCTCAAAAGTTCATCCAACGGTTGCGGTGCAAGAGTGAACACCATCACCTATAAACCAAAGGGCCACAACAAACAGGGTTTATCTCACACCGTCCAAGAGTGAAGTTGGTTAGATGGTGGTTTGAATGAAAATGGCCCCCACAGGCTCACAGGAAGTGGCTCTATTAGGAGGTGTGGCCTTGCTTGAGGAAATGTGTCACCAGAGGTGGGCTTTGAGGTTTCAGATGCTCAAGTCATACCCAATGGCTCATTCTCTCCACCTGTTGCCTATGGTTTGGGATGTAGAACTAACTCTCAACTCTTTCTCCACCAGTACTATGTCTGTCTGAGTATTACCATATTTCCCACCATGATGATGATGATGGACTAAACCTCTGAACAGTAAGCCAGCCCCTATTAAAGGCTTTCCTTTATAAGAGTAGCCATGATTGTGATATCTCATCACATCAACAAAACCCTAAGACAGTAAGATTGATTAACCTATTTTTCAATGGATCAAGATAAATACAGAAGTAATTATTACTTATTACTAGTCAATTGACAATTATTTTATGTAAAAAAAGACTGTTAGCAAATAAAAGACACAAGCAATGAGCAACATTTCAAAGTCAAGAAATGTCAGTAGGGTTTGCCTCTTAGTTAAACATAAACTGATGAAATAGTCAGGAGGGAAATAAAGAAAACCGTGTGAACTGAAATGATGCTCACAAAAAGGACTAGGATTACTAACTGAACAAAGGAACCTTCTAAGACCCATGCAGGTCTCAACAAACAGAAATAACCAATCTGCATCAATGTCCACAGCAGTGTGCCCACAGGTGTTTAACAACCTTGTGTGGATAGGAAATAGATAAATTGATACCAATTTCTGTGGTATGAGAGTTCCTTCCATAGTCTACTTCAAACAGAGTAAACATTCTTGTCTCTTCCTTTCTTTCATACTCTACCTAATATATTGCCCTCTGGGTATTTGGAGAGAGAGGAATCATTTTTCCATCTCAAATGCTCACCCAAGGGTTGCAGTGCAACAGTGGGCTGGATAGGTGTCTTATCAAGTGAGGAAGAGATGCTTGGCTTGACATTCTGGAAAAAATGAACCTGGGTCCAGCACTCCAATGAGCTGGTCCAGACTTCCTGACTGTGAGTATATCCTATGCTGGAAGGAGTCTCAATTCACCCGAATGAAAACTCCCCATTTTTGGCCCAATAAACTCACCCTGGGATTTTTCTTTTATTTTAAAATAAAAGCACCCCCTACTCGAGATCAAACACCTCTTCCATCTTGCTGTTAATCAATTTGTGATGTAGCATGAATTATAACAAATGTGCTGGGCAGACCTTGAAAAGAAACCAGGGAAGACGAAAGCCCCATTGACATGAGAGAGTTGGAATTTGATCTGGATTCATGAATGGAAGAAGGGGATGGTAGGCAATTCAAGGCAGAGGGGTGACTGAAACCCTGGATGTGTCAGGAAAAAAAAAAAAAAAAAAACCTACTTGGGGTAAGAAGTAGCTGAAGGTGGTTCCAGGGTGTATTCTGCATCAGCCTGGCCTTGGCAGCTGCCTTTGGCCACAAGGTGATTTTGCCAAGGCTGCACTTGACAAAGAAGCTCATTCCAGAAGCAGTATGGTCTTTGGACTGGGATGCACAGCTATGTGAGTATATAATCTGTGAGTGTGTGTGAGTATGTACACACTAGCATTGCTGGAGGAGTGGTCAAGAAAACATGATGAAATTGTAGATGGAGAGAGAGCCATGAGCCCACAGACTTGATTGAGGTTGCAGAGCAAATGAAAGGAACACAGTGAATGTGAAAGACTTTAAGCAAAAGAAACAGCTTTAATCTTGTGAATCAAGATTACAGATGGTGGGGGGGGTGTGTGTCTGAAGAGATGCTCAATGGTTAAGAGCATTGGCTGCTTTGGCAGGAGACCTAGCTCTGGTTCTCTGCACTCACATGGCAGCTCACAACTGTCTATAATCTCAGTTCCAGGGATTCTGATGCCTCTCTGGCCTCCATGGGTACTGGACATGCATGTGATACACATACATACATGTAGGCAAAACATTCACGCACATTTTTTTTAAAATTACAGAAAGAGAGATAACTAGACTCTCATTATTAATACAGTGACTATACCTGTGGATACGATAAGGTATTGGGCAGACAGCACAGTGGGATTGTGAGTGTATCTACTGCGTTGTTTTTGTATTTTTGAAAATTTGAAAAACATGAGTGTATTCTATGGTTAGAGAGTTATGGTTCTTTTGGATGAATGTATAGATAGTAAACTTATGGTTCCAAAGAACTCAAGATGTGTCTGTAAAACGCTTTTAGGTGTGTGGTTTCCTCTGAAATCTGCCAAGAATCAAGGAGGCCAATCGGGAATGGGTCCGGTGAGTCCAGTGTCAGGTCAGGCAGCGCTCAGGGCTGGGTGGGCAGGGGCTCCCGTGGTCTGCATCTGTGAACAAAGCTATTTGATTCACCCAGAGAAACTGAAGTAAGGCTAAGAGGGCGCTTTGATTTCCTTCCCTGAGAAATGGCTGCCTCTTCAGTTGAACAAACTCCATCTTTAAGTGTCCTTTCTCAGGGCCACGCAGTAGAGCCTTTTGTTTGGTTTTATTCAAATAAGGTCTCCTGTAGCCCAGGCTGGATTCATTCTCTAAGGATGACCTTTCAGGGATTTCTTTACTGTGTCGTTGCTTTGGCACATTTCCATCGCCACCACACCGTCACTACAGGTGTAGGCGCAGGTAACAGGCATGCTTGCTCACTCAGCCCGTTCAAAGATCACACTCGCTTCCACAGGGATCTCCAGCCCTGAAAGTGCTGTCGAGTCTCTCTGTGTTCCAGAGCCCGAAAGACCCAGGTAATTGTTTCTGAGCCCACTCTCCGCACACCTGAAGCTTCTGCTTTCCTCCGGTCTCAGCCTCTATGCTGCACACCAGGACAGTCCTTCGGTCCCTTGGCCAGGGACTGCCCCTCCCCTCCTCCCTTCCAGATCAGATCAAATTCCAGCACTTTCGTGTCAGCTGAAAGTGCCCTTCAAGTGCCCTTTTAAAACTCGGCCCTGTGCATTTGATATTATGTGTGCAAGATTGTAGTTCTTTTGAGTTGAATGAATCTGTTGTGATTGGGCCCCGCTTCGTATCTCCTGGCAAAGCACGTACTTAAGGGTGTTACAGACTGAGCATGCACGACCAAAAACTGTCAACTGTCCCCCCATATCCACTCTGCCGCCTTTTAAGCCAAGTAAAGGGCTGCCCGGAAAAGGTTGCATTTCCGAGCCTTTCCAGTGCTAGCTCTGGTCGTAAGCCTAGAATTCTGGCCAGTGGGAGCTGGACGAACCGGCACACATAGCTCACATTCTCTCCTTCGAAGGGGTGCACTACTTCTTCATCCTCCTCTTCTCCACCTGGAATGCAGATGTGTTAGCCAGCCAGGTTGGCCGGTGAGTAGAGCATGGAAATAAGAGAAGAAACGGGACTCAGATCAGGCTGTGTGGGGGTCAGCTTCCTCCCCACAAGGCTGTCAACACATCCAGAGAAATGAGTCCTGCTGGGGTTATTTCAGATCAGCCTCACGACAGCTGCATTTATATATCAGCTAATTCAAGGTACTTCGCATATATGTTTACTGAACCACATTCATAGACAATGGATTTTGGGTTTTCACAGGAAATAAGGATGTTAAGAGGCTTTTCTTTCGCAAGTTTTTGACTTTAGTTTTAGACAGCCTACCCTGTTTTATCACTTCACAATACCCTTGTCAAACACAAGACCCCTGGGACACTGAATTGACCCTGTGCTGTACTGATGAAAAGTGCTTATCCAAGATCAAAAATGTACCTCAGTGTGCCTCACATCCCCTTCCTTGACTGGGAGGCCTTGCCACGTTGAAGATCAAGGCCCAGGCAAGAATTCTTCGAAGACTCCTGTGACCTTAAATGTCCTTTGGCTTTCTTCTGTGTTCAATCTGATTTTTCTAAAGTCATGGGTCCTCAAGGAATCTGCACACCTCACTGTTAGAGTCCTGTTCTTGCTTGTAGATTTTGCCACACTTCCTCTTCTCCTCCTTGGAGGCCCTTCTCCAAGCAGTTTGCAGATGACATGCTCCACTACCATCCCAGACTATACTAGACATGAGGAACCAAGAGAGAGAATGTTCCCTGTAGCTGAGCAGAAGGCACTGAGGCCTCCCTGGACAGCCACATCCCCAACCACTAGGCTTGCATCATGCTGCTTACAGGAACTGGGTACCACATGTCCAGTGAGAAAGAAGATACAGGAAATGAGCCAGATTCCTGGGTTTGAGGGAGGGAAGTCTCCTCCTTAACCAGAGGGGTCAGAACAAGAGCAGCCACACATGGCACGCTGAACCCTTGGCAAAAAGCACAAAGGAAGGCAGTGTCCACCCATTTTAGGGACAGTTTGGGGGTGGGAGGCTGGAGAGCTAACTTTGTTTCTTTTTCCCTTAGTATAAAGCATTGAAAAGTGGTGTGTGTGTGTGTATGCATGCGCGCACGTGTGCACACACACACACACACACACACACACACACACACACACACACAGGCCAAAGCACATGTTTTATGCACAACTCTGTATCAAACAGTCTGAGAGTTCTACAGACCATTAAGAAGCAAAAAGTCAAAATGTCAAAATGGGCTCACACAACAGACAAAACAAGTAGTGGAAAAATAGCTGAAAGAGGCCCAAGAGGTGTTCTGACTAAGCAACTCAAACCACACACCCCAGCTCCTCCCTTACAGAGCCTCACCATGGTATTTAAAGCTGGGGTGCAGAATCCCTGAGGAGGCTAAACTGGGAGAACAGATTGGGGTGCCCACGCACCGTTATCCTCTCTATACCCCCCAGACCTGATCCATGAAGCCTCAGGACCAGCTCCTTCTACCCTGAAAAGATAAGAAGCTGACCTAAACTCTGAAGCTTGTTTTCATCTTCTAATTGCTTTTGAATCTTGAATCGCAGTGTTGGCAGGGTTTCTGAGGACAGTGAGACTTTGCTCCATGCCCTGTGGCTTGCTGGAAATCTTGTGCTTCCCCTAGCTCACAAGAGTATCACAGACCCTTGCTTCCAACTTCACATGGTATCTTCCCATGTGCATGACTGATCTCAGACTTTCCCCCTTTTAATAAGGGCTCCAGTCATCTTGGATTAGAATCCCCCTAGGGTGATCATCTTAACTAATTACATTGGCAATGGTCCTACTTGCAAATAAGGTCATATTCTGGAGACTTGAGAGTTGAAGATTCTATATGAGAACTTTAGCCTGGACAGGGTGGGACATAACTCAGTCCATCACTCTCTACCTGGTATAACCATTGAAAGACTACCTCTGGGCAACGCCTTCCCATCATGCTCCTCTATCTCAAGGGAGGAACACGGACTTTGGGGTTGATCCTGGACAAAGCTAGAAGCCCATGTCCATCTTCTCTAGGCTTTCTTTTAAGATGACCCATATCTGGGCATTCTGGACCTCTTGGATTTTTGAAACCTCTCAGTTATATCCAAGCTGGATTTACCAACAAAGACAACTGTTGGCCTTTTACAGTAGCTTTGGTCCCTCACTTGTGGAAACAGTTATGCTCCTACAGTATTCCTCAGTGAGCCTGAAATCTCAGTCTTGAGGATAAGCTCAAAAGAACCTATGTAGTCAGTGGGGGCTTAAGAAGGTCCACCCAAATGGCACATGCCATGACCATTCTGAGAACAAGCAGGAGTCACCATGAATCTAATAAGGTATTTTACTGGAAGCTAGGGCACCTGCATACAGCTCCTGGCACAACACTTTGGGAAGTAGAAATGGCAAGATCTACCTCAAGAAGCATCAGATACATCTTCTCCAAAATGCACTCCAGCCTTTGGAAGCCTCAGTGGAATTTATTGGCGCAACTGCACACTAGTATCAGCACCCAGTGTCTGTCACCAGGATCCCAGTTCCAGTAGCAAGCAGGTGTGGCTGGACCCTTCTACATCCTCACCAGGTTTTAATCTATGATCCAGGTCATGTGTGTAACATGAGCATCAATGGTCTATATATATGTATATGTATGTGTGTGTATATATATGTATATATATATATATATATACATATATACGTATATATATATATCCATTTATTAAGGGGTTCCATCGAGAAATAGACTCACTGATAAAGGATAAGATAAATCCAGTTGCAGAGTCCTTGGAAAGCTGGGTACGAATCATACTCTTCTTCACAGTGCCTGATCCAGTCTTCAACACCTAAGCAAGTGTGACTGACCCCTTTTCTCTTCCCTTTTAAGCAATAGGCAGACAAGAAACCCAGTCTCTATAGGGCAAGATAGCCCAAGGTTGTTGGCAGAGCAAATACCCACTACACATGTGCTCTTAAAAAGGGCACTAATGAATGTGTGCCTATTGTTTTTTATAGCACATGGTTGCCTGTACCAGGACTAAAATAGGAATATTAAAATTCAATGACGTAAGCCCAGGTATGTGATGTTGATAAAGCCTTATCCCTGATTTCCTAGTACCACCAGAATAGCCTATATCTTTTCTTCATTGCTGGCTGTGGGGATAGTTACATTTCTTGCACATAGCAGACACTCATAAAGTGCAAAGTGGACATTGGTTGAAGATCAGGTACAGAAGGCCATGTAAGTGTCTTGTGCACTGGAAGCTATTTTGTCTTTTGTATGGGGAGCTGCTGCAGCTAGGGATGAGAAGATGAGCAGCAAAGGGGGGGGCAGGGGGGAAGCAGTGGGGGTGTACTGGCACTCTCTGTGGGAAGAATGAGTCTCTGACACCTTTTCTCCTATCCCAGATTTTTAAAAGTATAAAATTTGCATTCTGTCCCCTCGGGGCTTGGCTCAGTGACCAGAGCCTCAGGTTTAAAATACTTCTGCTCTGGAGAAACTGCAGGTTCAAATCCCCGAGGGATTTCTGCTAGGTCTGGCATCCTTCTGAGACCCATCATTTGAATAAATGCAATTTAGTGAAGGCAGAGGGGAGGAAGCCTCTGGAAAAGCAAGATGGAGAGCCAGTGGGAGGGCACTGAAGGTCAGGAGTTTTGTTTTGTTTTGTTAATTTGAGTCTCTCTGCACCCTTGCCCGCCTTCAAGACTTAGAAAATGCGAACAGAGAGAACTCACAGCGGCCCCCTTACCACCTTTGCTATAAATCCCATGTCATTTTTTTCTTCTCACCTAGCTCTACTCTTTGCCTGAGTGTTCTTTTGGAATGGGGGTGCTTCTTCTAATCTGGAGGTAGGCCTCTCGGGTCCCTAAAACCCAGTCTAGCTCAGTGGTTGCAAAATCAGCTCATTGATCTGTAAATCCAGGCTTTCTCAGGTCCTGTTTATGTTGTCTGAGTAGTCTGCCATGGTTTGCCATACCATGCACCCACTTCTGCAGTTCTGGAAGCATCCTATTGTAATGAGCTCTCAAGTATTGCCATGTTACTCTACTATCCAGAGCATGGATAAAGGAGTCTATAAGAAAGATCCCAGAAACCTTCTAATTCCCTAAGCAGGGTCAACAAGGAGCCGTTGGAGGGACCACAAGCTTTTGACATCTGAAATACCCACTAAACCCCCTGATTTTCATAGCTCTCTGTGAGCCACTGGGAATTTGTATGGCATTTTAAGGGCCACCATTCTCAGGGCTCTGATCTTCGAGGAGCAGTGTGAAGGGCTGTATCGACCAACTAGGATGGGGGCCTTTCTGGAGTTGCACTCTCAAAGGACAGAGAGAACTATGTACTCACTGGGACATAGTTACATGTCACCATGTGGAGCCACGTCTTTATCATGTAGTATAATAAAGAAATAAAAAAGGTGGGGAAGGGTTTCTGTTTTGGCTGATTCTGCATGAGTCTAGTACTGTATCTAGGAATATGCACCATTCTCCCAAGGCACTGGCAAATGGTAGAGAGATTTCAAATTGCTGAGTCCACTGGTCAAAACAGAATAAAGAAGGTTTCACCTAGGACAAGACCATCAAGGGTATCTGCGATGAGGTGTGTGTGTGCATGTGTGTGTGTGTGTGTGTGTGTGTGTGTATGAGAGAGAGACAGACAGACAGAGATAGAGAGATAGAGAATCTTGATCTCTCAGTTTCCTAATTTGACTGCCTGTTGCCATCTCTCCTCATTATAGACTCTCTCTCAAACCATAAATTCAAATGAACTTTTTTTTCTGTCAGTTGAGTTTCATCGCGGTGTTTTATCACAGCAACAAAACCAAACCAATATAGACGACATGTCTTGTCTTTCACCCTCTCTGGCTCTTGCACACTGCGTGTCACTTCCCTACAATGTTCACTAAACCTTCAAGGAGGTGGATAAATGTCTTGTTTAGGGTTGAGCCCTTCAATAGTAACGTAGTCTCGGTATCTTGGACATCCATAAATCTCTGCATTCACTGCTATTCACTCTAGAGAAGCTTCTCTGATTAAGACTGAGAACTTCTGTGGAATCGTCCTTTTGTTCTATGTTCTAAACACTAAGAATATGTATTTCTCTCATTGGTTAGTAAAAAACCGACAGGCTGGTAGCTGGTCAAGAAGTTAGGTGGGAAAGCCGAATTGAGAATAATGGGAACGGCAGTCAGGAGAGATGCCAGCCAGCTGCCCAGAAAGAAAGATATGCTAGAGGACAGGTAAAGCCATGAGCCCTGTGGCAATATATAGAGTAATACAAATATGTTAATTCAAATGTAAGAGTTAGCTAGTAATGAGCCTGAGCTATCAGCTGAGCATTTATGTAAATATAAGCCTCCCTGTGGTAATTTGGAAAATGGCTGCTGGGTATTCGGGAATAGGAAGTTGGGACAGGAAATGTCCATTCCCAAAATAGTTTTTGTTTATGGGTATAGAATACATATTTAGAAGGAAGTTTATGTCAATTTAGGTAGCCTACTTGAGCCTTAAGCCTCATGAGATGTGAGTTGTTAACTACAATTATGAACAGCAATACTAAACCTGAGTTCTTTCCAGTGAAGCCAGCTGCAAATCCAATCTGAGAGTAGCTGGTTATCCTCAAAACAATTATGTCACTATTGCACAGGTGAAAAGACCTTAATTAAGAGGTCTGGTTAGTAGGGTTCACAGTTGAATCAGAACATTCCATTGGTAAGTTACTACAAATTTTCTAGGAGAAATGACTTTCTACTATTTGAGGACATTCTGTCCCTTTCATTGGGCACCAACCATGAACACTTGTTCATTCAGTAGACAAATGTCATCTTTGTAGTTCGCTGCCCAATTTGTCATTTACATCTAAGTGTTCAGTTTTCCAAAGAGTTTCCATGGTGGAAATCAGAGACGGATTCAGAAGAAAGGACACTCCAGGATTGAGACTGGAAGAATGAACCAAAAATCTTCTATCACACAGTACAACAGCATCCCAAATGAGATCAGGGCTGAGGAGACCTGAAATATGCTGGAGTTGAAGCAGTAAAAACTGATGAGGGCTTTGGACGTGTCTACAGTGATGCCTCCTAACTGGGGACAGGTGCTCCCAGGGGACATTTGTCAAAGTTTAGAGACATGTTTGTCACACATGGGAGCAGTGTTGATGGCATCTAACACAGTGAGTAATACAGGCCACACCATCCTATAATCCTCTGGGCAGTTCATATGATGAAGTTGTATCTAGTCAAAGTTTTCAGTTTTGCCAAGGTTGAGAAATCTAGTAAGGGTTGGAGGGACAGAAATGGTAAGCAAATAAATTGAGGATAGATTCTGAAAGGTCAGACAAGTAGCTTTGATATCTTTCTGTGGGCTTCAGAACCTAGATTGGATAAGAAAATGGAAGGTTGATTTAGAGTGGGCTGAGCCTGGAGTCAGGGAAATTTCTATAGGGAGCCACAGGAATTGTCTGTCTTGTGGGGGTTTGTTCATCGTTTACTGAGCATCTCTTATGAGCCCATGCCTCTGTTACCTGTGTGGGTGGTTGCTGTATACTGATGAATGAAATAGACAGTCCCTGCCATTGGGGGCTTTTCAGACTGAGTACAGAAGACAGAAAACAAGCACCTGAATAGTCCCACACACATACATCCTCACTCTGGCAGGCAGCATGAAGTAATAGGAGGAGCTGTCAATCACTGATGATGATGATGATAATAATAATAGGAAGAGATGACCAAGAAAGGTTCCACAAAGAGGAATTTAAGATGAACGGTCCAGGTGAGATCTGTTGAGTCTTTACTGACAATTATTAAAGATAAACTGGGGAAGGAAGGGCAAGATACATGGAACTTCATTGTCTTCTTAGAGATTATCTCCTGGATCTAAGCAATACACTGGCAATAGTGGCCAAAACAAGATGAAGGAGAAACTAGATCCTTAGAATTGTATCACCAGACCCATGAAAGATAACTGCATGCCCCATGTGGTCCCCACACTCCATAGTAACACACTGACAGCTATGTGATGGAGCAGCCTTTATCCACCAAGGCTTAACTACTTTCAACCTGTCATTTCTAGCTAGACAAGCCCTAAGGGGTAAAGACTGACTCCATTTTATAAGAGACGCCCCTATGGTCACAGGGAGTGAGTGACCTTCTCTAGGATGCTCTGCTAGTTAGTGATATAAACAAAGCTGTTCCAAAATCCTAGCCTTGAGCATGTAAGAGAGCACTTCTCCACTTCAATGCCCAAATTGGGGCAACCCAGACCAGTTCTCTGGACAATGCAGCCTGGGCTAAATGGATCTGGAAGCAATTCAGTTCCCCTTTGCTTCTTTTTCCAGCACTGAGATCATAGCAAGAAAATGAAACCTCTAAGAGAGAATGAAACCACTCAGGAATCAGATGCTAGCTCAGAGTCAGGCTTAGAAATTCCATGGATGATAGGTCACAGGCTGATGTTCCCCTTTAAGAGACCAAGATCCCAAGACAGCCATGTGGACCAGTAATGTCACAAGGGACATAATCTTCCTGGATATTTAGCTTGTCTAGTTATTTGCCAAGCAGAATCCTTCCAATCTCAGCATAGCATGAAATCCTCTGGAGTGAGCATGGTAAATGTTCAAATCCTCACTCTCCAGGGTGAGCTGCAGGGCCATCCTTCCTTGTTCATAGCCTGGATGACGGGAAACTGGAGGTTGCTAGAGTTAATCATCCTATAGATGGAAGACTTTGTCCAGAGAGGGTCTATTGCTGAATGTGGAGAGGAAATAAGTGAGTCCTCCAAGAGAGCACTCTGTGAGATTTTTGGTCTGTTTTCCCTGAAATTAGAAAGGCTGCAGAGATAGATTCTTGGCTCAGAAACATGAAGTGGCTGAGTTGGTGAGCTGGGAGACACATTTTTGCCAGGGAGGTAGTGCTGGAATACCAAAGCATCCAGAAAGAGGGAGAATGTGATGGTGGGACAACTAAGGGTCTAGCTCTGGAACCCTATGAACCCTATGACCAAACCCATTGGAGAATCATTGTCCACAGAGAGTTGCTGAAAGTGGGACCTACTGCCACATCCCTGGGTGAGCCATCAACCAACTCACAGAAGCACATCACGTCTGAGCATCCCTGTGGGCCGTGACCTCTCACCATAATCTCATAGGCTACAGGCTATGGACTTTCTTTCTCTTGCTAGCTCCTTCTCTTTAGATACTAAAAAGTCCAGAAGAGTAGCAATAGAAAAGATGTGACAAGGGGTGAGACCTTACTACAGGACTCCAAGATCAGGTCCCAGTTCTGTGAGTAGGCATGCATTTATGTATGCATATGTACATATGTGGACGTGTGTGCATACTTATGAGTGGAAGTATGCTGCAGGTGTGTGTGCACATGTGCATGAATGTGCGTATTTGTGAGTGGGTGTGTACATGAAGGCCTGTGAGTATATGCCCTGGGGTGAGTAGCATTTTGATTTAGATGTGCTGGATTTTTAAGACTTATAGATGCCTAAATCTCTTTGAATGATGAAGCTGAGCTGGAGTGGCAAAGTCACATGACTATCACATTACAATTCAGAATTGGAGAAGAAAGGAGCAGACAACACAGTAGATTCCAGGTACCTTATCTAGTCCACTTTAGTCAATAAACCTATCACCTGTATTGAGAGGATGCCAGGTCATAGCAAGATTCTGAAGCCGTATCCTGTTTGGTCACAGTGGCAGCTGCAAGGAATTAACCATTAACACCAACCAGGCCTGTGTCCTGGGATGCATAGTAGTCTTTCTGGGTACTGAGGACAGCCAGGGCTCTACTCTTCACAAAGAAGCTCCCCGCCCCCCAAAAAGCAACAGCCTAGACAGGAAACCACCAAAGAAAACTCTTAAAAAGTGTGATGGGGATGCTGAAGAATAGGTCTCTGATGGAGTCTAGTGCAGGTATAGCAGGGTTAGGACTCAGTTCTATTTAAGAGGCAGGACATTGAGAATTTGACCATGTTCCAGTGAGGATATATAGATAACACAAATTGGGCTTGTTTTTATTATTCTTATTCTTACTTTTACTTTTTTGAAAGGGAAGAGAGTCACAAGAAGGGGGAAGACATGGAAGGACTGGGAAATAAATGTGATTGGGGTGTATGATGTGAAATTCCCAGAGAATCAATAAAAACATTATGTTGGGGGTAGAGGGAAGAAAGGAAGGAAGGAAGGAAGGAAGGAAGGAAAGAAGGAAGGAAATTAATTCCCAGCCTCAAAACCAAGCCTCAGCTCACCAGCATCTCCTCACTACAAGCTCTTCTTGCTCCCTCTCCCCTGTGGTAGCAATAGATGAGCAGAGTCCTCCTTCCCCTTTGCCGCTTTTTTCCAAGGAAGCTAAGCCTTCACAAATGAATTGCTTGCCTTGGGGCAGAGAAGACTCTGCTGCCTCTCTTCCCTGAGCCTGTCCCTTCTGGGTGTTTTGAGAACAGTGCCTAGGGCCTCTTTGTCCCCCCAGCAGAAATGGACCAGCTGAATGCTCAAGGGACGGTCTGACAGGATAGAAAATCTGTAGGCCACAGCCATGTGATGCAGAGGACTTGGTCTAGGATGTCTGTCAAGGACACAGAGGAGTGGCTTAAACTGTCCGTCTGACAGGCCTGGACCTGAGTGAGTGTACTCTGCCAAAAGCTAAAGCTAGGTTCTTACATCCAAGGTGGAGCTGGGGAGAGCCTGTCTCACCTGTCTGAATCTGGGTTGTTCCTCTCAACATTTCTTTAAATGACAGAAACATGTGAGACTCTCAAGCAGAGTGTCATTGGACTGATTAAATAAGAAACAGTCTGGGAATAAAAAGACCAGTCCAGGGCCATAAAAGGTTTTCACCGAGTGTTGTTAGTTTAAACATAAACCCAAGAGGAATCTTTCCTCAGTCTCCAATTTGCCTATCAGCTTGTTATGCCTTGGCTCCTCCCCAAAGGCCTTGTGTGGGAGTCGGAGAGAACCAGCAGCACTCTGGAGTAAAGTGGCAGCGTGTACTGCTGGCAGCCCAGTCTCACAAAGGCCCATAGTCAAAATTGGACCTCCACATACATCACCAACATTCTTTTCTCTCCTCAGTGACCTTTCTTCACGATGGAGACTTAATCACATACATATAGCTTCTAGATAAGCCAGGTTGCCTCTTTGATCATGTCAAGGGACAGGGGAGGAAGTTGAAGACACAGTCCCTTTTCAAGGTCATGGATTCTGATGCTCTCAATTCTAAGACATTCTCTCCACTTCCCAGGGAGACTACATTGCCATTTCTTTCACAGGGTGGCCATCTTTCTGAGTTCCACCAAATATTAGAACACATACCCCCTCCTCCATGCCTTCATCAAATATGTTAATATGCTTGCTGACAGTACCATTGTGAAGTAGATGTTACTAGGGCCTGAGAAGACCCTTGCACTCTCTGGTTATTTATTGATTTAATTAGTCTGGTCTTCATTGCCTCTAACAACTATCTGAGGACTCAGCAATTCATTTCATGTCCCCATCTCCTGAGGCCTGTAATGGTTGCCTCTTAGAAGGATTTCATACAAAGGTCTGGCTCTACCTGCTACAAATGCAATCATGGCCTCTGAGTCAGATATGGTTTTGGCACCATGACTGTTTAAATATATGTCCTCTGGGTTTTCTATACCTGTAAACCAGGGAAGGGCTTCCAAAGAGGAATTTCAAGACCATAAAGATGAGAATTTAGGTCAGAGTAGAAAGAGGTTCACCTTGGTGCTGGGCCATCTGCCTGAGCTCAGTTGGTGGTAATGAGACATACTCCTTTATCACACTTGGGTGACAGGCAAATTCCTTCTCAAAGGAGTGTTCAGATTGCAGTATAAAATTTTGGGTTTCCCAGCTATCAGAGCTCCCTCCCAGTGTGCTTCTTCTGGTTGAAAAGTAGGCTCTGGAGCTGAGCCAGGACAGCACATTCCTGGGTGCTACAGTATAGCTGCATTGCATAGCAATACCCTCTAGGTAGTCACTGTCTTTTCAAAGTCCAGGAGTTCCTGCTGTGATAATAGTAATGTGTAGGGCTGGCAAAAGGTGACTAGAACATGAGGATGCCTCCCTCAGAAAGAGATTACTTTATAAAGAGGGTTTGTCCTGAGCAGCATTTCAGCTTTTCAGCCACTCTGTGTATGTGGTGTGAGGATGTAACACTTCTCCTTCTATAGCAGAGTCTGCCTGAGGTCCATCCCAGAAGTGAAAAGTTATAGCCTTCAACAGACAACATGCAGATGCCTTGGATCTGGGGTTTCTTAACCTCCACCTGAAATAAATTTCAGTGCCAGGCTTTCTGAGTCAAGACTAAATCAAGTGTGGTTCTCCAAGCCCTACACTGGTGATGGACCTCACACCCTGAGGTTTGAGAGCCCTATGATAAGCCATTCCTGAAAAACACAACTGACCGGAAGTTTCCTTGAACTCAATAGTCCACACGCTTCATTTCAACTAGGTCAGTACTAAGGTTACCAGTGAAGGCAGAAACAATACCCAGACACTGTCTTAGAGAAAAAGTAAACAAACAGCTGCCGTGAGTAGTCACAGTGACCTCCTGCTTCCAGCAGGTGATACCGTTATACCACACTCTGATAAAACCTGGCTCAGCAATTCATAGCAGACAAGGAGGTTGTATAGATTCCAGCTGCAGAGGACAGGGAATTTCAGAGATAAAGCTGAATGTGGTGGTGCTTTCAAAGCCACCCCTCAGAGATCTGAGTAAAGTCAGTTCCTTTAAAGATGCTGAGCATGGTGGTGCACACCTTTAGTCCCAGCACTTGGGAGGCAGAAGCCAATGGATCTCTGTAAGTTTGATGCTGGTCTGTTCTACACAGCTCTCTGTTAAGAGAAACTCTATCTCAAAAATAAAAACAAGCAAGCAAATAAACAAAAACAATTGTGTTGTTAATTTTATTTTTCTTTCTTTCTTTTTTTTTTTTTGGTACCCTTTTGAGGGGCTGCCACCAGATCCTAAATAAATTGCACATAGAGTCTTATTCTTAATTATAAATTCCCAGCCTTAGCTTGGCTTGTTTCTTGCCAGTTTTTCTTAACTTTAAGTTATCTTGTCTATATTTTGCCTCTGGGCTTTTTCCTTACCTTACTTCTGTGATCTTACTTTCACTCTTATTCTGTGGCAGGCTGTGTGGCTGGGTAGCTAGCTCCTAGCATCCCCCTCTCTTTGTTCTGCTCACCAGTCCCATCTATTCTCTCTCCTGCTTTGCTATTGACTATTCAGCTCTTTGTTAGACCGTCAGGTGTTTTAGACAGGTGCAGTAATACAGCTTCACAGAGTTAAACAAATACAATATAAAGGATGCAACACATCTTTGCATCATTAAGCAAATATTCCACAACAGAAACAACTTAACACCTTAAAATAATATTCTACAAGAAGATTGCTTCCATAACCCAATTAACCACTACAGAGATGTATTACATCATTATTAAAATATTTTTCTTTTTTTGTATATGGTGTATATGCATGTATGGATGTTTGCATGTATATGGGTTCAATGTGTGTAGCTATACACTACATGTGTTCGCATGCCTATAGAGGGCTGAGCTTGACCTCAGAAGTCTTCCTGAATTGCTTTTCACCTTATCCTTTGATGCAAAATCCCTCAGTTGAATCAAGAGTTCATCAAAACACCTATTCTAGCTATCCATTTTATTCATCCTATCTCCACTCTCCAAGTACTATAATTATACTATTCCCATGTTTATATAGGTCCTGAAGGTCCCAACTTCTGCATTCACATCTTCTCAGTAAATGCTTTATCCACTGAGCCCCAAGGGGGAAAGAATCTAAGCCACAAAGTCAGGAAGAAAGAGGTAGGCTTGCTTCAATCATCCACAGTCTCAAATATTTCATCTATCCCAACTATTTCCAAAGATTTCCTTTCTCAACACCTGTGCTGGCTGGTTTTGGGTGTCAACTTGACCCAAGCTAGAGTCATCAGAGAGAAAGGAACCTCAGTTGAGGAAATGCCTCCATGCGATCCAGCTGTAAGGCATTTCCTTATTTAGTGACTGATGGGGGAGGGCCCAGCCCATGGTGGGCGTGGCCATCCCTGGGCTGCTGGTTGGTCCTGGGTTCTATAAGAATGCAGGCTGAGCAAGCTATGCTGAGTAAGCCACTAAGCAGCATCCCTCCATGGCTTCTGCATCAGCTCCTGCCTTCAGGATCCTGCCCTGTGTGAGTTCCTGTCCTGACTTCCTTCAGAGGCTGAAGTGTAAGTCAATAAACTCTTTCCTCGTCAACTTTGTTGCAGCAATAGAAACCAACTTCTGAGCACTGTCTCCCAGGCCTTAGAGGGCAAAGGGGATGTCTACAGTGTCTGCATTCTGCCCACAGTGGCAACATCTTTCCTTCTATGGTGTCTTTTCATACTTGTTTTGATTTTGAAAGGGAAATAGGGAAAGAAGAAAGTATACAGTCGTATGGTTCAAACCTCAGCTCCTGCTTTTCAATTCCATCAGTCCACTTAAGAGCCAAGAATGGTAAGTTTAGTGATGCTGGTCCCAGAGGTGCACCTGAAAGGCTTGTAACACAGGGAGAATGAGATGGTGACTCAGTTGAACAAATTGTAGATTTGGATTCAGGTAGAGACAGGCACAAGCCTAGGATTCTTTAAACCTCAAAAGCTGTTATTTGCCATAAGATTTTAAGAGCAGCACCTGCCCTAACAAGTCCCAGTGAAGGGTGGGAAAATTGGGGCCCTTTGCCCAGCTGTGGATCCCAGAGATGATGCTGTTCAAATCTTAAGGATAACATCACCGACTTGAAGAGCTCAGGTGAATGAAGCTAGGAGACTGCCATTACCCACTGACAGGCTGAGCTGTCTGACCATCTCATGCCAAGGGTTAGGGTTAGGGTACTATGACTTTAGACGTCATAACTTAGCAGTTTGTGGCCTGACTAGGAGCCAGGCAAAACACTACTTCCAGGGTCCTTCATGAAGAAGGCAGGAGCTCTGCTCCCTCTGAGGGAACTGGTTTGCTGGCATGAAGAGGAAGCTGAAATCAAACACAAGCGTGCATCTTGATATGTGCACTTACGAGATTTGAGAGGCAACTAATCATTCAGCAGTGAGCAGCCATCTTTAACCTGGCTGGGCAGCAGGTATTCCGCTGGTCCATTCAGGAAGCCCAGGATTCTGTGAGATGAATAGAAATGCACTGGTTTGGAACAATTCATCACCAACTCTTCCCCCATCTCAGTCTGAGGCTTCCATTAAGTCACTGGATTCAGTAGTAAAGAAAGAGGCTATTGCCTATGGCTCAGCTCTTGTGTGCTTACTGGTCCTGCCTTAGTGGGTTACAGGTTCTCTGTGGAGAATACAAAAGACAGCCACTTTATTAAAACCCTTTGTGGTCCTCATCAATTTCCCTAGCCTCCTTGAGACAAGTGTCTTTCCCTGTAGTCGTGTGCATTCATCTGAGAGGCCAAAGAAGTCTCCATATGAGGGAAGGATCCCTGTTAAGAAGCTTGTGCCAAGGTGGCATGTGATTCTTCAGGTGGGATCACCTGGCTCCAAGTAAACTCAGAGCTGAACCAAATAGGTGGGGGCAGTCAGAAAATACAGTGACTCAGAAAAGGGGTCAAACAAACACACACACACACACACACACACACACACACACACACACACACACACCTTACCACCATCACAACCAACAAAAAAAAATCAGTGTAGGCCTGAGGCTTATGAAAATGTATCAAAATATGGATTAAAAATAACCATTAATGCCTGGTGGTAGTGACTCGCACCTTTAACCCTAGCACTCAAGAGGCAGAGGCAGGTGGATATCTATGTGTTCACAGCCAGCCTGGTCTACAGAGTGAGTTCTAGAAGAGCTAGAGCTATACAGAAGCCATCTCAAACAAACAGCCATTGATGAGTGTGTGTAAGAAGGGTGTAATGGTAGGAGATTCCAAAGATAAAAGTGAAAAACTGTCACCCTCCTAGCCTTGTGCCCTAACTAGGCAGATTGCTTCTCCTGAGGGAAGGATTGTATGAGAATGTTCATACAGCTTTCAGTAGATAATCTATGCAGTCTATAATCCTTTACACATTAAATGCTAATGTATATATATATATATATACCTTGCTTTCTTTCCACTTAATAGCACATCCAACAACTACCTAATTGCTCACAATTAAATGTACTTATATTATTGTCAATATCTGCTTCAAAAATCCATTCTTTGACTTCCAGATCTAAAATACTTGAAAATTACTATGTCTTAGTCACTGTTCTATTGCTGTGGGAGACGCCAGGACAACCACAACTCTTTGAAAAGAAAGCGTTTAATTGGGGCTGGCTTACAGTTTCAGAGGTTTAGTCCATTATTGTCATGGTAAGGAACATGGCTGCTGCACACAGGCAGACCTGGTGCTGGAGAAGCTGAGTCACATCTGGATTCATGGGCATCAGGAAGAAAGAGAGCCAGCCACAGAGTCTGCTCGGGCTTTTGAAATGTCACAGCTCCCTCCCAGTGACATTCCTCCAACAAGACCAAACCTACTTCAACAAGGCCACATGTCCTAAACCTTTCAAATAGCGCCACTCCCACGCAACTGAACTTTCACGAGCCTATGGGAACCATTCTTATTTAAACTGCCATGTGCTGCTTGCCTTTTTTTTCTTTTCCAGAATCTTGTCTTTATGAAATGATAGTATTTCTGTACTGAGAGGAAGCACCACACTCACCAGCCACAGTTCCCACAGACATCTTCACAGCTTTGGTCACAGCTAAATGATTCAATGTTCAATGCCATTTCTCTAGCTGAACTTTCTGTCGGTTGACCAAAAATTGACCCTTTACTTTCTTTGCAAAGTAATCAACAATGCTTCTCCTGGAGTATTTGAAAAGACTTATTACTTGCTTTTTTTTTGTCTGTTTTATTTTTATTATGTGCATGTTTATCCATGTGTATGCATGTTTATCCATGTGTATCTATATCTTCCTATATGTGTGTTCACATGAAGGCCATGCCAGTGAAAGTCAGAAAGGGCACTAGATTTCTTGGATCTTGAGTTACAGCCAGTTGCGAGCTTGGTACTCACAACTGTCAGTATGGGGAACTGAACTTGGGTCCTTTGCAATAGTGCATGCTCTTAACCATTGAGCCATCTCAGCCCCTCAGCTGCCTCTATAGTTCATTTGTTTGCTGAGTGTGACATTCTTATATCCCCTACCTTGTATTTTCATGGTTCCAATGTGCCATTACCATGAAGTTTAACATGGACTTGACCTTTTCTTTATATAGGTGGCCTTGGCATTCTCTTTATCTCTACAGACTAGGTACTGTGTAGTGATGTTCTCCTTGGACATGGTATGCCCTTTCGTCATATGAATGTGTTTTGTACATGCTCCTGAGTACTCTGAGCATTTATTCTATTTGCAGGTTCTTTTCTATAGGAATAATATTTGGAGATCTCAATGGACTGGCATCCCTGGTTAGTATTTTCACCTCTTCATTGCCATTTGTCTTTATTCGCAATTCATCCCATTGCTTTCCACCCTTCCCTTCCCTGCATTTTCTGTAAGCTCATCCCCATGTGAGCTTATGTCTGTTCTGAGGTCTTTCCCAGCACCTTGCCAATGCCACTGAGCGTGTAGAGGCAAAGACTCCTGAAATGTGCTTGCCAGAATGTATTTCTGGTTATTTGACTTTGGGTTCTTCATCTTTAAAGTGAGTGAGAGGAGAGAACACTCACTACAACCAGGCTGTTGTAAGAATGGCTGAGTTAAGGCAGAGATCTGCTTGGAGCCACGTTGGGCACATGTGAAGGTCTGTTTGTGAATTGACAAAGGAGTGAATAGTGCTGATAATAGCCGCTTTTCCTCCAGCTTTTAATTCTCTGCTTTGAGCTTTTAGATTGAGGTGCCACATTGTTTGAATTCATTTATTTTTTTAAATAGGATCAAGGCTTTTATCTGCTTGACCACATTTTTCTGATGCCTACGTTTTTCTTTTTAACCATTTCTTTTTCTGAGCATTTCTTTCATGTTTCTTGTAACATATTTGAATAGACGCTGAACTGATTCCTTTTTCCGATTACCACTCCTTGCCTGATTGTTCTTTTTCAATGAGACTGGCTTCCCTGGACCAGCCTTTTACAAGAGATAACCCTGGGCTAGGCCAGCCCGAGTTTCAGACAAGCAAAAAAATTGTGTGATCTTAGCAGGATGTTATTTCAGAAATCAGCAGTTATAGATTAGGTACTGTACAGACTCTCTCTTCCTCATCCTCTTCAACATGTCACAGATCAAAGTCTGTGATCTTCATTTGTTCTTAGATACCTGTCAACTGCTGATGTCAAATGGCAGATCATCCCTGCCATTCCTTCCCCTTATTCTTCCTCCCATGTCTTCCTCTCCCCCCCCCAACAATATCTCGCCACTCAGAGTGGCCTTGAACTTTTCTGCTGTAGCTCTCAAGTGCTAGGGTTACAAGCATATACCACTACACCCAGCTAAAGTTTGCTTTTGCCTGGGTGGAGGTGTAGCCAGAGCAAAGCTGGGGCTTGGGCCTGTTAGGCAAGCCCTCCAGCACTAAGCTCTGTCCCCAGCCCCGTTTCTCAGTTTCCTTCTTTGCTTCCCTTCCAGCCCTTATGGAATATTATTTTAACTGGGCAAAGATGTGTTACATGTTATGCTTGGGAACATTACTTTAACTGTGTAAAGGTGTGTTACATGCTGCATTTTTTATTGGGAACATTACTTTAACTGTGTAAAGGTGTGCTACATGCTGCATTTTTTAAGTTATGTAAAGATGTACTGCATCTGCTTCACCTTGCCTGCCTAAGGCACCTCATTGGTCTAATAAGCTGAATGGCCAATAGCTAGGCAGAGAAAGGATAGGTGGGATTGGCAGGCAGAAAGAATAAGTAGGAGAAATATAAGCTGTAAAGAAGAGGAAGGAGAGAAAGAGGGACCTGCCTGGGACAAAAAGCCAGGCAGCTGCCAGGCACACAGACATGAGAAGCTGTGGAAGTAGGATATATAGAAAGAAAGAAAAAAGCTAAAAGCCCCAAGGCAAACGGTAGATAAAGAGAAAACAGGTTAATTTAAAAGAGCTAGCCAGAGAGGCATCTAAGCTAGGCTTACTTTCAAAACTGAGTCTCTGTGTTATGATTTGGGAATTGGTTGGTGGCCCTGAAAGAAAAGGCCTGGTATACCTGGCTTTCTTGGTTTGTCAGAGGGTGATACCTCTGTCTCCAGTAGCATTCATCTCAGAACCTATGTCACAATGCCATTGACAAGTGAGGCCTCAAAGGACTCAGGAGGCAGCTGAGAGACACCATCACTGATGAAAGCCACCTGTCCTGTAGAGCAAAGCCCATGGTGCCCTGGTTTTACCTTTTCATTCTGAGATTCCCATCCTGCTCAAGCTGAAGTAGTCATTTTACAGCCTCCTTAATGGGCTTGTTGTCTTCACATATGTAAAAAACAAACAAACAAACAAAAAACCTCGCTTTAATGAAAGAGTCAAGATGAGTCAGGTGTCATGAGTGGCTAATTGTTGAAAACGTATATTCCCTAACTGACTAGATCTTGAGCTGGCTACCCTTGGTATTGATGGAACCAGAAGCACCAGTGGGCTAGGTAAGTCAGACTAGAAATGTACAAATGTCTCCTTAGTAAAAACAAACAGAAAAGGCAAGTAATTAGGGAGCAGGCTCAATTGGTAAAGGACTTATTGTGCACTCTTGAGAATCTGAGTTGGATCCCTGGGACCCAGAAGACACAGATGGATTCCTGGGGCCAACTCACTGGTTAGTTTTCAAGCTCCAGACCACTGGGAGGCTGTGTCCCCAAACCAAGGTTGACATGTACAACACCCAAGGAATGATACATATGGTTGACATCTGGTTCCTCTCCCCCATGTGTAGGTAGCCCTACACTCATGTGTACATACTAAAAGAAAAGACAATGTCATTTGAGCCTGTCTGGGTTCTTTACTATACCCAAACAGGCCAATCAAATACTCTTGTCACCCACAGAAAATGCCTCAAAGACAGAAACCCACCTACTCCACTCCAGCCTCCCCTAAGTCACCAGGCAGGAGAAAATCCACAGGGACCCAAAAAGCAAGTAGTCCTTGAAAGGTGGATTCTCTGCTAGACAGTTTCAAGAAATGATTCTCACACATCATCATTGGTTCTGAATCTCCTAAAACTCCTGGAGTGACAGCAATCAAAATTGATTTGGTGAATTTTACCCACAAATTAAATTTGTTGGTCCCCAATATGGATGCTCAGTGACTTTGGCTGCACAGTGGGGAGATGGGAGGGTTTGAGGCATGACCTGGAAAAGACAAAACAAAGTGGCATTTATTTGATCATCAGGCATGCTAGAACAGCTTTTGGCAGGGCTGCAGAGGCTCTTCAGCTGTGAGCCAGACAGGGCGGGGCTGCTCTGGGGGTTGGCAATGCCATTTCTAAGGAAGCTCGTGCCTTGCAAGTTTGCAGACTTTCTGCATGCTTCTGTGTTCTTTTAGGTGCTGTGCTCATGCCAGTGTATGGGTTTTCCTAGGAATCCACGCTACCTAAGATGTTTCAAGAGAACTTTTGCTGAATGCTCTGGGTTCCACTCATATTTTTCTTCAGGAGAAAGCCTGTTCGGATTCATCCTGTAGCTATTTTTTCCTATGTACATGTGGCCTCTGCAGAAGCCTGCTCTCTGCTATTTGGCAGATGCTATTTCTCTGGGTGGCAGGAGGGGTTCCCAGCAGAAACATGTACAGAGCAGGTGGCTGGACTCCATGAACAGGGCTGGGATCTGCTTTTGCCCAGAAGCCACCCAGGACATCCGCTTTTCCAGAGCATCTTCTCTTTCAACCCACCACTCACATAATACATGTGAATGTTGGATGTAAAAAGCAAAATAAAGTTATCTTTTTTAAAAAAAATTAAGCTTCATTATATACATCCCATATCCCTCAGTAATAATTGAGTCTGGGCTGGGTGTTAGGCATTTCTCTGACTGTCCTTCTGGTGGCTCTAAGGAAGGTGCTTCATAGAGCTCATTCTGATAAACTCTGGTGGACGAGGCAATGCAAATACTAAGGACAGTAGACATATTTTGCTAATGTGAAAATTAGTTGGCTTGCTCTTTCCCATACCTCTTTTTTTGTTTTTTTTTTTTTTTTTTTTTTTTTTTTTTTTTTTTTTTTTTTTTTTTTTTTTTTTTTTTTTTTTTTTTTTTTTTTTTTTTTTTTTTTTGCTAACCACCGGCTGCGGTGCAGATGTGATGGCTGAATCCAGACTTAATCAGGACCCAGCAATGGGAAAACATGGCTGTGCTTCGGGTTCTCTCTAGAATGTTAGGTGAGCTGATCTGATTTCAGACACACACATACATGCACACCACATAGAGGAGAGGCATGGGGGGGCAATGGCTTTGAAGATGGTGAAAGTAATGTCACATTTGAACACTCAGGATGGCTTCTCCCTGCCATCTTGCTCACCCATTTTTAAGTTCATCTTAGCAAGTTCTCTTGAGGGTTGGAACTGTGTAATACATTCCTTTGGGCTCTACAGTACTGAGACACAGCACATGATCAACAAATGTAATTCCATGAGAGGCACAGAGCATGAACCACTTAGGAGCGTGGCTTTGGAGACTGTTACCAGGGCTGGGAGCTGTTTGCTGTCTGGTATGGTATGCCTTTGGATAACCTGTGTTTTTATTTCTTTATGGGTAAACTCGGGATAGCAATAGCACAAGACTGGACAAATGCATTCACCAATGTAACCTGCATAAAGTATCTGCATGTCATAAGCATGAAAGATCTGCCATTTCTGTGACATTTGTCATGACGGTAGGAACTGAAAAACTATGATAGGACCCAAACGTACCATACTAACCCTGAACATGTCTTCCGTGTCTGTGGACCCAGATGGTGTATTGTTTATTCTAAAGTGGAAGCAATAACCCAACTGTTCTAGATGATATCTCATCTGCTGGACATTTCCCAATGGAACCTATTTAGAAGGTAGTGCCCACTGAAAAGCCTTACATGGAAGAAAAGCAAACTCCTTTGAATGGGTCTGTAGTTAAAGGTCTCCATTTTTCAACATAGAGTTAACAGAGGAACTGAGAGATTCCTTTCTGCTGCTCTTTAATGAATGTTAATACACATCTATTTGGGCAATTTATATTTTTATTTCTGAGACAGCCCTGGCTGTTCTAGAAGTCACTCCAATGAATAGGTGAGACTGTCTGTTTTTCTCTGCCTCCTGAGCATTGGGATTAAAGGTGGGAGCTAGCACAACCTAGTTCCTGGGCAACTTATTTTTAATGTTTTTTTTTTTTTTTTCTCCTGTTCTTCATAGTTCTTCCTTCCTCCAATAGGGTGGTGTCTCCAGTCTGGCTCTGGGAGGAAGTTTTCTTCCTTCTCACTTTGGACCCAGGTGCTCCATGTAACAGTCATGGTTCTCAGCAGAGCCCAGGCCTGGGGTATGAATGTGAGTCAAACAGACCATAGGAAACTGTGGCTTTCATTTTGTTTCTTTCAGCCTTGCTGTATTTGAAAATTCACAATAGAAAGCTGGGGGGGGGGAGGGCTAGAAGGGGAAAAGTAAAGAAGAATAGAGCCTATAGCTTTAGTTGAATTTTAAGCAACTAATAGTCTTCAAGATATAGAAATTGCAAAATCCATGCCAAAGAACAGCACAGGAAAATCAAACTATTGCTAAGGCAGCTGTTCCTAAGGCTTCAATTGCTTTATGTATACACGACAAGGAAACTTCTCACAGCTGCAGACTGGCTTCCTGAGAGTCATACTTCCCAGTAGCATCCATTTACCTGCTATGACTCAGCCTAAACAGGGCCTCCTTGCCTTTTTTCTAAGGGAGAACTCCCCAGATGTGGTGCTGGTCAAAGCATGTTTTCCACATATGGAAAAATCATTCTCAGAGATGAAAGTCAACGGTGGACCATAAAGGCAAGCTCAGAGGCCCACTGCAAGAAGGGAACTCCCAACCTCTACCATTTAGAGGTCAAGACATGAGACCCAGTAGGGAGGCAGTAGTCATAGTAACAATTCAATTACATAAGCAATGGGTTTAGGATTTTATTTAGGATCCAGTTATCTTCACTTACTTCTTGGCCCATTATTATGTAAAACATTTAAAAACATGACTCACATGCCTTCTAGCCCTGAGCTTTCTCCTGAACTACCTGCAGACACTGCACATGGGTCTCATAGACATCAGATTGGAGGTGTGTGGTGCTAAACTTTCTCCCTTAGCATTTTCTCCATTTCCACTAATTGAACATCTAGAAGCTCAAGACTGAAATTCAGGCGTCATTTCTGGTGTTATCAGGACATAGCTCAACTTTCTGCAACACACACACAGATAACATCTTCCTGCTTCTTTTTCATGCTCCTGACCACACAGTAGCCAGAAAAAAGACTTCTTGGTATCATTGCCAGATCATAACCTCTTCACTTTGGAATCTTCAAGGAGAAAATCTCTTTGCCATGACTCAGAAACCCCTCTAGCAATGAGCCTATCTCCATCACTTCTGCTGTCCACTCCTCTCTCTGCCTCACCATCCCCCATGCTGATCTATCTGCTGCACCAGTACCTTTGCTGACATTCTATCACCTTCCATACCTGTACCACATTGAACATTGTGCTTCCAACGTGGGCATGTCAGCTCCCTTGTTTCCTCCAGAAGTCTGCACATGTCTCACATCAGGTCTTCCTGGTCTACCTACAATTAAACCTTTTTCCTTTCCTTGTGACATCCACCACCACTGAACTGTTTACATACATATCTCTGTCTCCATAGGACCTACTACACTTTACAGGCACTTTGCTTTAATTATGTACCAGAGGTGTGCTGATCATACTGTAAAAAGTTTATTGAGTGAACTCTTCAGAGCTTTCACAATACGTTTTGCCCGAACTATACTGAATTTGTCCATATTGGTGAATATTTTTACCTGGTTCACAAGTCTTATTAAAGCATATCAGGTTACTTAAATGATTGTTTCATCTTCTGACCACTTATTTCCCTTTCAGTTTTTCAGTAATATAAAAGATTTCAATCCTTGTTATTTTTATTGTATTATTATAGCACTATAATTAGTGACCTGTTTTTATTCCATTAGCAACTAATAGTTAATTATCCCCCAAACTTGTCCTCAAGTAAGGTACCAAATAAAGGCCCCAATGAGGAGTCAATTCTTTGCCTCTGGGTAATCTAACATTGTTTTTTTAGTTCTCCTTTCTCCGATTCAAATTTAAAGTTTCAGGGAGTTGTCTAGCACCTTAGAGGTGAGAAAACATGCACACAAATTGGTTTGTGTGCTGAACTGTTGATATCAAAGAACCAAGGGGCCAGAGAAGCAGCACTGCTTACCATCAGTCTCAGGAGGGATATGGTCACCTCTTGGCAACTAGAAGACATATATCTTCTTCCTTTAATGACACAGTTTCCTTTTGGTGGTCTGCTTCATTGTGGAATGTTCCAGTACTTACATAAATTTGTATTTGCCCTTAACAATTTTAACTATTACAAAATTATGAATAAGCTTACAAATAAAAAAAGGCAATTCTGTACCACGCCAGAGTTTTTATTTCTACTGAGCAATAATTGAACTTTTAATATCAACATAGATTCAGTTATTTTCACTTCCACCTACTGGTTTTAGCTTTCTTAACATTTGTTGTCTATCTTTAAGAACAGATGTTAAGAAACTAAAAAAACACCAAATCCCAAAAAACTTTTTCAGTTTTATTTCTGGGTATGTATCCACATCCACAAAACTGAGAACCTTTCCAAGAGTTATCTCTCCAATTAAAAGCAGCATTGTTGACATCAACCAAGAAGTAGAACCAGCTCAAATGTCCACTGATGGATGAGTAAACAGAGTGGTAAGTCCATTCGATGGGATGGAGTACAGCCTTAAAAAGCAGATATATGCTTCAATACGGACGAACCTGAAGGACATATGCTAAGACAGGTTACCAAATGGATTTGCTTAGAGGAAGCTTTCATCCAAAGCAGCCTATTTAGAAGGAGTTGTTCAATTTTGTGAGCTGAGAAGTTTCTGGTGACCTGCTCTACTATACTGTTAATATACTGTATACTTAAAAGTGCATTTAAAATGCATGAATAAACACACTAAATTTTCACCTTTCTATACACAGATCTTTGAAAGAGATAGTATAATAGATATCTATACTCAATGTATAGAATTTACCCCTTATAGAGGAATTTCCTTTAAAACCACATACAGTCAAAAGCCTTACAACCTTAGCACTTATTAAGCATACAAAGTAATTAGCATTTTAAATTAAGTCATTAGGAGAGATGATGAACTGTATAGGCTGAAAACAGCAGCTCCTGTCTCATTTTTATCTTTGAGGTCATCTAACTTATATCCATCTTCTATACCAAGCAGACAGCAAGCTCCAGGCTCTAATTTTGTTCATCACTGTATCTATCTCTAAGGCCTAGGACAGTGCCTGGGACACAGTGGGTAAGTACTGACCAGATGAAATATATTGTTAAACACGTACATGCAGCAACATTTAGGCTGATAAGCACCCAACTGAAGTGTTTCAAGAGACACACCATAAAGGAGACAGAATCAACTTTCAAAAAACTAATTTTAATCAAAACAAAAATTGTTGATCATTAACAAGTTTATAAAACAGTGATTTAGTTACATAAATAAATTGATATCAGTGTATCAAATCTTAATTACTTTCAACTTCATGAGCATGTTTACATGAGTGATGAAGTACAACCTTTTTTTTCTTTTTATCTATTATAATAAATAAAATGGAGCGCATGAAATAGTTCTTCTAAACAAAAATACCTACAAACATACCTCTAGCATGTTCTCTAATGAAGGGGACAAGAGACACGGGACAACTTTTGCACCAAAACATAAAACTGCATTAAGAAGCACAAGGTTACAGAACCATCAGCTAAAGTAAAGACACTACACTGTAACCAATGTTGGTATTTTAATAATATAATGAACAGTTTGGTAGTTACATCTCCAGTTTGGTTATTTTAAAGCATTAAGACAAGGCAAGATAGAAGGCTGCTTTTGTTTGAGTAATTCTAGAGAAAATAAAATATATTAAAAAAAAGAGAACTGAAAAGTAGAACAGTCATACCTACACAACTTTCTGTCCTGCACAAAGTCAAAATACCTATGCAGAATAGATATATAATATATATAATGTTATCTGTGCACAAACGTTAGCTTATTAGCTCACTGCAAAGGCGTAATGGATCATGTCAATTGTTTTGGAAAACATTTTGCGTTTTGTGTCAAAAGGATATTTTAAGTTTCCTAAGCGAGGAGGCACGAACCCCAGTTCTGGCATACTGTATATTCTTAATGCTAAGGCTTGCTGCTCTGGCTGTGTGTTGTCCCTCTTTTCGAGTGCCTGTTACAAGCATGTGTGGTGTAGTGGTTGTTGGTGTCTGTGTGTATACATATATATATGCATACAGAAGCTGTATAGATATATATAGGTATGGAATCTTCCCCATAGGTCTCAGTCCAACTGCGCAGTCCGAAGGCGGCTCTGCAGTTGCCCAGCATGAAGTTCACTGCCTGAGCCAACCCCGAAGCGAGGCATACTTTTAGTCCTTCTGATAGGTTTTCTCTCCATTTTTTTGTTTTTTGTTTAAAACCAAGCTACTGCAGCTTCAAGTATTTTGCATTACATAGAATATTTTTTATAAATTAGTTAATGTTATATTTTCAATATTCAGACATATACTATAATATATATACAGTACAATAAATGCTCTCATTCTTTTTTTTTAATTTTTTGGATAAATCCCTGAGAATGTATGTTGACAGTCGCTAAGTTTCCACATGCACAAGCATCGTGTGCCATGCTTCTGGACGAGCAGCACTGCAAAGCCACGTGGGTCAGCCTTTTCACTACTGGTAATTCGTTTTGTTGGTTTGTTAGATATGCTGAAAATGTGAAGATGAGTTACAAAGGAGTAAAGCTGAATCCATTCGAGGTACTTATCACAGGATGGAGGTGTTTTGTTTGGTTTTTAAAGCCATTTCAATTATTTTTTTTTGAGGCTGTGAACGTAGACAGAAAACAGGAGAGCTATGTGGACTTCTGCCACTTGACAACATATACTCAGTGTAAACCAAACCTTCTCAACCTTCTCTCACACAAACCAATAAAACAGTTAAAAACAAAAGGACAGAAAGAGGGAAAAACTTAACAACACACAAACTTTCACAACATGACAATTTAGTCTGCAAACGCAATATAACTATACACATATAATACCGGTGTGGCTCTGTTCTTTAAGTTAAAAAGGGTACAAAGGCAGGCTCAAGTAAAAACAACCCCCCTCCCGCCCCCCACCCATTCATACAAGTTCTATCAACCAAATCTCTCCCGAACCAACATCATCAGTTTCTTTTTGCCTTTGTAGATTTGTTTCAGGTTATCAATAAACTGTGTAAACTGAATGTGTCCATCATGTGCCATTAGGAAGGTCTCTCGGGCCTTGCTGAGGAATTCTATAAACTCACTGTAGTGCCGAGGACTGATGTGTGTGAGTCGTGAGTGCGTCGTATTGATATAGGCCCCAATCGTGGCATCCAAGAGTTGCCTCAAAGGGGCTTTGTCCAGTGACATGAGCTTACCAGAGTTCCTCCTTCCGTGAAGGCCCACCATGCCAGGAGTGGTCAGAGTGCATCTGCGCAAAATGTCTGACAGTACCGTTGCACACTTGACACTCTTGACCACCAGAGGTATTATAGCTGCAAGCTCATTTTTACCAAGGGAGTGACTGAGTGCACATGCCCACAGAACGTCATTAATGGCAGGGTGTGTGTCCTGATTGTAGCTCAGGTTGAGATGGGTCATGGCCAGTGTTGCCAGCTTGTAGGCCCTCATGGGGTACCCGCGGTGCTCCATGTACCGTGCTATTGTAAAGAGCTGTGTGTAGCTCATGCCGGTGGTAGCAGCATCGAGGACAATTTGGTACGCCGTCTCAAAAGCTATGTGATCCTTTTCACAGAGGGTCAGTGCAGAGAGGGCGCAGTTCTGTGGGTCCTTCATAGCGCATTGCAATGCCAGTGTCCGGGCACTGCTGGCTAGCTTTTCCTGCTGGTGGCAGTCCAGGTGGAGGCGGACTATGGTGCTATTGGACATCACAGTAGTTGCAACAATACTTGTGGCCTCGGTGGGAGTAAAGAGTGTGAACCAGCTCTGCATGATGCTGTCCAAGGCATAAACACCTGCAAGGAATGTACACAAGCCCTATTACTGCTAACAAGAAGGCTGGGTACAGGTTGTTTGTACTTCTAGATTGATGCTCACATTGTTAACCATCACAGAACATGAACCAGACCAGAAACCTTGAAGGTAATGTGCCTGGGAGTAGCCTTTAAAAATAAGGTTACATGCACTGTTACTCTGTGAAATGCTCAAAAGGAACATAAACTTCCTACGATACAAAAGCAATCCTCTTGGTGGCTGGTATCTGCCCCATGCTGCTGCCATTTCTAACGGTCTTTTACTAACAAGTACTCATTCATTCACTGGAGCCTCTTGTCAGTTACGCACTACAGAGGGAAAAAATAGGCCCCTTTGACCCAAATAGGGACATAATATATGTGGTATGATGTGCTTAAGTTATAAAAACAAAACTTTCAAATCTACAATCAAGGAAATATCACCACAGCCAGAGGAAGAGCGGGCAGAAGCAGCCTGCCTGTGGAGGCTTTAACTGTTTGTGCAGATCTCATGTACTCAGAGCAGATGTCTACCGTGTCACAGAGGCAGAGATGTGGGCAGTTCCAACAACCATACTGCCTTTACATTGTTCCAGCAACAGAGCACTTTAATAAGTTTTATGTGAGATCAAATTCACAGTTGCCAAAATAATAATACGTCACATATGAGTGAAAGAATGTCTTACAGAAACCACTGCCTGTATCTAGACTCAAAGCTGTGTCTTCCCAGCAAGAGGTGTGCTTCCTTTGTGATGCAAACAGGAAGAAAGACAGTTTAACCAGCCACAGTTTCAACAGCCACTGCTGCCTGTGTCTGGCTCTGTCTGGGAGTTTTTAAAGTCCTGCACAGAAGAAACCATAGGCTTCAAGGGCTCTCTAAATCACAGCCGATGTACAGCCAAAGGAGTCTCTTATGGCCGGCTACAATTTCTCATGACTTCAAAGTCCATCCAAATCACACGTGATCACCCTCTCCCTGCTACTCCGATGAAGTCAAACCTCAGAGGAATGAGGCTGCTATTGGAACTGAGTAAATTGTGCTTGTTCACTACTTCATTTCAAGCAAGAGCCTGGAACTGCCCACTGTGACAGTTTAGAAGCAGTGTGTAAGTGAAGAATGGGGTCTGAAGCAGAGAACGGAAACCCTGGTGTGTGCTAGAGAGGCAGAGCCTTGGGGAAGTCAAGATAGCCACAAATGGCTTCTCTTAACATAAGGTGAAATCCTACCAAGAGCACCCACCGAGCCTCCCCTCCAAAGGTCACCTACCAACTTCAGTAGCACAGGTCACCAGCCACCGCACCATCTCTCGCCGGCGCCAATTGAGGGTTGACAGTGTCATCCGCATAACCTATAAAAGCAGGGAAACAAAAGGCTTTGAAGATAATTTCATGTCAGTAGGAAAAGAATCTAATCCATCCCATAGTAAAAACTATTGGGCACTCTACTCCTAGGGGACCAGAAAGCATTTTTATTAGAGTGAAGATACACATGTCTGTTTGGAGCTGTCTTCCCCTAGATGGGCTTGCCCTGGCCTGGGAGTTAGGAAGCCCACTCAGTATTTCTGGTACAAGCTAGATGCAACATCCTGGGAAAGCCATTCAATGTCTTTTCTTTCTGATTCAAAGGATGGGGCTAAAAAATCCAGCAGAGTCTGGGTATTCTTCTTGTCATCATTTGTGTTCTAGAACTTGATTTCTGGGGTATCTGAAGAAGAGAAAAAAAGGAAAAGAGAAGAGGAGAGAGAAGAAGAAGAAGAAGAAGAAGAAGAAGAAGAAAAGAAAGAAGACCATGATGATAATATGTATGAGAGGCACTTAATCTCCTTTAATGATGGAAACCTGGGATCTATGGGAAGAAACACCTCTGCCCTCACTGCTGGTTTCTTTCCTCTCCAACAGTCTATTAAGAATTTCCAGATTAACTTACACACCTCTTCATGTTTATAAAAATATCTAACACCTCAATGCTTTAGAAAAGGCCTGTAGGATTCTCAGCTTCTAGAAGGAATGGGGCAAGGGGTGGGCAGTCACTAATCTGCCATGTACCCAGAATTCCAAACACACAGAAAGCACAGTAATGTTTCTTTCTGCATCACACTCTGAAAGATAAAGCAATTTGTAATATAATAAAAATATATGTTTAAGAAAATAAATTCTAAACCACATTTAAAAGCAACCTCTGTGTCTCTCTGCTTATAAAAAGTACCTCATGTTATAGTGGCACTTACATTTCTCACTGCATTAAACATTACTAATACATTACTGAAAGGAAGAATTGATAGCGTAGAAAACAAATCAATAATCTGATCAGGGCCTTCTAATTCCCATGCTTTAGGTAGAGTGAGAGAGAACATGAATGTTAGCATAGTCTAATGAAGAAGCAGAAACAGGCTTTGGTTCCTGGTTGTACAGTAACCTGTGCAGGAACTGTAATACAGAAGGAAACATCACCTGTGTGAGGGACTCCACATGTTCCTGCTGTTGTGTTCTGCTGCACTTTGAAACTGGAACCAGGCTGACTGGCTGCCTTTACCCAGTTTTCTCAGTGTTGTAAAAGGAGACATAACTGTCCAATGCAAACATCAATAAAAACTCATACTGCCTTTAAAAGGCCAGCCCTTACAGCTGAATCTTTATTGCATGTACTAGCTCAACTCAATTCTCTGGTCAGCAGTATTTCTCCATTCATCCACAAGAGAAACAGGAATGTTAAAGCTGTAAGTCAGGGAAAAAAATGTTTTTAAAGTCAATGAAGACAAATAAGGACTCTAACTGTGTGGGTGTCGTGGGCCAGACTATCATCAGGCTGAGCTAGATGTAACCAGTGCTCTGAAAGACAGTGCTGTCCAAAAGTTCATCACACTTGGGCTCTAAAGAGTCCCTAAAAAACGAAAATGAACACAACCCCATAAGGGCTGCTAGTGGCAGTCTTTAGTGCCCTGACAAAGACCAGTACCTGCAGGCCCAGCTCCAGAGACACTTTCAAAAGAGTGATGTCTGGCAAACTGTCCATGAGAGTTGCTATTTTAAATGCATCCTGGGCAAGTTTAAAGATGTGTGATGAGGAGTGAATGTTTTTCTGGATGGATTCTAATACTGTTTCCAGCCTCCGAACATCGCCTGCAATGAACAAGGGAAAAGCAAATCAAACTGAGTCGAATGTAGGTGAAGCCGTGACACAGAGATGCACGTTGAGGACGAGGGAGCACAAACAAAAGCACTCATTCATTTACCTGGAGCTCGCAGCTGGTACAGAAGTTATGACTAAGTGTCCACAGTCACTTAGTGCAAAGTCTATAAATAATCTCAGCTTCACATGAATACTGGCTGAGACACACCCTCAGTGACTAAAAGCACCAGAACCAGAACCAACCAACACAAGGGAGGGACGACGACATGGACATGGACAAACAGACACCCCGCTTCGCTTCTGCTTTTGTACTGTCTAACGACAATGAAACTAGCCAAGTACTTTGTTCTATTTCTACAGCTCAGTGACTTAATGTTTTAGTGGGGGGATGGGTGTCGTGCAGTAGGTAACATGACAGGTAAATAAGGACAATTTGCTTCATAAGTAAAGTATGAAGTTATCATCTCTAAAAAGATTCTGATATTTATCTCATAGTTAATACCACCGTGGAGAATTTGATTTAAAAACAATTAACAGAAAGGTTTTCTGGGGTAAAAGAAAAGACGGTACAAACCAATAAACCAATGAGATTTGCAGACATTACACTACCTTTGGCTGCAGTTAGCATGGTGGATGCCAGCTCACACTGTTGGGATTCAATGTGGCTTAAAGTGAACCAGCGAGGGTATCGGTTGGGGACAACTGATGCAATGTGGTGGGGGCGGGTGAGGTCTCCTGTCGGAGCAGTAGATTCCAATACTAGTAACCTGTAATGAGAAGAAAAGGAAGAGTCACTCACTCATTATTTGTCCATTACTCTAGCCAGAAGAAGCCAGGCTCATGGGTAGACATTTATGGAGATGGATGCTCGTCAGGTCTTGGGTTCGGGGCAACTGTACAGGTCACTTTGTTGATGGCTCACTGCTCAAACCTAACTCCTTTCATCCCTTAGCAGCACTGAGAAAACTGAAGGACATTCAGGGAAACTCAGACACACAAGGATTATGAAACATCAAACTTGATCTCTGTGTACTATATTTTTGAATCTTATTGCTCATTAAAAACAAACAAACAACAACAACAAAAATTCCACAAAATCAAAAACAAAACATGCCAGGCAGTGGTGGCATACACCTTTAATCCCAGCACTGGGAAGCAGAGGCAAGTGGATCTTTATGAGTTCAAGGCTAGCCAGGTTGGTTTACAAAAAAGTTCCAGGACAGCCAGAGATATACAGAGAAACCCTGTGTCAAAAAACAAAACAAAAATCAAAACCTCAAGAGTAAAATAGATACTTAAGGCTGAGATTACAACAGAGATAAACGTCTCGTTAAACCAAAGGGAAGGAAAAAATAATGGCCTCCTTTCTGTGCATTTATAATTTCTAGCAGAATTAGTTCCTATGACTTCAAGAACCTGAAGTTAGCCCACGTTCTATCAGCCAGAGGCTGAACAGAACTGAGCATGAATTTATGATTTCTGACTTCAATCAATGTTGATAACAATTCTTGAGAACAAATCACATTAGTGATTTCTCCTATAAGTAGAATAATGCCATAAGAAGCATCAATACATTGGTCTTCATCAGCCCACTAGTATTAGGGACTATAAAATCAAGAGCTAGGGACCCCTTAGTGTGAGGGTCAGTGAATGATGCTGGCACAGGAGGATCCTCACTGTATTGTTAGCACCAGAAGTGTGGCCAGGTAGAGGATGAAGAAGGAATATGCTGGCAGAGTTGCTATTCAGCTTTTTACAGAACTCAGGAATAACGCCTGTTGCTCGAGCCAGGTTCTTGCCGGAGCTGCTACGGAGGAAATACTCAACAGTCTGGAAGATGAGAAAGTGAGAACAGAAGCTCCCTTCCTTGGCCTCTTCCTTCCAAGACTAGGAAGTCCTGTTCCCTGGCTACCCTACAATAAAATGCTCTTGTGCTTTAGTTCTCCATGACCCATCTACAGAAGGCTTTCTGGGCAAAGTACCAGGAGCAAATACGAGAGAGTAGAGGAGCAGGTAGACCCCTGTGTCCTGCTAATAGCCCCTTGCTAGTGTTCCCAGCATCATCAGGACAGTAGATTCTGTTACATAAGCCAAAACCACACAGAAACATGATGCTATTTCACCCTTTCCAGTGGTAGTAGCAACAGTACCTGGTGGTATCGTAACTAACTTTCTTCTCCTTAAAACAAGAGTGGAATCCTTAGGATTAAAATAAGTATACAGGCGAGTCTATTCCCAGAAGAATTATATTCTAGTTTCTAAAACTGGGACTATAAACCCACTTATGAAAATGTGCTGTAAAATATAAGCCAAGTGCTATTAAACAATTTAATGGGGGAAACTGTTGCTCATGTTAGTTACTGACTTACATTTTGACAATTTAAAGATCAACAGAGTATTAGAAGGTTCCTTTAATAAATGACAGATGTCTCCAGTGGCTTAGAAATGCATGTGAAATTAAATGTCAGCCCTGAAACACTGTTACACAGGTACAGGTACACACACACACACACACACACACACACACACACACACACACACGACCCTAACCCTGAACAAATATGATGGCACAATTGGTTAGCACATGGTACTTGCACAAGTATAAGAGAGATATAAGAGTAACTTTGAAGAATATTGGTAATTCTTGGGCAAGGATTCATGTGTCAGTCTTATACTGATTACAGATGATAAAAAAGTTTCTTCTTATGGAATCAAATCTACTCAAGCTTTTAGATCTATACAGGGCTTGTATGAGTGATTTATTCGTTTAAAAAAGCAAAAGAGAACATACTAAAGCTGAAAAAATAGCAGACACCCCCTTTGTGCGCTTCAAAACTCAAGTAGTTATACACAAGATTTAAAAATAGGCTCTTAAGAGCATATCAAAAAGTACCATCCTTGAGCACATTCATGATAAAAGTAATTATTTTGTGGATTAATTTTTCAAAAGAAAGTGAGAATAAGCAAGTGAGTCTGCGGAGGAGGAGCTGGGGAGAACAAGGTCTGTTTCAATCCCATACACATCCCATCTGGCCTCCAGCTGTGCGCTGATGTGTCCCAGTGAAGCAGAGGCCTTCCTGTATGAGTGCTGCAGTGTGGAGTCACAATATGAAAGTTTTCCTCAATTACCATACTGACTCCAGGATATTTGGTACTTATGTTTAAAAAAAACTGAATTCTGTTTTAAAACAACTGACCATTCAGGAAGAGTTACACTGGTATCCTGTGATTAAACTGTTCTGGAGTTGTATTTTATTCCCAAATTCTACCACTATGAGGAAAGGCTATGATGGCCATAGTCTAACAGCATTTAAAAAAATGAGTCCCCCAAATTACTTTAAAGCAAAACCAAAATCAAAATACAACAAACAGATTGCCTCACAACAATTCAGGAAGCAAATAAATAGCATCTTTAGCTTCTCTATTGCCTCTAAGAAGCATGACTGGCTATGAGGTCAGCTAATGGCCCGTTTCTCCCAGTGGGAAATGCAGACCGTCTCTCCTGGGCTGGGTGGTGGATACGCACCTCATTGCTCTCAGTGCAATTTTGTATGCCAATTCAGCGTCGTGAGGTAGGAGAGAGGTGAAGAGATATTTGGCAAATGTGTGCATTGGAACACTCTCCCGATGGATTATTTCACCTAAACCACTATATGGTCCAGCTGTGGAAGAGAACATACACAGTTTACATCCCCAAAGAATAAACTAACATTTATTAATTGTATCTGAAATTCTTTATGTAAATTTACAAGTAATCGAGTTAAAAATTTAAAGAAAAAAAAAGCTTCGTCAAAAGGCTCTTGAATGCACAGTACCCAATATAGGCTTCATGTCATGAACAGTCCCCTAAAGTGTCCCATTGCTAAAATAGAAACCATGAACCTGAGAGGCAGAGCCTACCCACAAAGACTTCTGATAAAGAAGCCCCCAGAAGAACAAGTCCTTGCAGAACTTGAGAAAGTTCTTTCCCCGTACATGTTAAATGGGCTTCCAGATACAAGAATGCACAGAAGGCTGCTTAGCTAAGGAACCTGCATCTTGACCCAACCTGGTTTTAGGGCCACAGACATGCAGGTCCAGAAAAAAGTTCAGTCTATGTATTGGAAGATGCTGGGACCTTGGCGTGGACTAAGAACACTACTGCTTCTAATAGGCAGACATAGTAATTCCATAAAAAGATTAATAAGAAGTTACCCATTTAGTATTCAATATAAGCAAAAGAAAAACATTAAAATAATGGAAATGGACTCTTTGGGCTCCAGCAGGCCAATTTTAAAAGTGAAATCACATTTAAGCTGTCAAAACTCATTTCTTAGTAATTCTGACAGGTGCGGTGACAGCACCGGTCCCCTGTGTGCTCCCCAGATGGTTCTCAGAGGAAGTACAGACTTCGGCTTTGACAGGAAACCACAGTGGTTAGTTCTAACACTCCGCACTGAGGTGTTCTGAGGTTTAGTTACCGTAAAGTGTTTAATAAATTAGTTTCCACATCACCTCTGGGTAACATTTGTTTCATGGTTTCTAGAATTATGAGCCATGACACAACACTGCTGTTCACTTGTTTTCCATAAGAACAACCAGTCTGGGGAAGAATTCAGAATGCAAGAAATGCAGTGTAGAAAAAATGGGGAGACAAGTTTATTGGATTCAGTTTTGGGTAGGAGCAAGATACATTCTAGAGCATTCTAGAGTGATTCACAAGTCATTTTGTAAGTAAATACTCAGTTTAGTATTTTGAAGTTATTAGCTATTTAAATATTTTAAAAATCACTGACAACTAGTTTTAACTTTAACATACTATAACCCATAATCAATTTCTAATTTTGCCAAATCTTTTACTGTCTGCAAGACATTTCAAAATGTATAGTAATATAGTATTTGTGAAAAGTAGATAGTGTTAAATGTGTAACCCTTTGTTCACAAAGCAAAGTTTCATTATTGAAGTTACTATGATGTGTATGATTTTCCAAAGTCATAGAGTAAAACTCCTATCCCAATGTGAAGTTATTTTGAGACACAGATTCTATGAAAGTAATTATTTTAATGATGTCCTAGAAGCACAGCACTGAAATAATAGGATTAGGGTCTTTTGCACAGCTATGTACTCTCTGAACTACAATAATGACTGGCCTGGCAAAATATGCCCACTCACTGGTTCAATACTGTTACAAATGTCATGGGTGAGCACAACCACTTTCTGATTATATTTAAGGCCTGCTTCACAAGTTGAAACCCACACCTGGGTCTAAGAACCTGTGCCTAGACAAGTTATTGGTCTCAGGGGAGAACCTACTGCTATTTCTTTCTAAATGACTTATCATTACAACCATAGATTAGTGTATCTTTCAGCCCCCATAACAGAGGCTTGTTTTTGAAGTATAAGGCAATTAACAGAGAGCCACAACTACTCAAAATGCAGAGAATAAAAGATGGAGATGAACAGCCCTAAATGGGCCATAGATATCACACCCCTTCCTCCCTAGAATTAGGGACCACTGTGGACGAGGGGACAGAAAGACAGTGATGACTACAACAAAGTAGCTTTCTGGACACAGCAGAGCAGTTGTAGCAGCTGTATATAAAAACTCACAGCAGCTGGGATGGCATGACAAGAACTTGTTAAGTTATACTCAGATGCAATAAGAGCACCGGCAGGGAGAAGAGCAGCGTGAAGTCCCACCCTCATCTCAGAAGCTATTAACAACCGATAGCTGCTGGGAGAGAAAGAAAGCTTCTTCAAGTTATGGCTCCTGGCAGGTGCCATGCTCTGGAGGAGGGGCCACATATGAGCAATACACTCTAAAGGACACAAAGTTGTTGGGTGTGTAGGGAAGGAGGCAGGAAGGGCCTGGGTAGGTTTGAAGGAGAGTGAAGAGGATTCAAAATTCCTCCCAAAATAATTTTTCTTTTTTTTATTTATTAGGAATAATGTCTCATTTTTTATCCATGTATCCCCTTGTTCAAACTCTCTTCCCCCTCCCACCCATCCCAGTCACTCTCTCTTCCCCCCATCACTTTATCTCCTCCCCAGCAAAGGCAGGAGGCCCCAAGGTCCCAATATGGTTTAGTTAAGCATCCACTCCAGGCAGATCCAGTTTCCTCACCCTAACATCAAGACTGGGTCAGGTGTTCCTCTGGAGGGAGTGGGATCCAAGGTTCTGGTTCAAGGTGCTTCAGATCCCAAGCTGTTCAGTGAGTGATTGTGGTTTGCAGCTTGGATATGCTTTGCTTTCTGTTTAAAGTCCACTAATGAGTGAGTACATCCCCTGTTTATCTTCCTGGGTTTGTGATATCTCACTCAGGAGGATATTCTCCATATCCATCCATTTGCCTACAAATCTTAGAATATTATTTTTTTCTCACTGCTGAGTAGTATTGTATTGTGTAGGTGCACCACAGTTTGTTAATCCATTCTTCAGTTGAGGGGCATCTAGGTTGTTTCCAGGTTGTTGCTATTACGAATAATGCTGCTATGAACATAGTTGAGCTGATGCTTTTGGGGTGTGAATGTGCATCTTTAGGGTATACACCCAGAAGTGGTATTGCTGGGTCCTTGGGGAGATTGATTCCCAGTTTTCTGAGAAACTGCCATACTGCATTCCAGAGTGGCCAAACAAGTTTACACTCCTACTAACAATGGAGGAGAGTTCCCCTTGCTCCACATCCTCTCCAGCATAGGCTGTCATCTGTGTATTTATTTTTTAGCCATTCTGACAGGTGTCAGGTGGTATCTCATAGTTGTTTTGATTTACATTTCTCTGATGGCTAAAGATGTCGAGCACTATTTCATGTGCCTTTCAGCCATTTGTAATTCTTCTGCTGAGAATTCCCTTTTTAGTTCTGAACCCCATTTTTTAATTGGGTTATTAAGGGTTTTGGGCTCTAGTTTCTTGAGTTCTCTATATATTTTAGAGATCAATCCTCTGTCACTTGTAGGGTTGGTGAAAATCTTTTCCCATTCTGTAGGCTGTCATTTTGTCTTACTGACTGTATCCTTGGCCTTACAGAAACTTCTCAGTTTTAGGGGATCCCATTTATTGATTGTTGTTCTTAGTGTCTGCGCTACTGGTGTTATATTTAAGAAGTGGTCACCAGTGCCAATGTACTGGAGGGTATTTCCCACTTTTTATCAAGTTCATTGTAGCTGGGTTTATGTTGAGGTCTTTGATCCACTCGTATTTAAGTTTTATGCAAGGTGATAGGTTTGAATCTATTTTCATTTTTCTACATATTACCATCCAGTTTTGTTGAAGATACTATCTTTCTTCCATTGAATATTTTGGGCCTCTTTGTTAAAAATCAAGTGTTCACAGGTTTTTATTATCGGGATCTTCAATTCAATTCCACTGATCCACAAGTCTGTTTTTATTCTAGTACCAAGCTGTTTTTATTACTGTAGCTCTACAGTATAATTTGAAGGCAAGGATGGTGATGCCTCCTGAGGTTCTTTTGTTGAGCATAATTGTTTTGGCAATCCTGGCTTTCCTATTATTTCAAATAAAATTTGAGTATTGTTCTTTCAAGGTCTGTAAAAAATTGTGATGGGATTTTGATGGGAATTGCATTAAATCTGTAGATTGCTTTTGGTAAGATTCCCATTTTTACTATGTTGATACTTCCTATTCAGGAACGTAGAAGGTCTTTCCATTTTCTTATATCCTCTTCAATTTCTTTCTTCAATGATTTAAAATTTTTGTCAAACATATCTGTTACTTCTTTGGTCATAGTTACACCAAGGTATTTAACGTTATTTGCAGATATTATAAAAGGTGATGTTTCCCTTATTTCTTTTTCTGCCCTTTTATCTTTAGTGTATAGGGGGGGCTACTGATTTTTTTGAGTTAATCTTGTATCCTGCTACATTGCTGAAGGTGTTTATCAGCTGTAGAAGTTCCTTGGAAGAATTTTGTGGGTCACTTATATATACAATCATATCATCTGCAAATAGAGATAGTTTCACTTCTTCTTTTCCAATTTGTATCCCTTTAATCTCCTTTTGTTCTCTTATTGCTTTAGCTAAAACTTCGAGAACTATATTGAATAGATAAGGGGAGAGAGGACATCCTTGTCTAGTTCCTGATTTTAGTGGGATTGCTTTGAGTTTTTCTCCATTTAGATTGATACTGGCTGTCGGCTTCTTGTAAATCGTCTTTATTATATTTAGGTATTCTCCCTGTATTCCTGATCTCTCCAGGGCTTTAATCATAAAGGAGTGTTGGATTCTGTCAAAGGCTTTTTCAGCATCTAAGGAAATGATCATGTGTTTTTTTTCCTTCAGTTTGTTTATATGATGGATGACATTTACAGTTTTCCGTATGTTGAACCATCCCTGCATTTCTGGGATGAAGCTTACTTGATCACAGTGAATAGCTTTTTTAAATGTTGTTGGATTCGGTTTGCCAGAAATTTTGTTGAGAATTTTTGCATCATTGTTCATGAGGGAAATTGGTCTGTAATTCTCTTTCTTTGTTGCGTCTTAGAGTGGCTTGGGTATCAGGGTTACTGTGGCCTCATAAAGAAAGTTTGGCAATACTCCTTCGGTTTCTACTGTATGAAACAGTTTGAGGAGTATTGGTATTAGCTCTTCTTTGAATGTGTGGTAGAACTCTGCACTGAAACCATCTGGGCCTGTGCTTTTTTTATTTGGAAGACTTTCAATAACAGCTTTTGATAATGACACATTAATAGTGGGAGACTTCAATATCCCACTTTCACCCTTGGATAGGTCAACCAGACAGAAACTCAACAGAGAAATAGGGGATCTAGCAGAAGTTATGACCCAAATGGACTCTCTCTCTCTCTCTCTCTCTCTCTCTCTATATATATATATATATATATATATATATATACCGAACCTTTTACCCAAATAAAAAAAGAATATACATATTTCTCAGCACCTCATGGAACTTTCTCTAAAATTGACCACATACTAGGTCATAAAGCAAATTATCAATAGATACAAAAAAATGGGTATAACCTTTTGTGCCGTTTCAGATCATCATGGTCTAAAGTTGGAGTTCAACAACATCAAGAATCACAGAAAGCCTACCAACTCATGGAAACTAAACATCCCTTAACTGAACCACCTCTGGGTCAAGGAAGAAATTAAGAAAGAAATCAAAGACTTCCTAGAATTGAACCAAAATGAGTTCGCAACATACCCAAACTTATGGGATACAATGAAAGCAGTCTTAAGAGGAAAATTCATAGCACTAGATGCCTACATGAAAAACCTAGAGAAATCCCACACTAGAGAACTAACAGCACAGCTGAAAGCCTTAGAACAATTAGAAGCAAACTCACCTAGAAGGAATACACAACAGGAAATAATGAAACTTAAGAGCTGAAATCAACACAATTGAAACAAAAAGAACAATATGAAAAAAATCAATGAATCAAAGAGTTGGTTCTTTGAGAAAGTCAACAAGATAGATAAATCCTTATACAAACTGACCAAAAAGCAGAGAGACCAAATATCCAAATCAACAAAGTCAGAAATGAAAAGGGGGACATAACAACTGACCCCCAGAAAATCCAGAGAATTATCAGGTCATACTCTGAAAATCTATATTCCACAAACCTGGAATACCTAGAAGAAATGGACATCTTTCTGGACATGTACCATTTACCAAAATTAAATCAAGATCAGATTAAAGACCTAAACAGTCCTAAAACCCCCACAACTTATTTTGTAAGGAGGGGATAAAAGAAGGCCAAAGAGCTTGTTCTGTCTCTGTCAAGCGAGGGCAGAGGTCTTCACACCAGAAACACAGCCCTATTGAGAAGTAGAACTGGACAACACCTTGGTCTGGGATTCCAGTCTCTGTAAAGTCCCAAAACAGAAATAAAAATCTACTACCTCTATCACCTGTGGGTACAGCACCCAGGTGACCAAACTGCCAGGTCCATTTTACATCAGGACAAATTATAGCAATCTATATTGCAGGCTACCCATATCCTCACTCTTCCTCCACTGCCTCTCACTAAGTTACCTTTTTATTATTTAGAGAAAGCCAGAATGCGTATTCAACAAGCATAACCCTAAGTTAGGTAATGTGGAATTCATTTTAGATTAATAATTGCTATAATTCCTGAATTCAAGTGTACTAAATAACAAACCCCTGACATGGCATGAAATTTCCCCAAAGGTACTTCTCTAATTGTGACTAAGCTACCAGTGCCATGGCCAGCAGAGTCACACTCAGCAACAACAACAACAGTCATTGTTCCCTCTTCTAAAAAGTATAAATGCATGGAGGAATCTGTGAGCTCACTAATGGAGCGTCTTTATCTTTGGTAATTAGAGAAACGGCTCACAGTCTCCTTGTGCCCATTCCTGTCCTGTACCAGCAGTTACTCTTGGGCCCTAGAGGGCCAGGAAAAGAGAGGAAGCAGAGGTAAGTCACAGCCCCCCACAACTTAGATGGAGTTTCTACTTTTAAAAAGTAGTTAAATAATCAGAATTAATCTTGAAAACAGCCATGACAGGCTTTTTATTGTTATATATTAATAAATAAATAACAATCAAGAGTACTTCAACATTTAAAATTGGAATTTTCCCTTCCAAATGAAAAACATTAAGGCTTAGTTTAAAAACATTTCCCCCTTTAAAATGCATAAATATATAATATATTTGAAAAACTACCTTCTCTCAAATGGATCTTTAGCTTTGAACAAATTAAGAGGTTTTTAAAATAGTATTTTCTCTAAAGTGTGTAGCTGTTCATGATATAAAATGTCAACACACTTTACCTAAAATCCCATCATCCCAGCACACATCTCAAAGAGAAGCAATTTCACCCAATAAGTCAACTAAATCTCCACACACTACGTTATACTAACTACTCTTAACCTTTCTGAGAAAACATTATCTCACCACCGTGTCAGCCAAAATGTAAGTTTAGGACCTTTAATTTACCCAGACCTTATAAAATCGAGAAAATTCACCTTTGCTCCAGATAGTCTATGAAGCGTTTTCCTTGGTGAACCTATGCATCCTGTGACATTATTAAGGAGCAATAGAAAGAAACTCCTGTAGTCTTCAGGTCTCTGATGGCAAGTGCTCATGACACCAAGAGGCCAGATGCTGTGTAACAGCTAATAAATCTATAGCTTTCTGGACACAGCAGTGTGGCTGTATTACCATTTTATTATTTACTTGTTCAAGAAAATAGGAAATAGGTACCAGCATTCTATGACTAATTATCAATACTGCATTTATCTCAGGATCTACACAGCATGAATAGAACAGTCCTTTACCAAGCAAATACCATTAAATGGGCTGATTTCAAACAAGCTATCCTATATGACAACCTAAATTAAATGATAAAAACCTAAACCACCTGCATTTTAAGTTGGTTGACAGGTTTCTTAGTTGAAAATGTTTTGGATGCTGTTTGATTATATCCAACAGGACACCCACCATATTCAGTGCATCCATACAGTCTTAACAGAAAAAGATTAGTACATAGACCAGGTCCCTTTATCACGTTACCTTCTAACAGGAAGACTGCTTGCTTTTGAAAAATCTTCACCAGTGTGTCATCTAATTCAATTTCCTGAAGCTTAGAAATGAGTTGCTCTTCATTCCGGCAAACTTTCTCTTGTGTGTACAGCCCATCAGGCATGACCCGCTGTTGCCCCAGGCCTATCAGGGCTACTTCCACAGCCAGCGTCACATAGGATTCTCCTTCTTCTAAGAACTTATGTGCAGGCAGATGATGGTACTCTAGGGACTTGCACTGTCCCACATTTTCTATAAAAATGCCACAATAATGAACTTAGGTTACATCTGATACAAATTTTATGTTCTAATCAGTACTCACAACTGAACTGACAATTCTGAAAATGCTAGAACATCCAATTTTACATTAAGATATATAGCTTTCTAGCTTGCTGCCCCTCTGTTTTTAGAGACAGAGTTCTCTGTGTATCCCTGGCTGTCCTGGAACTCAGAGATCCACCTGCCTCTGACTCCCAAGTGTCACCACCATTCAGCTAGCATATTCTAAACAGTGACTATGAGTGACAAAATGTATGTTTTATGAGATTAGTAATAGGTTGTTTTAATCATTGAAAATGAAGTACCAAAGAAAGCTATAGATGTTAAAAAAAATGGTGCCAGAGATCTTAAAGAGAAAAAAAAGATTTTAATTAAACAAAAATAAAATTACATGCTACCAGAGTTACAAGACTCATTATATTGCATGACCAACATATGCTAATAATAAAGTTAACTTTAAAAAAACTACATGACTATAAAGGCACACTTTAAAGACTGACATGAAAACTGTTTTCATACTTTTACTGTAATACTAAAATTTCCAGTGTAATAAGTAAAGAATACAGCATATTTAATTCATCTGCTGTAATGATGAATTAAATTCTTTTGCTATTAAAGATCAGTCAATGACAGAGAACCATTCTTGTCTCTGTCCAATGGCTTCAATTAGAGATTGTCACTTCAGTCATCCCAGAAAAATGTGGTCACCCCCAACTCAGAAAGGCAACTATCAAGGGTGAAACTGAGGTGAACCAGACTACCTCATGCAAGACTGATGAAGAGCAATCTTTACCCTTCCTCAGCCTTGCCTCAGGTAATTTTTTAAGGGACGACTTTGAATGAATTCCTAAGAGACCAAAGAGAAATCTCAAAACATCACTTTTAAGAAATGTATGATGCCAAACAAATTTGAAAGATATTTAATAATTTCCTTAAATAAAACTTTAAGTTACTTTTCATGCACAGACTAATTTTAAAAGCAACTAAATACTCTAGCTCTGAATGTTATGGTGCATAGCCTTAGGAATTAATTAATTAATGTTATAATCAAGGTTGGACAAGTCATAAATGCTACTAAACTCTTAGTGTAGTATCTTGTGCCACTGGAAGTGTATTTTTTGAGTCACTGACAAACACTGTCAGACTGAATATTTTTAATCCACTGATTCTCAAAAATTTCTTCTTGGGGAAAAACTACTCAAGGCACAAGTGCCCACTTCCTAGCTCTCCCTAACCCACAGATACTATTAACTACATGGTTTTATAAAACATTCTTTAAGGGCTGGAGAGATGGTTCAGCAATGAAGAATGCTGGCTGCTCTTCCCAGCGCTCACACAGCAGCTCACACCATCACACAGACATTTATGCAGTCAAAACACCAAAACACATAAGATAAAAACAAATAATTAGAAAAGATAAATACAGTAAAGAAAAACAAAAACGAAGATCACTCTGGGCTTATAAAAAGACAAGAACAAACAAGTTCTAATGGCTTTACCTGTAAAATCTGAGAGGCCAGAGAAGGTTTCATCCTCAGTGTGGCAAGCTTCCATGAGGCTACTGAAGAGAGTGCCCACAGGGTCTAGGGGGTGTCCAACCCAGCCTTCTAGATTGGTTATTGAGGTTATGCTTTTATGGGGTAGCTCTGTTTAAAAAAAGGAATGAAGAAATGAGAAGAAGGAGATTAAGGGAGAGAAGGGTAATACAAACTGATTTAATAGCAGCATTCTGAAAACTAATAATTCTCATAAAAAGCCCCTTTAGATTAAAAAGAAAATCAGTGACATATATACTATAATCTCTACCTTGTGAGCTGTTCTAAGTTGTAAAAGTTCAAGTATCAATCAGTATAAATGGTACTTAGGTCCAGGAATGGCTCCCCACATCTGTTTAATTCATGTTTCTAGTATCATGTGCTAACAGTATTACTCATAGTATTGTCATATTGTAGGGAGACAGGGAGTCTTGAGATTTTTTTCCTAAGAAGCTAAGCATCCCACTGTATTTGCTCCCCTGGGCATGTCAGGGGACAATTAGGAAGCCTGGACTTATCAGTTGGGTCTACAACTGTATCTTCCCGTTATTCATGTGCCAGCACTCAGTGGGTCATCTCAAAAAGGAACAAGAGCGATGACTTCCTGGGTTTGCCTCAACGCCCCCATGAACATTGTTCAATAACCCTGTTACTTCACAGCAGCTCTCCTTTCTGTGAGAGGCATTAAGAGTGAACCTTTGCCAAGGCAAACTATAGCACAAGTTAGATGTAGACTTTGACAAAATGTATTTGTTCATTTTTTTCAAGAATGTTAGCTCTTTCATGTGAAAGTGCTAAAGGAAAACCCTGCAAATGACTGAAGGTGTAATCTACCAAAAATGTTATTTAAAGCTGCTTTCCAGAATAATGTAACAGTAGCATCTCCTTTATAAAAGAGAATATAATAAAATCTACTTATCTGAAAATAGATTAACAAACTGACATGGCTAGCCAGAGTCATTCCATGAGTTTTTCATTTCTTTGGAAGCCTTCTAATTTTACACTATTGACTCTTAGCACATAAGAACAGCACACAAAAGCTCATTCAAGCTGTGTTCTAGCATCCTCAGAGAGGCCGTCATTGCCTTGGTTTCTTCCCCTGGCTTTCATTTTGATTTTCATGGGGGGAGAAGCACAAGCATCATGCCCTGCAACAATCAACTCTATGTTTGACTAAAAAGATTATATATGGTTAAGGGAACTTTCAGATCCAGTTAACACTCACATGAGGGTACTGAAGACACTTGGATACCACATTTCCTAAACTTGGTCCATTTGAAAGTAACTGTCATGCACACCTTGACCTTGACTGCAGCTAGAAACCCCAGTCTTTAGTATTAGGACAAACAATAACAGCAAATCAGAAACAGATATACAGTCCTAACAATACTCAAGAACCACCTGAAACAAGTGTCATCACTTGGAGATTGACAGGGAAATAAATGTGCCCTAGATGGCCCAAGCCTGGCTATAGCATAACTGGCTCTGAGGCAGTCTAAATAGTCTTATCTAATGTGAATTAGAACTTACCTCAACAGCTTTACACTTAAGATAGAATTCAAAAGCTAATATTTCTCGGAAAAATTTACATGCTTTCTTAAAAAAAATCAGACACAATCATCACAAGCCATTACACAGAGTACTGTATATCACTTAACCTGAAAGCTACCCTTTACACTACTCAGAAACAAATGCCCTGGGCCAGAGATGATCTGTGTTTAGAGGAAGTGGATTTCAGAAAAGCTTTCTACAGGGCTTAGCAATGCATTTTGGGAGAATGAGCAAAGTCATTGCATATAGAGGCCATTAACATTCCAGTCCCCTCTGCATTTCCCTTTCTGTGGTTCTCTATCTTTGGAATTATTTCCCCTGTGACTGACAGTGTCAGTCCACACTCCTAATACCTCCAACACGGAGGGAATTCAAAGTTACAGCCAGCAATTGCTCCAACTACCAACTCATTCCAACAATCTTTAGCTATTTATTTGTCCTCAAAGTGGGTAAGGATCAAAAAATTAAAAACACAACTAAGAACAAAAGCTAACAGTATCTATAACTTATTAATTTTAAAATACAAGAGCAAAACCAAATAACACCAAGAAACGTTTGCTTACAGAAGGAACAAAGAATAAGCAATCTAGAAAGGCAGATTCATTCTACTATCTGGTCAGCACCCTAAAAACGAAGCTAACAGCCTTTGCCATTACTATTACGGTGATTTATAAACTGAGATAAAGACAATGTCATTTATAGAACTTGAGGGAAAAAAAAACAAATCAAACCAATCCCTAAATCCTGGAGTTCCCTTTTAGTAGATAGCATGTCCTCAAACACAAATTATTATGGCTGTAAAGCCGTAGAATGCCAGGCCTTGTTTAAGAGTCTCTAGAAATTAGTTGGTTTGATTTCAGTGGCTCTCAGAGACAGACCCTTTCCTCAGACTGGTTCTGCAGAAGAGGACCCTCAGCAATGGAGAAAGCAGTCATTAACCAAGAAGACCCACCTGACATCTACCAGGGTCTCAAGGATGGGCAGCCATTCTAGAGTTCTCAGAGTTAGAATTAAAATAGCTGGGCATAAAAGAAGGTATCTGGCTTCCATTTTAGAAGATTCAGACATATCATCAACTATTCCAAAAACAAAAATCTTCTCAAAGAAGTATATAAAAGCTTCTATTTCTTTCAACAGTCAACCAAAACAATTTAGATTTTATTTTTACAGATGTTATCAAATTAAAATTTTTTCCCTTGGTTTTACCTTATGTGTATGGGTGTTTTGACTGAGTGAATGTCAGTGTATCACATGAGTGCATTATTGAGCATTTTTAAGGGTGGTGAGTAAGGTCATCTCGATGACTATACTTTTAAAATCTATCTCGTCTAGCAGAACATAAAACCAAGTTACATCCTCAACAAGAATCCCATTCTAGCAGAGACAGCCTCCTCCACAATCACCTTTCTTTTGAGTCCGGAACATTTCCAACTGTTTCTGTTGTTGTCGTCGTAGCGTGTTCACAATAGCTATTGCTAATCTCAGTGCTTCTCTGGGGTACCCATGAGAACGCAGTGCATCCACTCTTGCGCAGGCTGTAGGAACATGCTCTACAAAGAAACCCAAAGGAGTAAAGTTGCCACTGTCTCATAGACCCATAAAAGCAGGCTACTGTAGTATGATGTTTCTCTCCTAAATATCATATAAGTAGATATGGGAAACCATTTCTGAACTCGGATCTGAATGAAAAACTCAGTCTCCTTTGCCAAGCATTCATCCATCTCCCATTGAATGCCTCGATTCTCTACCTCCCACTCCAGTAATGCTATAGAAACTAAACAAAGAAGTAAGTCATGGAAATGTCTTTCCGGTTTGGCCACTTACCATGCCAGAGGGGCCACCCTCGGGAGTCAAAGAGCGAGTTTTCAGTGTCGTCATGGTAACAGTAGTTGGTGTACAGGTCACTGCTGATAATGTGCTGCAAGTGGCTATCCTGCCAGTGGAGATCACATGCCTCGATGGCTCTTGTGAACACTGTCCGATGTGGCCTGTTCGATGAATCTGTTTTTTCCACAATTCAGAAAGCCGTGTCAGCTATTATTCACATGTGAATAAATCAGTCATACCATTCTGTGGCCAGATGTTCATGAACACACCCACACACACTGTCCTGCACCCCCTAAGCAGAAGGGTGAAGGGTCAATGAATATTCTCACATCCTAAGTGCTAGAAGGCAGTCAGCCTAAAGGAGCCTCCACTCACTCATTTTATCATATGAAACACACTGCAGCCATTAAAAGCTAAGTTAAAGGCATCCTGCAAAACAAATTGTCATGACTATTCTCCATGCCAAATATACTCAAAAGAGGTACTCAGCTTTTAACAAAAATAAACGATGTGAAAACTCACTGCTCCCCACTTCTGAGGTGCTGTGTTGGGCTGCCCCTGATGGGATCGACAGCTCTCACAAACACTATGCAAGAGATGCGACACCAGCCATGGAACCTTTCAGGAAGATGCAGTCAGCCTTAAAAATGTGCATAAGGGTTGTGCTTTTGGTTGTATTTTTTAACTATATTGTGCGGTTTTGCACAATTAAAACTATTATGCTTCTTGGGATATAATGATTAAATGCCACTTTATATCCCAAAGGGCATAAATGCATATGTTTAACATTTCACAAAGCCACACAACATAGCTACAAAACAAACCAGCGCACTTACCTTGCCCCTACAGGCTGTCTCCTGACTCCTGGGCAGGTTCCATGACTGGTGTGATGTCCCCAGCATAATGTATGCCGGGGCATCACAAGAGAGCAGAAGCATACAGTCCGAAGGGGGTTCAAGGTTCAGGACCTGACGAAGAAAAGAAATGTTTGGGGAATAAAGGATTTTCTCGCCTCAGCTCCTTGGATTATTCAATTCCTAAAGAGACTACAGGCATTCCCATCCCTTGGGCCCCAAGTCCAAACTTACCTTCAACTGTGGCACAAGCATCCACTAAGTAGTGGGGGAAGTGAACAATCTCATTTTGCTCAAGCATACTAATCCCCTTCACTGCATTCCAAGACTCAACTAAGTAGGGAGCAAACTGTGGAGATTCCTTTATGCCAAGGTGTCATCTTCCTGCCCCCAGACCTCTGTGTGAGCACACAGAAGGCAAACTACAAACAGCAAATACAACTGAGCCTAGAGGAAGAGCCTAGGAAATTCATCTATCTGGGCTCTCTGTCCTGCTGGGGGAAGTGAAACACTGTGGCTTATCAGCATCCTATAGCCAGGTACTGCCAAGAGTTCAACACACCCCTTAAGTTTAGCTTAAGTGGACACTTGCAGTGGCTGCTGGCAAGTCTTTTAAAGATATGACTTCAAGATGGTCCCATATCACCTTAGTTTTCTATATCTAGAGGAAGACATATGGAAGTGCACAGATGATAGACAAAGAGACATTTAAGTTATCATCTGCTGTGACTCCTGTCTAGGATCCTTCCTAGCAGTAGATGGATGGCCATCCTGCAAAATGAGAAGGATGAGCCCAAAGTGTAACAGCCTTTCATCAAGCAAAATGAATGTGCTATTCCCAGGAGGAAACTGGTTTCGGACCTCTCATAATCAAATGTCCTAAAATTCAAGTATCCTTTAGGTATTTTTAAGTGTCCTTAGTACTTAAGTTTGTTTACTTCAAATTGCAGTGGTAAAAATTAAAACTAAAAAGAGACTTTTAAACAGCAACTTGCTATTATGCATGCTGTAAAAGAGCTAAGGGTTCTGAATATTGACTTGGCTCTCTATATAGGCTCTCATTAGGATAAACTCAACTATTCCTTTTTCCTGGCAGCATAGAGAAAAATGGAGAATATGCACAGCTTTTAAAATTGATATGATCCAAGACATCAACAGAACCAATAGTCATAAAAGGCCAAACTCTCAAAAATTATATTTAAATGACCAACAATGAAGGCTAGCTATATCACAGGAGAAGCACAAAAATTATACAAATTCACAAACATTAAAAAAATTTTCTAACAATAAATTAGAAATTTGGGAAAGTAAAAAGGGATTTTTTTCAGCATATACAAAAAAGTAAAAGAACAAAACAAAACAAAAACAAAACCCAGCTTTCTCCTGAAAAAGGGTTATCTGGATGCTGTTCACTAGTCTAACAAGTCACCCAAGCCATGGTGGACATCAGAAGGCCTGCGTGTGCACTCTAACTCCTGTGTGTGAAAGATATCTGTCCTACAGGCACAATGTTCTCAGTGCAATGGTGTGGCTTTGGTCCCTCAGTTACCAGGTTCTCTTCTAGAGAGAGGTGTTCTAGGCATGAGGAAACATACCCACTGAGAGATGATAACCAGCACCCCCTGGGGAAATGGATCTGCTCACAACCCCTCAGAAAGGCTGAGTATTCTGCTAACAGCAGGCATGCCAGTGCCTTTTGGCACACACGCTGCAAGTACTGTATTTGGAATACAATCCTAGATGTACACTGCCTAGACCAAACTCTGTACACTGCCTGAACCAAACTCTAAGTGAAATGAGCTGTGCTATCCTGGAAGCCAGATCACTTCTTTAAATGTACTGGCGTTTTTCCTCCTTTCCTATCTGTGCCCACAGAGGCCAGGGAGGGCATTAGATACCCTGGAACTGGAGTTACAGATGGTTGTGAGCTACTATGTGGGTGCTGGGAACTGAACTCAGATCCTTTGCAGGAGCAGTGAGTGTTCTTGATTGCTGCGCAAGGTCCCTAGACCCATCCCAGTTTCTAAGGCCTATAGAATTTTCATATTAAACCCAAGGTAACAGCATAAATAGAAAGTAAAATGCAAAGTATAGGAAATCAAAGTAGCAGTCTCCCCAAAACAGCAGCAACCAAAGCTCAAAACTCAGAAAACCTCCAATTATAGAAACAAAAGATTAAAGGTCACCTATGGAGGCATCAAAGAACCTTTCTCTAGCAAGGAAAAGAATGAACGTTGACCAATTAAACCTGACAACCTGGGGAAAATGGAGATCTAAGGGGTACATTTAATTATTAAATACCATCACCATGAGTATGATATAGACAGGGTGAACTTCAAATACTAAATTCCCAAGACAAGTATCTCCAGTTAAAACAGAGCTTGCCAATCATCTTCTAGGGTTAGAACCCTCTTTTGATTGAACTAGTCTCTGTGGACTTTGTTTGTAAAGACAGAGATACATTTGAACTCAGAACAATGCACAGCATCTCCTTTAGGAATATCTGTTCCTCTGTGGCCTATAAAGAATGTATGATTCTAGGTCCTTCCCATGTTGATTCCAATCCTGCTTCTATCATATGATTTACATCACTTTCAAGTCCCCCACAAGCAAAGTCATGCATGAATACTGGTATGAGTTAGTGAATGATGGTAGATTTGTCCAAGACTTAACAAGTTAAGAATGTGATTCTGAAAAAGACCAGAAAATTCAGCAACATCTCAGAGAAGAAAGCCAAGCTAAGAGGTAGTTAATTTTTAAAGGATGGATGAGAAACTAAAATAACAGAATAAAATAATACTGTATCCCGAAAACATCTGGGAGTGTTTCTTGATTGTCTCAGAGACTGAAGGGCATCATTTACCTACTCAGGGTGGGATCCACTATACTACGCAGTATTTCATAATAAGGGATTTCCCAGATACAAGGGCCAACAGTATCAAAGGCCCCTCAAACTCACATCTCTTTGCTATATTCTAAATCTGGAAAACTCTTAATTAAATACACAATAGCCCAAATATAAATTGACCAACAAAGCCAGAAATTTTCGAGTCTCTCTACACTGTTTTACACAGTAATATATTACTGTCCTACTCTATATTTTTAATCAAACTAAACCATTAGTAGATCATTTTAATCCATACCAGTACATAGAAATATCATATCCATCTGCAATTTTAAAATTAAAATAGATCCACACATTTAAAGTAAACATATATTGTCCTTGAATTAAGTCAGTCCCCACATTCATTATCTGTTGACAATGCAAACACGTACATGGAGAAGCAGGGAGAAGGGAGGGAATGCCACGAGGACTCACCTTGGTTGGCGTTTGCACCCTGAGGCAGGGCATTGGTTAGGTTGGGTAATTCACCGCCATGGCTTCCATCCTCCCAGGGACAGACATCAACACGGTTCCATTGTTTCAGCTGTTTTAACCAGCTTGCCTTCTGTTCCAACTTACAGTGAGGGTTTAAAACTATACACATCCACAGAGCACCTAATTTAAAGAGGACAAAGAAATTCATTTAAAAAAAGTACAAAAACTGCTTCCTGGCTAACAGCTTGAGAAAAAATCTGAATCACTTCAAGATGGACACAGTTCTCCTAATATGAGACAACGTATAGCCTAATTTTAAACCAAAGACCAAAGTGTTGTTACACATAAGAATGAAGTAGATTTCACAAGTTCTAACTGTAAGTGCCTTCTTATGTATATTTTGTATACAAATGTTAGTAACAATCAATTCTAGGGTTCATTTTAAAAACAGAATGTACATATTATCCTTTCACATACTATTCTAAATCATTCTTTTTCCAATTTAAGTTTACTTTCAAAAATTATTTTTGTATAATAAAACTATACAAAGAATATATAAGAATAAAATTATACTATAAACACAAGTTTTGTAGGTTTTTTTTTTACAAGAATTTAAAAGATTATGTCTATTAATTAGTATCCACAGTTATGTGCATGTGTGTGCACACATTCTCATACCTATGTAAATCGAATAAGATAATTTAGGCTTAGAAGTCAGTAAATCTATTACAAATAACTAAGACAGGCATGGTGATACACAGCTGTCATTTGGGAGGCTAAGGCAGGAGAGTCACAAGCGTGAGGGAGCATGTGGCACACAGTGAGCTCCAGCAGTCACATAGCATCTCAGAGATACCCAAACCAAAGTTAAAATCAGTTCCATTAAGCACACTTTCCTAAGCAATCCAACAGGTACCAATCTTCATGTAATCACTAAATGCTAAAATATATTTCAATAAGTATTTCTCTAGTTTTTTTTAAAAGGTAAAGTAAAAATGAATGCATGGTAAAGAAACTTAAATAATAAGGTAATGGTGAACTTACTATGCTTTCTGCATAGTTCAAAAGGGTGGTTAACACAAATATTTCACAAATTTTAAAAGACTAATTTCTACATAAGATGATACTAATGCCCTCCAATACAACATTCACAATATGTTTTCTGTAGGAAGGCAGGCATGATTGTGTTTTGAGGACTCTGTTAGCCAGGTAAAAAAGGTAGAAATGAACAACATGAATACTGTTTTCTTTGCCCAAAAGTGGAATTAATAGTCTTTCATATTTGGTGTATCCAATACTATAAATATAAAATAGCTTAAAATACACAAACTGTAAAAAATAGTTTCATCTTGCCTAAGTCACAGATATTGACAATCTACATAATAAACTTCTCAAATGCCGGTTAAGGATAAAACATGGTCAGTTCCTCTCAACAATCACAACAAAACACTGAACAAAATAAAAAGCTGTAACTCAAAGACTCTGAGAAATAAACACTAGCAAGCTGGCCAAAGAGAAGAAGACAGACAGTAAGTGACCCATGTGGTTGTTATTTTCCACCACTGCTCACCCATTCTTTCTTCTGGATTTGACATTAAAATTACTTCACTCAAGGAACTCTGCAGGGGCACGTGCATATATTGGGAAAGGAGAACACCCAGCTCCCAAGTGCTGAGGTGTGATATCCAAGTCTTCCTAACAGCATGTACATGAGACAGAGCCAAGGCAGGCTAGCGACGGCTCTGACCACTGACACTGGCTGGAGTCCTCACCCAAAAGTCCTGTGACAAGTTAGGGTCTCATCACCACAGTTGGTTGCTTGTTTTAATTATTTCACCCTCTAGGGAATTTGATAGAATCCTGACTCTTAAAATATTCAAAATGTTCAGAATCTAAAACCTTGGTTTACAAAGAAACAGGAAAATGTGTCAACTCAAGAGAAAATACACAGCTGTCAAGTAAGATAAGCAAGTTAGACTGAGAGACTTGCTAGCCACAGTAGTCATGCTCTGAGACAGAGGAAGAGTAATTAAGAGGAAAAACCATAGCATCATCTCCAGTAATGAAATGAAACCATAAAAAAAAAAAACTAAACAGAAATTTTACAAGTGAAAAAAAGCCAGTATGTTAAATAAATTTATTTATGAGACCAAAAGCTTAATGATAATGACGAAACAGAGTAAATTGAAGGAGAGAAACTCCCTCATGGGACAAACAGAAGCGTGCCTAAGGTGGCATTAAAGAGAACCTTGAAGACGGCTGAGCAAATAGCAAAGGTTTATAAGCATGTGTGTCACTGGGTCCCAAGAAGATGAGAAGTAGAAAATGTTGGAAGAATAATTACTAAAACCTTTTCAGATTTGCAGAATATTAATTCACAGGTCTGAGAAGTTTAATCACTCTCCAAAAAGGGTCAGCTCAAAGAAAACCATGGTCAACTATAGCATAAAGAAGTTGATTTAGGTAAAATAAAAACTAAACATAAAAGCAAAGCAAAGCAAAACAAAACAAAACAAAAATATCTTTAAGGTAGTGGCTTAAATAACTACTGATTTCTCACCAAAAATCACATAGGAAAGAATACAGTGAATGATGCCAGTAGACTTTTAAAAGAAACTAAAAAGCCAGTCGGGAATTCTATGGGAAGTAACAAAATCACCCAGGAAATATGACGAGACACAGGCATTCTCAAAATAAGGGCGATATATAGCATGCATTCCTGAAAGAACTGCTTTAGAAAAAGTTTTCCTGACTAGAGAGAAATAACATCAAAAAGAAAGTCGACAATCTGTAAATAAAGGAAGAAGATCAGAAATAGATTATTTTTGCCATTTTTGTTCTTTGGAAATATGAATGTTCAAAACAAAAATTCAAACACTGTCTAAAATTTTCAATGCATCAAATATATGCTAATAACTATAACAAAGAGGGAGATAAAGAGACCTATGATTATTAGACAATGTGGCAAAAGCAGCTAATTCAAAATTAGGTGTAGGTATGTTTTGCTATAATGCCACTTGAAAAAACATTAAATAAAGAGGAATAAAAGTCCAATTTAACAAAAATCCAATTAAGATGAAGTTCATGAAAACAGTTATAGAAATTCAGCTCTGCATGCCCAAGCTGCAAACCACAACCACTGAACTGCTCGGGATCGGAAACACCTTGGACTGACTCCGTGGATCCCACTCCCCCTAGAGGAACACCTGACTCAGTCTCGATGTTGGGGGAGAAAACTATATTTGCCAGGAGTGGAGACTGAACTAGGCAATATTGGGATTGTGGGACCTTGGGACCTCCTGCCTGTGGTGGGGATGGAGAGATGTGGAGAAGAGAGAATAACCTGATGTGGTGGGAGGGGGAAGGGACTTTGAATGAGGATATACAAGGATAGAAAATTCATAATAATAAAAAAATAAAAAAGAAGAAAGAAATTCAGCTCTGTTAAATAAATGTGCACATACATGTGTGTGCATACATACATGCATGTGTGTGTGTGTATGTAGAATGTATCTATGTTCTAAATATAGCAATTAAACTAAAAGTGTTAAGTCAAGTCAGATTGAAAGCTAAGAACCAATATTATGCTGTACATAAAATATCACAATAAATGTAAAAGGATTAGAAAGAAAAACCATAAAGACACTATCAAAATAAAGCTGGAACTTTACTGTAGACTTAAGGACAGGCATGGAGTCAGGCACTATACAATGATAAACATGCTCTACAAAGATACAATCCTAAGCTGTACTTAATAAGGCTTTAACACACAAACACAAATAGAACTGTAAGGAAAACCAACAAAGTTTCAGTTTCTTAGTAACTTCAATACTCCTCTCTCACTAACTAACAGAACACGTACAAAGGAAATCAGCAAATGCCTCAACATCACTATCAACCAAGTAAAATAAACAAAAAGGATCATATGGTGACTGCCCCTTCCTGATGGATAGCATACTCCTGATGGACAGCTCCTTCCCGAAGGACATCTTCCTGATGGATAGCATCCTCACATGGTATAATGGTACTGCAGATCCCCAGGCCTCTTTCAAAAGGCATTAATTCCACTATGAGATCTCATAATCACCTCTCAAAGGCTCAGCTCTCAGTACTATCACCTCCAGAGTTCAAATCTCATGTGAAGCTGAAGTGGTTATACAAATATTCAGGCTGCAGCCATGAGAAAACTCAAACTCAGAGAGAGGCTAGGAGCCTTTAACACAAGATCCTAAGTATTCTTGGATCATTTCAATGATTTCTACACGACCTTAGGAAAAGAGATTCATAAAATTTGCCTTAGATTTTCATACTTGCACTTTCCTAATTAGAAAATTTCTATTTTTCATGAGAAATTCTTTTTTTCCTCAAAAAGCTAAGTCTTTACTAATTTGCCTGTAATATCCTTTTATTGCTCACCTTCCTAAAGTGAGGTTTCATCCTGAATGGGTATTCTTAATGCTAGATTCAAGTCTAGTGCCATAATAGATATGGCCTTTTATCTAACAGTCATTATTACAAAGGCTGTAATTAGCCCTAATAACCAAATTAACCAAATTGAGTAAGTCACTCTCCAAATTTTATTAATTCAGGGTCCCACTTTGGGCATTTATCTCCTTTCCCTCCAGTGTGCCTGAAGTATTTGTAGCTTTAAGAGAAGTTCTTTAACGATTAAACCCCACTCTATGATTTCGCTGAAATGGTAACTCTTTCAAAGATTCAATGGGAAGATGGTGAAATCTGGTTAGAAATCAGCTCTGCCAAGGCCCTGAAGTGGACCTGTAAAACACATAGTACAATTCTTCTGTTTTTCAACACAGGATGCTTGCTTGTTTTGAATTACAATGAAAACAAACTACACATATTTACATTGATTTCATCTGTTCCACACTTCAAAATAGATAGTGCCAGCATCAAATCCATGATATGTATAACACCCTATTTCAGAATTACCCACGGCACATTTCAGCTCTAGCTTTTTCTATCACGATGGTGATGTGAATTAGAAACATTTCAGACAGATTCAGGGATTTGAACACATGACTCCCAGATGACTACATGGCTCCAGAAGTTTAGGATGTATAGTCCTGCTGCAGGGAGTGCATCACAGTGGTGGGCTTTGAGATTATATAGGCTCACCCTTGCTCTCGGTCTCTGCCTTGTGTTTGTGTTTGAAGATGTGAGCTTTCAGGTTCCACAGCCATGCCTGTCACTGGCTGTCATATGTACTCTTGTCCCTGGAAAACTGTAAGCCAAGTTGTTCTTTAGTAAGTAGCTGTGATTATGTTTTATTATAGCAACAGAAAAGTGACTAATATAGAAGGTAGCACCAGAGAGTGGATTGCTGTTATAAAGAACCTGACCATGGTAGTTTTTCTTTTGGAAAAATGTGAAAGACTAAAACTTTGGACCAAAAAAAATTTGTTTAGATGAGAGCTTAAAGGTAGGAAATTCCAGGAAGAGCCTACAAAAATTAGTGTTGAAAGCAATATAAACTATGCAGGCCCATGTCAAGAGGTTTTTGAATGCTTCAGGAGCCTTTCATGTGTAATTGTTGAAGAACCTGACTGCCTTCTGCCCCTGTCCTGAGAACTTGCTTGAGAGTAATTTTAAAGGTAATGGAACGCTTTCTTTGGTGGAAATTTCCAGCCTGTGTCATGCTGAGTCTGTGACACAGTTGTTACTGATTCCCTTATGCAGGTTTCCAGAGAACAAGAACAAGCAGCATGAGAAAAATGGAGAATGCAATTTAGAGAGAGACAGAGCACTAGGAAGTTCAATAGTAAAGCCAAGGCATGTGTTGAAAAGTATGCAACTGCACATTCTGCTTTGTGTCTGGGTTTGAAGATGTATGCTCTCAAGTTCTCTGAACCTGCCACACACCTGCCTCTTGTTCCTCTGTAACTGTATGAAAGCAAAGTAAACTTCCTTCTGTATGTTATTGTGGTCATGGTGCTTTGCCATGGCAACAGAGAACCACCCAGCAGACTTTCTTCCTTTCTGCTGCTCAGACTAGTCTTCACCCAGTGAGTGATTTTAGTTGAACAGCATCAAGGAAAATTAACACACAACTAAGGAAGCAAATTTTTTCACCCAAGGAAAAGTGCAAATACTTTTCACCTAAAGGAAGTAATTCTGCCTACTTAGCATCTTAGGCCCACTCACATTTTGTATCTGACTATAACCAATTGGAGAACCTGGGCAGAAATGTACAAAAACAGAACATATGACTGTTCTCAAAGGCTTTTTGGCTACTTCTGAATTCTGGCAATAACAAAATACAGTCAAACAGAATCTATCATCAGTAAAAGCGGGTGACAAGAACTAATTGTACCCACTAGCTTTTTGCCCCCACCTCACATACTCACTGTTTACATTTCCAATCATTTTTTTTTTTCTTTCCATAAAGAAGCTTTGGTTTTAAAGGGCAAGGTATAGATGACCAGTTTATGACTCTGGACAACTCCACTGAACTTCTGTGGTACCAGCTTCCTAACTTAAATAGGGACAATAATTTCTACTTAAGTCATAAGGCTGTTTAATGCTTACATTTCTGCCAATTATAGGCTTCACACTGCCCGAGACAGCCAGGCTTCAAGTACAGAAATTCCATGAATGAACTTCCAAGAGACAAAAAACCAATTGATAAAATTTGTCTAGACTCAAGAGGGAAGCACTGATACTAGACCATAGAGAAACGCAAAATCTGTGACCAACTTTAGTCTATCACAATTGCCAGCACTTAAAACCTTGCTAGATTATAAAAATGGGAAAGTAAGTTGTAACCCATTTATTTGCCATAAATGTTTTTAAATATGGTAATTTTAGTGCTTTCTTTTTTTGTAAATATTGGCTATATAATTTTGCCTAAGATAAAAAATTAGTCAAAGTTAACCAACTATTACATTTAATTTGTTAATATTTAAATTCTTTATTATTGTTGAGATCAGGCTGTAACCAGCTCTAAGTTAACCTTAATAGTGGAAAAGTTGTTTTTTGTTTTGTTTTCTTGGTTTTTTCTTTTAGTTTGTGCCTTACATGGAGAGACTCCATTTTATAAGCAGCTTTTGACTCCATTTTGAGATGAGAGGTAACTCTGCATTTGAATAGACAAAGAATGGTCCCATCTATCCAGCACCACCCACTGGCAAAGACTGATCAATGACTTACTCTTGGGAGTAGAAAGGGTATCAGAGTGAATTGCTACTATGGAAGCATATAGATGTGCTGAAATCCTATCAGGAAAATTAGAACCAAAAACTCATCAAATATATATTACTAGGGAAAGAGTATAATCTCTCCTGGACCTTGTAAAGAAGTGATCAATAGAGATGATCAGTTTGTCCAGTCTGCTGTATGACAACTTGGTGTGTGCATCAAGACCCTGATGACTCTGGACTATACCTGGGGACTCAGCTTCACTCATCCTGTTTATTCAGCCTACCTGAACCCCTGTAGGTCCTCTTAGGCAGCTGTCTGGACCTGCTGCCTATGACTTCTTTTCACCCATGTTTCTTTGGACCCTCCCTGCCTTCAGTAGCCTCATCTCACTCCTGCAGCTCAACTCTGACCCTGCTGCCAAGCTCTAAAGTAGCAGCAAGCCTGTGCAGTAAATTCTGACACTCTGGAAAGATAAATTTGTCTAGTTTTGACTCTGTGCACTCATTACCCTTTATCAGTAACATTTATAGATAATTTTAAGTTTAACAAATATATATCTTTCAGAGATTACAAACACCTATTTCTGAATATATTGCAGACACTAGCCTTTTTCACTGTTATTTTTTTTCTCTAAAATATGATCCATGGCTCTTGACTATTGATAACTGTGCCCTTCCAGGATATATCCAGCCATATGCGGTATTATTATGTTCATATAAAATAGGGCCCAGTGACATCACTTAAACATTCTATAATACAAGGGATGAACCTCCACAACAAAGAACAACTTGTGTATGTATGAATATTATTAGTTGAAATAATCAAATTCAAATAAATCACTCAACAGATGAAAGAGCTGTAAGACAAACAAGATGTCATTATAAAAACTTAACAAAATAGAAGGTATCCAAACACACTGCGTTATTATTACATGCTGCTTTGTATGCAAATTTTTATCCCTTCCAGGAAAATCCTAACAATATCAAGTTACACATGTTGGGTTTCTAATTAGATTCTACATTTAACGTTTTTAAATGTCTATCTTTAGGGTACAAAGACTGCTCATCTAATTCAACTAACATTTCTCAAAGTGAACGGCATTAATACTTACTTACCTGACAGTAGCTGCTGTCATTTTACTCAATCTTTACCTCACATTAACCTTGCTTTGAAATAACACATTAACCTTGTTTGAAATATTTACATAATTATCACATTACATTATAAAACAACAACAACAAAAAAACCAAAAAGGCACTAGGCTGTAGACAAAAAACTACACTTTGGGGTGGGGGGAGGAGACGGAAGCAAGGATGCTGTCCAAAGATTCCTGTTTCCCCAAAACAATATTCTCCAATAGTACAGCAATTTAGCATCTAGTCGAGCTATATAGCCAAAAAGCTGGGGGTTTTGTTATCTTTTTTTTAAGTTTGGATTTATGAAAATTCCAAGACTAATGACTATATTTTGGCAGAATCATTTCATCCTTTGTATTTTAAAGTATAATTATTTTATTAACTAAAATTAAGACTACCCTAAAATCCTTAAAGCTAACCCTGTACTTTAACTGCATTCTTTTAAGAAACTGTGTATTTTCATTGTATGAATATTTTGCCTGCATGTGTCTGCCTGGTTCCTGTGGAGGTCAGATGAGGGCATCAGATCTTCTGGAATAAGAGTTATTAGTGGATGTTAACCATTTCATGAGTGCTGGGAATCAAACCTGGGTCCTCTGCAAGAACAGCCCGTGCTCTAAATTAGTAAGTCATATTTCTAACACTCCACCCCTGCCTTTAACTGTATTCTTAGATGCTCAGATCATATATAAGTACACTCAGATAAGAACCACAGGTCTATCTAAAAAAAGCCCAATTAAACAAAATAAAACTGCAGTTTTCAGATCCAGCAGGCACAGAAAATAAGTAATTTCAGTGTAGATTAAAACAGTAGATGGGCAAACAAAAGCTAACCTTAGGATTCAAGATTGATTATTTAAGTTAGATGAAATGTTTTGTCTGGAAACACTATAGTCAGCTCTGTTAAAGTCTACATCAGCGCTTCTGGGGAAATGCATGCAACCGTGGACTGTTTCTGCCTGGTGAAGTATATTCCTGGACGTGGCATTGTGAACTGTGAGCAAATAAATCAGCTGTAGGTTCTCGCTATTTCTAACCCCAGATGCAGCCCCTTTTGTGTTTTGTTGTTGTTGTTATTAGTATCAAATCAATTCAGTGATTAAGTCACAGATTTTTGTGGGCTGTTTTTAAGAGGGGGAAGGAGGTAGATTAATTAAAACAAACTGTTCGTCTTCTGTAATGGATTCCTCTGGAATCATTTATAGATACTGCTCTTCTCCCTAATTTCCAGGATGATAACTTGTGTGCATGGTGCTGGGAGGCAGAGATGGTGACAAAAGGGAAAAAGCCAGCAAGGGCAGAGGAACAGACAGACAGCATCACTACCTCTAACCCGGTCAAAGGTTCATTGTGCCTTCCTTCATGGTCATAAAACATGGTGCTGTTAGATGGAAAGCTCAGTGTCTACACACTGGTGTCATGTAAAGCCTTGTCAAGTAGTAAGAAGCAAAGTAAAGCAACCACTTGTAGTATTTCCTACGGTTTAATGGTTATAAACCACAATATTTATTTTTGTTCTCAGAGGCTATTATAATAGTATGAATTTCATGCATGATCCAATTATCTAATCGTATTTATTTAGAGGCCATGGAATAGCTAATTGCAGTCACAATAGAAGATCACTGGCATAATTAGTTGTGCTAGCAAAACTAGTCACAAAACTTCTTGGGTCAAACAAACGAAAACCGTGACCCTCATTATGACAGTTTTATTATCAGCATAATGAAGTTTTAATATATCAATCACTCCATGTTTTGAAAAGTAAGTTTAATTAACAAAACATTCCTCTTTAAATTCGATATGCTAGCTTTTAATTTATTAAAACACTTCTGAAAATTTTTCAAAATCAGACCCAAGGGATATAGTGAAGCAAGTTTTCAGTCTGCCTTGGTAAAGAAGGGCTAAACTCCTTGCTAAATGGCATAAACTTAGTCACCACCTAATCAGGCTCCCAGATAATTCTTAAATAGTTTCTTTTGTCTAACAGAAAAATAAAGGTAGTTGACATCTTGAATCATGTTCATTATCTGCTCAACAAGCTTTCATACCCATTGCATTTGATCCGTCAGTGATGAACCTGGCCTCCTTAGGAGTCTCATTCTGCAGGAGCAGAACCAGCTTTTCCACACCCTCGGCATCTTTCTTCCTTTCAAAGGAGCAAAAGAAAGACAGAGAGATCGGAGACAAGTAGAAAGAAGGGTAGAATGGCAGGCAGGTGGTTTGTACTCTGAGAAAATGCAGTATACGAGTGAGGTACAGGAACGACTTCAGAACCTGCATGAATACTTCCATGCTCTATTTCTGAGCTACCTCTATAAACAGTTCCAATGGTCATGATTCCAACTCCATAGAAACCTAAGATTGAAGAGTTGACAGTAACTTCTTATAATAGTGACTTTCTTCATTTTAATGTATGAAATGTAAAAGGTCGATCCTCAAATGCTTTGTGTAGCGTGCTTCATATTATAATGTAATTTCCACTTGTCTTGAGCTGCCTTTTCTCACTATTTATTCTGTGTCCTGACTAGATTGTAAGGATGTGACTTCCCCAACTGCAGTACACATACAAAACAGTCATACATAGTACTACAGGACACACAAGTAGGTTCTTGTTAATCTGCCTGCTATTCTTTGGGCAAAGCATGTCCATTATTTATGCTTAAGTGCATCACTGAGCCTCAGAAAGTCATCTTCCTTTTGCTGGGCATTGAGAACCAAATGGGACAGAAATCCATCAAAAGCTATTTTAAAAAGGGATCAAAAATGGACTAGTGTTGATCATTCTAGAGCATCTATGGTGAAATAACCACCATCTACATTTGTGTGAAATACCAAAGAAGGGGTGGGGGTGGAGGCTTTTGCCTGTCTTGTCTGCCTAATTGGAAGGCCAATTTGTTCATAAAAAAATTTCTGAATGCACTGACTTTTCTGTTGGGTGCAGAAAGAACTTATGATGGGTGTTGGGTTTCCTAGAGAGCAGAATGTTTCATTTTGCTCTAATTCATTCTATTACTGAATTAACTTTGATGTATTGGTCTTGACAAGTGCTTCATGCTGATTGTATTGTGTATGATAGTATAATCACTCCCCATGCATTTCCCACAGGCTGAGTGATTAATGCAATAGATTACCTGCCGCATGGATGGCAAGGGGAATCAGTGCCCTGTACTTTAAACTGTTTGCATTTCAGGATGCTCATGTGTACACACGTGCACATATGGGCACTCATGAATATCATGGGCAGAGACAACCAGATAAACCAGAAAGTGGGAGAAAACTGGTGACAATGAAAATTAATGTTTTTTAAGTGTTTACAAGATATATGATTCTTAAGGCTTCCAAGAAGGTAGGTGGCATTGTACATCAATTATTCATTCACTTTCATCTTCACTATATGCCAGACACATTTTTTACCTATACAGGAAGAATAGCTAGCAACATGTATTACTTTTAATGTTCTAGTGACTTGAACAGAAGGGGAAAAGATGGTGTAACATTAAAACAGGGGTTAAAAACATTTCAAAAGATGGCCAGAATATTAGTTTCATGTCTTAATAATGACAGAAATGACAAAAACTATTAATATTAAATACACTAAGTAGTTTAATACAATTTGGTCTATGTCTAGGAAAGTACATGTCTGTGAATGGCTGGCCTGGTCATCAGTGGATTTTTGTGCTTTTAGTAGAACAAACATGTCTTCTAGCATAACTTTCTCTCAGTTCTAACCAGGACATCACAGGAACTCCAATGCAGTCTTGACCAAGTTGCTACTCCCAATCTACGCCACTGCAAGGTACCTGTTCTGATTCCCATTTTATGAGTGCTTTTTATAGTCTTCTCCAGGTCTGCTGATGTAAAAATTTGAAATTTATTAATATATTCCAGAATGATAGGAGTCAACAAAGTGTGACTCATCATGGATCAAAATTAGATTTTCCTTTACATTTCAAATGTTACCTTTGCAAGAGAAAGGCCAGACAGCCCAATGCATTACCTACATTGCAGACATTACCACTGCTCCTGTCTGGTTTATCACCAGGTCAAAGTAAGAGATACAGCCCCAGGGGGCCTGTCAACTCACTCCAGTAAGTCAATGAGAAAGCAGCGGTCTCCTACTTAAGTGGCACTTTTTAAACTTTTAATTTTGAAATTCTAAAGAAAGTCACTGAAATGTTACAAAATTATCAGACAAGCCTACAGGAGCATCACAAAAATTCATTTGCTGCAAATTATTTAGCATTTTTTTCTGCCACCAAAGAATATAAGAAAGTAGCCTGTGCAAATTCCAGTTTACACAGGAAACAATAGCAAGTAACATAGCAACATTACAGTTAGAATTAGCAATGAAATAATTTTATGGTTAAGGTTCTAAGATGAGAAACTGTATTACAGGGCCACAGCATTAAGAAGGTTGAGAAGCCCTGCTCTTCATCCTTCACTATGACAATCGAGATCCACAGCCCAGCAGAGGCCTTCTGGCTACACTTCTCTTTGGAGAAAGAACAGTACTAGCTCTTGGCAAGTGGGGACAGAACTTTTCTAGAAATTATTTTAAGGGGAAAAGAAGAACATCTTTTGCCAACTCTGAGATTCCTATTAGCCACTAACCTAAGAAGAATGTGTATTTTGAGTGAATATAGATCAACAACATTGAAGTAAAGAGAGTCCATTTTTGGTGAAATAATGTTATACAGTCTGCATACATGGTCTCGTTACAACAAACCATATCTTCTAGCCAAATTGTTACAGTCTACATTTAGGACAGATGTTTATAATAACACAAAAGTGAAATTATTCTAAGCCATCTAAATTTGTTATAAATTATTTAATTGTACATGCAGATGACCTGGACTACAGTATCTTAAGGAATCTCCAATCTGTTCTATAATAAAGCCAAGTGACCTATAATGATCTCATTTAATCCTGAGAGTCTGTTAATTCCTACTGATACATAGTTACAGTTTTTCTCTTTCCTACATAAGGTATTAAGTGGATAATTAAATCCTAGAAACTGTAGTCAAAATAAAGTTCAGATAATTACTTGGGAAGTATTTATCATAGGTTTGTTCAGTGTAAAGAAAACAGTCTTCCCTTTCTAACTTCAGATTTAAACTACAAAATACTCTGTGAAGCAGAGAAAATTCCCCTGGTCTGAAGTCCAAAGCAAGAGAATTCACAGGCCTGTGACAGAAGAACACAGAGCACTTCAGTTTAAGAAGCGCAAACTTGTACAACTATAAACCCCAGGCCCTGGGAGGAGGACCCAGCAGCAACAATTGTACGAAGGGAAAAGTATACCCTTCATAACCACATATACACAGGACCATGAATCCAGAAGGAGCTCCAAATTATAACACACGAAGAAAAGCAGACCAAGACAGGTGTACACTCCATCCCGGGCAGGACAGTCCACGAGCAGGAAGGTCAGAGGTTGAACCTACAGACTGCATGAGATCAAGGAGTATCATCAATTCCAGGACTGCCATCAGGGCCAGGTTCAGGTCAGGGCCAAGACATTGTGCAAAAGGTCTTCATCAGCCATTACCAAAGGAGACTGGAGAACATGATTCAAACTTCACTGGACCCAGCGGTAAACTTGTACTATCGGTGTTGGTGATCGGCTGGCTTATTGAGTTGTAGTTACTGCTCTCCAAAGCAGCATTCAGTTGTTATTCAGCAATGTGTTCGCTTCCCCAAAAGATCTGAAGTTAGAATCCATGGAAACATAGCTGCTGATAGGCAAGTTCAGCCAGGATGGAGGCATAGTGAGTGTGGGCAAACAGAAAAGCCAGTTGCAGGGACTTATGGCCACTTGGTCACCTCCACTTGGCCTCTACAAAGTATAGATGCCTGGCAGTACTTTAGGATACACTGATAATACTGTCTAGCTTTCATAAGCTTCCGTCTCCTTGGCTGAAAATTAGCACTAAAAATTCTACCTACATCACAGTGTCGTTTTAAGGATTAAGTAACATAAGACACACAAGAAATGCTGAGTACAGTGCTTACAAAGTAAGTGTGCATACTGTGCTATCAACAGTAGTTGGACCAAAAAGGAAAATTAAAAAAAACAAAACAAAACAAAATAAGCCTGGGTCCTCTGCTGTCTCTGTCTCCCTCACCTCCTCTCTTAGGTTAAGTGCCAATGAACAAATCTGGACTGGAGTGCGTACAGCTACTATTTTGACAGTACACACTTTTCTCACTGAGCCATCCCATGTCTTGGTCCACACTGCTTCTTCCTTCTCGGACCCTGGGACTACTTTTCCCTGTCACTTCTTCCCATTGACTTTATAACCACAGGTCACTGTCTCCATCCTCAGCTTCCAGGTTCATTATAACTATTTTAATTTACATGTCTCCTGGTGCTTGCAAATCCCGACTCCCTCTTTACTATCAATACCACTGCTAACATTAAAATATAGATCCAGCGTGTCCATTCTCCTGGATATAGTGCTTTGTGCCAACTGAAATGAAACTTCTAGAAAGAAGGGGAAGGAGGAACCAGCAGCACATGCAGTAGGTGTACCCTACTGTGTCCAGGGGAAGACGCTGACAGATGACAAGTAAGCCCTGATGAGCAGGTCATTAGACCTCAATTCTACCCTGACAGCTGTATGGTGGTTTCCCAGTTTGTGCTGACATCTCTCTGCTGCAAAGGCATTCTGGGATTGCTGTTTGTGTCATGGCCCTAATAAAGTGACCGTGTATACAACAAGCCATTTTGCAAAGCTTTCTAGTTTTGTATGAGGCAGTGATTCTTTGATTGGTTTTTAACCATAAATGTCTTTAATATATGTCAAGCCAAAGTTTGAATTTACCACAGAAATGAAGGGTGGCAGTTATCAAGCCTGCTGCATTCACAGATGTAAGATGGCATTCCCCAGAACAGAACATTTAGGTTTTTATTTCTGGCTGTGAACAAAGAGCATCCTACATTAAGAGGATTATTCTGAATGTGTGACTTCAAGAATAGCAGGGTAGGTGCAAAAGAATTATTTGCGGCTGATGCAGATGAGAAAGCATTCGGGGTCCTGGGAGCAGGTCATTTTTAGTATTTTTCTATAAATGTGGCTCCAACTGGAGGGCTGAGTTCTTTACTGGTGCTTAATTTACTTTGATTCCAAGTGCCCTGGGTCTATATTCCACCACCTGACCCTGGAAGGTGATAATTGTTGCAGTATTCTTCAAATGAAATCAGAATTAGAAAGAAATGCTTAACTCTGCCAGCTTCTGCTCACAAAGAAGTCAGTCTCCAGACGAAAAGATGTGAAAAGAATTATAAGAACCACCACCTTAGTCTCAAAAAATTAGTGAATCTCAGTACAAGTTTGTTTTTTTACCCTCACGGCTCATCTTCCTATAAGAAAGGTTCACGTACTAAACAGCAAAGCTCCTAATTTTCCTCCAAAAGAAAACTAAGCTTCAAACATGTGGAAAAAGATTTACAACATTTAAAAAGTCAAGAATTTTCCATGTGACAAGAACTGTAATTAAATTGCATTTAACTGTTTCCTCTAATGACATTCATTTTAATTGAGTGTTAATAGACTGGCAGCCACGGCCTATAGCTTTATGATGAGAAGTAAAATTACAGTCTTATAAAACATTTAAGAAAAGAGACCCACCAAAGCCTGTGAGAGGTTACACTATACACCCTCATCCCTAAAGACTTGCATGGTAATTAAGTATGGTGAACAGGTAGCTGTTAAGGCTAACAGTAGGTGTGCTTGCCACAGGTCAAAATTGGGTTCTTCTTTTAGTCCACAAGTCTTTCTGGGATCTGCTTCCTAGAAAATTCGTGCGTCACTTATGAAGATGGCAACAGCAGAATCATGTGTTCATCTGACTACCACACACACAAGGCCTTGATCAAACTCGGCCTTTGTCATCATTGCCATGGGGCTTGCTTTTCTGTCTTAAGATTGTAATACAGACTTTTTCTCATAGCTGATTATGATTCAAAATTACTCATCTTCAGAACACTGAAGACGTGCTTGGGAAAATGAATATCATACAGAGAGTAAAATTATTATCTGAAAAAAAAAAAACCAACCCTGATTGACACACAAGATAAATGTATCTGTAAATGAGGTACAGTAAGTAAGGTCCTAATGTATGTATATATCTGTACCTATTTCATCTTACATTATGATCAGAAAGTAAATCACAAAAAATGAGCTCAGACCACACCAGTATCACAGGCACTTATTTTGTGAAGTCCTGGGAAAAACTAGCCTCTTTGTCGGCTGGAGAATGGGGGAAGAAATGGGCTGCCCAAAACAACTTCGCACATATTTATGTGGAAAAGGAAGAGTTTAGAAAACGAGTGCTATTTTAAACTAATTTTGAAGCATCAACAGTGTGAAATTTCATAAATCACATATAACCAGAAAGTTACAAATCTTGGGAAGGGGGGCTATCTGGTCCTATGAAAACGATTCTGTCATCTTCTGGCTGACAATCTGATGGCTCTGAATCTTTTGCCAAGAAGCTGAGTTACTTGGCTATGATAGTTGTCTACTTATCACTCGGAAGCTTTCATGCCAGGAATCTTTTTTTCTCTCCTGGTATACTGGCCACTGCCAGAGATGGACCCATCCAACCCACTGGTGCTAAGGAGTTAAGCATCTGGGATTTAATTTAACAGTTTCAGCTTTATTAAGCTGTCACGGAGCGGCCCCACTTTGATAACAGTAGCTGCTCCAATTATGGCTTGGTTTAGGGTTGACAAGTATAATGATTCATTCGTGGCACATGAGAAGCAATAAAAGGTTGTTTTGCATTACAGCTTTAAAAATGTGGGCACTTTTTTCATTTAATTTGTCACTTAGCTTTTGCTAAGAGGACATTTAAATTGCAGTAAAAGGCAAATGGGGCTTTTAGTTTAAATGTAATCCCCATATTTAAATGATCTGTAATGGTGCAATGTTGGAGTGGGAACACTATTGTCTCACAGTGGGTCCTGATGGTGACATGTGACATTTGTATTCAGGTCCTGTATTATCCATGTGGCTAAAGGGCTTCCAATTTCATTTCACAGCCAGAAGCCTGCAGAAAACACCAATTAACTGGCAGATCCCATTTGCCCACAAAACTCAGCCTCTTCTCAATGTCTGGCATCTGGCAGTGCTCAGCATTTAATTCCAGAGCACAGCCTTGAAGCAATGTGAGCCCTGTGTAGGGGCACAAAGTCAAATTCCCCCATTTTATTAAGAAGCAAAAGCCCTTCCTTTTGTAGTCTAGAAGGAACTTTAAGTTAATCTTTTGCTGAACAAATATCAAGTTGTGATAGCTACTGTGACTTCTATAGGGGATTCCTCACAAAACTTAGATTCCATTAAAATGACAAGTGAGCTCTACCTGGCATCAGAGTACACAGGTGCATTTCACTAGCTAGGAGTGACTTCAAGGTGAGCAGTGAAAAGAAGAAGAAAGACATGAGGTGGGACAGTGGGGAGGAGGGTGGGACAGGGTGGGGGTAGAGAGAGAGAGAGAGGGAGGGAGGGAGGGAGGGAGGGAGGGAGGGAGAGAGAGAGAGAAAAGAGAAAAGAGAATGTTTTTCAATCCTTGTCTGAAATCAAGCTTGAATAAAACCTGGGTCTTAAAGCAGTCCTGTCTGAGATCATAACTAGAGTCAGCTGCTAAAATCTTCCTCCGACGAGACCTATTTCTGACTAAAGGTCTTGACATACATTTTTCAAAGCCAACTTGGAAAGGTAAGATCTGACTACAGATTAAATGTGAACACTGTAAAGTTTGTTCAACATTATCTTTTGTATTTTTTCTTTTTTAGTAACCAAAATATTTAAGAGGCATTTTCTTTCTAAAGAGTACAAATAGTACATTAGTATTTCTAAGTATCAAACTTAAAATTTTATACATTTAACAGTAACCCAATATTTTTCCCTACATGATCCCATTTTTTAAAAAACTTATTTTATGTGTATTAGTGTTTTGCCTACATATATGTCTGTGTGAGGATGCCAGATCTTGGAATTACAGACCATCGTTAGCTGCCATGTGTAGCCTAGGAATTGAACCTGGGTCCTCAGGAAGAACAGTCAGTGCTCTTAACCACTAAGCCACCTCTCTAGCATCCCTATTGGTTTTTACTGCTAGTGTTTTTTAACCTTTATAAATTGACTAGTGAATTTATCATGTACTATAGAGTCACAAACTGAAACAGCTTTATTTGGAAAATTAAATCACTCAGTTTTCTGTACAAATATTTAGATAACTACATATTACCCCTGTGTTCTTCAATACCACATTGTTTCCTCAGACCTCATCACAACACATGAAAGCTATTTACTGTTTTTATAGATTGTCTTAAATTTACCTGTGGAAAAACTACTATCTGTATTTCAGGAGACCCAGGGAAAGTACCAGATATAAAATGCTATTTTTTAAAAAAAGCTAGAGAAAATTATTAATAAAAACAGCTTAATATTTGGCAAGCAGCAGATAAACTTCTATAGAGAAACAAACCAACCAGTTTTTATCTACAGTCAAGTCCATGAAAAAGCAAGAAAGAAACAGTGACATCAATTTTTTAGTGGCTTATTGTATAATTCTAATGACTTCGCTTCACCAACTTATAGAAATCTCCTCTCTGGGGTTCACTTTCCTCATCTCCAAATATTTCCCCTCAAGAGTGCCTTCCATTATGATCATGCAGGACCTCCCTAGACAAACGCTCCTCTTGAGCTAGTCTGGGCCTGGGATCAAAATGCATCTAGTAGTGGTTCATCAGCAATCATCAGGAATGCCACTGACTACATACGCAGCAAGCATTTTCCTCTTTCTAAACTAATAGACAGTGATACAATGTTGGCCACCATATCGATTCTTAGTACAAAGACAATAAATGTATTGTTACCTCTTATTTCTACAGGGATAAGGATACCTATTCCCAGTATTTTCAGGCTAAACATGACAAGAAAATGCACCTCATTTTTTTTTTCAGCCACCTGCTATATTTACATCTTTAATCAGCAAAGACTGTGGTCTGCCCTATCTTGACCCAGTCTGTATCAGCAGAAAATATAGTGAGTACCCAAATCACTTTTGGGAATTCCAATGGGGGCGGGGAGAGCAAGGCAGAGTTAAAAATTGAGATGAAATAGTCAGTTAACAGATCTAGAATGCAAACCACTTTTTCTAAAAATATAGAACCTTTTAAAGGGAGACTCCTGTGCTGCCTTCACTCAGGAGCACACACACACTTCCCAGGCTCTCCACAGCTGCTTTTTCCATCAAGTCCTCCTTCTTCCTACTGGCCAAAGCACACTGACATGGGCTTGCATGGGATGGCTCTCGTGCATCACTGGGACCATGCTCTTAAGCACCCAACTGTGGTCTTATCTACACACAGCTCAATGTAATCTGACAGGAAACTCATTTACCAAGCTCATCCCAGAGCTGCCGATATTTGTCAGTCATCGCAGTGCCTTGCTGCCTCCAAAGTGACAGGCGAGGGTCAGCCATGAACTGCTCTGTGATCAGAGTCAACATACGGGCCCCATTGGAGTCTCTCATCTTCAACATCTCCCGCACCTAGTGGGAAAACAAAACAAAAATGTTTAAATTCATAAGTAAATAAATAAAAGCAACATAAGAGACAACTTACTTTTATTTCTTGGGTGTGTGTTTGTATGTGTGTATGAGAGAGAAGCCTTCAGAGCAGTCCTCTAAAGCATACAAAACTATGAAAAATCATTCTGCATCATAAACTGCAATGTAGCAAGAAAAAGCACCATCAATTATTTATTATAAACCATGCTTTAGAAGCCATATACAATAATGAAGTTTTCTCAATTTTTCAATTTCAAATGTTTTATGCATTTGATTAAGGCAATTATGTCATGTTTCACATGTAAAGTAAAAATGTACTCTGTGTGTGTGTGTGTGTGTGTGTGTGTGTGTGTGTGTGTGTGTGTGTGTGTAGTCTTATGATATAGGGTCTTACTATAGCTCAATCTGGCCTCTAACTCATGATCCCCCTGCCTCAGTTTTGTGACTGTGGAAATTACAGGGATGTGACATCACATCTAGAGTAAGTTTAAAAGGTCTCCCTCAAAGAATGCTTTTTATCTAAACCAGATCTACTTTGTGGTCAGACTATATTCAACAAAATAAATGACTAGTTAATTCATGCTTCAACAAACCACAGAGGTGCACAGAAAAGTATCTGAACTTGACAGATTCATGAAAACTGGTTTAGTAAGGTGTTGCTCCTTCATGGGGATGTGAATATGGTATAACCTTTGCTGAAATATAGAAGCTGCATAAAGACACGCACGCGCGCACACACACACACACACACACACACACACACACACACACACACACACATACATTTTGGTATGATCCTGACTCTCATATTGCTAGTGTTTACCACCAGAATAGCAGAACCCAAAATACTCCATGAAAAATGGTTTGAAAGTCTTGTAAATCAATTTGATCGGGTAATAGTTTTAAGCCATAACTCACATAGACAAAGCATCAATTTTAACTCTTTAATTCACTATTTCTTACTATATTTACAAAATTGTGTAAGAACTTTCCTTTTTTAAAGATATATTAGTAATCTGGGCATGTTCTTTCTTGCTGAATTAGTTTACAGGAGAGCAGTAGCACACAGTCATTGCCAAGGATCCATGGGTACCAGAACCACATGGAAACACTAAAATCTTCAGCTGCTCAAATTTCTAATAGTCCTATATATCCTATATAAACACTTCAAAGCACCTCTACATTAACTTATGATACAATATAACACAAAACAATGTTGTTAATATACAATATGATGTATTAAAACACGTTGCCATGTTATTACCCAAGGGTGACAAAGAAGAAAAAAAATCTGTGTATATTCCATACAAATAGAAACCAACATCTTTGTAAACTGAACTACATTTTCAATCCGTGGATGGTTTCTCTGTCAGTGCAGAACCTGTAGATACAAAGGGCTGTGCACATTCACCCAAAGAGAAGGCTTTGCATTATAAGAAGAACTGAACAGAGCTTGGAGGTTTAAGAATGCTCACTCTGTATCAATGCTCCACAAAGCACCAAGACAAACAACAAAAACCAATCTCTGACCTGAGCTTTCAATAACTGAAATTGGACTTTCAAGGTAAAATTGAGAGCTGTCTATTTCTCTGTGCTGTACTTCCCAAATTAGAAAGAGAAACACGAGGGTCAATCTCACTACAGGAAACCAGAAATAAACAATACAACCTCAAAGTGTATGAATGATGTTCACTACATAATTTAACAAATGAGAACCCTGTGATAAAAGACCAAAACAGGGTCCTGGAGGTGGGGAGGGGAATTCTTTTTTCAGGATCTGACATGAAAGGCCAGGCATGAGAGGGGGAAAAAGCTCACCTGCAAGGAAGCACTCCAAGAACACTGAAGCTCCACCTCTGGCTTGAGCCAAGATAAGCACTGAACTCCCCCAGGCCCTAAGCATTTGATCCTTGCAAGGAACACACAAGCACTTCCCCGGAACTCAAATATGAAAGCATCAGGAAGTCAGAGCAGGTGAAATCAGGAGGAAAGGGAGGCGCCACTCGCTGGACACTGTGCTCAAGAGTCTGACATCTGTCTATACTCACCACTAAATTTCCAAACAACATTTGTAGACTAGACCATAGTAAACATTCTTTCACGAATTCGAAATCCAAGCCTCAGAGAAATTAAGCAGCTGCCCAGTAAGCAAAAATAACAGCTGGAATCAGAATCCACATTTGCCTTAAGGCTAAAAATGCTATACATTTTATACACTTCCAAAACTAGATGCTGCTATTACTTCATGTGCATATGTATACTTATATAACCCATAGGGACACAAAAAACAACTGCAGGCTGGCTTAAAATGCATACTTTATATTATTTCCACTTGGCCACAATATGCTCTGTGGACATGGAACATGGGAAATGCTTTCTCTGTGTCTGAATATCTAATGATTTGATTTATCTCACTCATGCATTTCTAAGCTAGTACTCAGCAACAATAATGAACTAAATGCCTAACTATTAAGCATATAAACCCAAATTTTCTAGTAATCAAACTCAAGTACATCTATTGTTAATTTACAATTAGTACATTTTCAGAATATCAACTCTAAAGAATGACAAACTTGAAGTATTGGTGTACCAAGAAACAAATCATGTGTGAAGTCTCTAGATTTAAATGAATGACATTATAAACAACTTTTGTAAACCTATCTACATATGCCTATAAGATAAATCTTTCACAGAATTCATGTGAAATTTACTAAATTAAAAATACAAAATATAAACTCATGATTTTAATTTTTTGTAAATACCAGAGAAGTTAGTTGTTCCCTTAAAAATAATTTTAACACATTATCTACAAAAATGACTATGCCTTCAAGGGAAAATACAATGGTTTAGCATTGGGGTTGTGTGCATGTATGTGAGGGGAGTATGTGTTCATGTGTAGGTTATCAAGCACACATGTGCTCATAGAGTAGAGGCCAGGGGCTGATGTAGCCGTTCTCCTCTATCACTTTCCACATCTCTCTCTCTCTCCTTCTCCCCTCTGTCTCTCGCTCTTTTTGAAGACAAAGTCTGTAACCAAACCTGCAGCTCACCAATTGGTAGGGCTAGCTAGACTCCACTCCCTAGGGCTCAGATCACAGGCATGCCACCACCACACTCAGCTTTCTGTGGGCTCTGGGGAATCCAAACTCAGGTACACATGCTTGCACAGGGAGTGCTTTACCCACAAGCCACCTCACCAGCCCTAATATTAGTTTCAAAAAGGACTTTATCCAGTATTTAGAAATTTTATGGTGCCAAATGCTTTGCAGAAAGCTTCTGATCACAAAGAACTTCTGTTAAGAATGCCAGATATCTCTTAAAAAGAGACACCATGTTTTGGTCGCTCTTTTCTCTCCTGTCCTGCTTTTCTGTACCTGCCTGGGAACTCTCTTAAATAAACCCTTGTGTGGTCTTGGCTAAAAAAAAAAAAAAAAAAAGAATTCGAGATATTTCTTAGGCCATGAATTTTTAGCAGTTGAAATAAACATGTCACCATTACTACTATACTATTATGAAAACAATGGAAAAAGATATGTTACTATTGGTTTTATAGAAAACTGAAAAATCATTTTCCAAAGTTTTTAGACCATGCACTTGAGAGAGTAGACCTTTAAGACTATAAAACTAACTCACACTTTAAAAACTACATTAAGTATTACTAAAATTATTAAGGTGTGTAGAAAAAAATGTTAAGTTTAAAATTATACTCTACCTGGGAAAATTAACCTAGAAAAAAAAAGACGTGGAAGGATGTCAAATAACATTAAAGTCTTTACTTTGGTTTTACTATTGAAAGAAGTTCGGGGGTATGTTTGTTTGTTTTTGGAGACAAAGCTGGTCTGTGTAACAGCCCTGACTGTCCTGGAACTTGCTCTGTAGACTAGGCTGGCATCAAACTCAAGAGATCCACCTGCCTCTTCCTCTGCCTCTGCCTCTTGAGTGTTGAGATTAAGGGGAAACTCCACCACTACCCTGGTCAAAGTATTTTAAAACTGTAACAGATTATCATCATTTTATAGTAACTAAGAGTGACAAAAATGCCCCCACATGCTGCAGAAGGTCACCTAAACAAGTTAAGTGTGTAGTATAATATAGGTTTCTCACTGGTTCAGTCACTTAAGATCTCCATCTTATTCCATGCAGGATCTTACAGTTACCATACAGACTCCTCTACTTGGAATCGTTCTTTGAAAGCGGACAGTCATACCTTTGCAAAGAGCAGGTTAAGTTGCTTTCCCGATCCATGGTACCCGCCCTGGGAAAGGAACAGTTTAACCTGCTCCTGCACCTGTTCTTCATCCAAGTGCCAGCAGTTCTCATCGTCGATGCTAGCACCTGCAGTAGGGTCAGGAGCACCTACAAAGAAAAGGATATGCGCAGGATTAAAACTGTGCTCTCAACTTCTAACAACAAATGTGGAAATAATTCAGACTCTGGTTTTGCCTAGACATTTTTAAAGTTATCTCAGTTGCAATTATGTATGCCAATTTATGACTGAAATAAATGCAAATCACCTGACTCCCAGACTTCCCTTATCTGTACTTAGTCAAATGAAGATTACTGTAGAATTCAAGTGTTTCCATTTTATAGAAGCAAAGCCTCTCCTCTTTACAGAAGTGTACAAGTTCTCTAAAGAAACAGAGTAGCAGGACAGAAGTGGCATATGCCTTTAATCTCAGCACTTAGAGGCAGAGTAGGTGATTGAGTTCAAGTCCACTCTGGTCTTACAGAGCTAGTTCCAGGGCAGCCAGGGATACACAGACAAACTCTGTCTCAACAACAACAACAACAACAAAAAAAAAAATTAAAGATATTTTACTGTAAACAAATGACAAAAGAAAACCTATGTAGGACATACTAGAAAAATATTCCTCAAAGATACCCAGAAAATAAAGAACAAGTCACATCAGCATACAACTTCACTCTTTCCTGCGTTAAGTCAAGAAAAGCTTCATTAATCTGCTACTGTAAAAACAGCATGCTGACCTAAGTTTTTACCTGCAGAAAACAGAAGATTACAAAGGGAAATCAAGCCACATGGGAGCAGGCAGTGCAGCTGCTGTTCCAACTCAGGTTGGGGTGTTACCTTGCCAAGCTGCATAAATATTTTATTGCTGAAGTACAGAACAGACAATAGCTAGGCAATAAACCCAGTGAGTGAAGGCTACCTTAGAAATTTAAAAGTTACCCAGATACTTAGGGACAATTTTTAACTTCATTATTTGTTAAGAAAATAAAACAATGGCATTTTAAGGTTTAAGGTCAATTAAGAAATAAGATGTTAAATATAAGAACACTTCACTTCTGATGTCACACAGCATTATGAGCCTTTAGACACAGATATGATCCTATATCACCCGTCATTTAATAATCAAGAACATTATCACTAACATCTCCTTAGAAACTGGGTCTGTTTAACCCTAGCAGAGGACCAATGAGACAGATCCTAAGGAGTGACATTTATTTTTCAGTCAGTCAGTATAGCCACAGTGGCAACTCTGCCAGCCTGCTTCTTGACAAGACATGGACATGTAACAGTGTTCAAAACACACCACAGAATTCCTGTTCTTAATTAATTAAAAACCTATTTTTTATCTAGTACCTACATAATACATATCACTTAATTTTTGTCTAATATGCTTGTGAATCTATCTATGTGTTTATATGATCACAGCTATATATTAAACTGAAAAGTCTGGTCGAAAAGAAACACCCTTAGCAAAAATGAAGTGGCGTAATTAATATTTGATATTCTACTTCATTTTCTAAAATAACCTGTTATAATCTTTTATACTAATTCTATACTATAGTTGAATTGTATCATACTATTTGGAAAGTACAGTTTGGGGTAAGAGAAAAAGCAGTGCAATGATGATAATATACGTATGTGTATATGTACAGTGCTGAATGGTGACAGTTCCTTAGAGTTCTAATTTGGGAGACTTACCAGAATTCCAAGATAGCCATGGATTGCTAGAATAAAATACCTTCAGGAAACAGCAATGAGCTGAGATCTGCCTTAAGTAGATTAGAAGTAATTAGAAGTTCACTAAAGGCAGGGAAAAGAGGAATGGGTCATATGTGAGTCTAAAAAAAACCTGGGCAGAGGCCTTAGGCAGAAAGAAGCACAGTATAAGAGTAGAGGGCCAGGGCAGAGCAACATATACAATCCCAGAGAAAGAGAGATTCTCAGGCTTTGCAGCTGAGGAGCTCAGTGTCTCCTCTCTTGAGACGATGAATAGGAACTCATGAGGATATTACCTGACCTAGAAGAATGAATACTCTTCATCCTGATATCTATCAGCTGCAACATTCTTATGATGAATATTAATTATGCAGCTACAAAAATGAATGGGGGTAGTCTCCATGTACTACAATGGAGTGCAACCAATCTAAAAATATTGAATAAAAATAACGAGACGAGAAATATACAGAAATGCACTAATTTCATGGTGACAATGAGGCTTTCTAAAAGAAGTTTCACATGATTATCTCTTTACACACACAATCTGGAGAAAATAACACGGATGCAAGAAGACCTGGCAAAGATGTAAACACGTAAGGGGTCATGCGGTGTGGACAGGCACTGGTTTCTAGATTAAATGCTATCCAGAATATGACAATTCACTGAACTAGAGAAGGCTCAGATGTGGGAATTCAGTTGCAGATGTAGTGAATCTGGAATACCCTGGAGACAGAACAAAAGAGGAAGGAGGAAACGCTATGGGAGGCAGTGCAGGTTAAAGAGGCACCCAGGAGAAAGCCCAGTGAAGGCTCACAGCAAAATGCTGGGGGAAAAGCATCGAGGGCGGTGGGAGTGCGTGTCCTCTCAGAAGACCTGGGAAGACTTTCCCAGAAAGAGGAAAAAGTTGCTCTAATTAGGGCAATTAGGCTGATGTCCAAGCTGTGCACGAGTGAGGATTTATTCGTCTTTACTGTCCTTACTGTTGCAACAATGGGAACCAAAACCACTTAGAGGAAAGTATCAAAAGCAGGAAGGGGAAAAAGCAAATATTTTCTCGCTAAAAAAACACTGTAAAATATCCAAAATACATGATTTCCTATTTTCCTCATAAGGATGATTATTGGCATGTCTGTCCTCAAAACTCTCACTCTATGGGAAGCTGTAAGGACACATAACGCTACCTGTAACTACTAGGTCTACAAATGTATATCAAAAGAATTCAGTCCCTAATTTACCTATAGGGATTACTTATAGGATAACCTTCTCACACCTACTCTCTGTGGACAGAAAGGTATAGGTTCTTTATGGAAGAAATGTACCAGAAGACACTTTCCAAACAACTAAACTCCATACAGGGTTTCAACTTTCAAAGCCTCCCCACTATATAACTAAAACTGATTCATTTCTACTGTTCCTTCTGACGATCTCAACTCTCAGGGCGCTGTTCCTCTTGTGTGTCTTCTCTTGTAATATGCTCTGCTAGGAATCCATCCTCAGTAAGAGTTCTCAGTTACACCTGGGCCTGCTGGCAGGGACTGGCTGCCCTATGTCAACTAAAGAACCTCAGTTGCAAGGGTCAAAACTCTATGGGAGAAATGCAGGGTTCCGTTTGCCACAGAAATCCAAGTACTTTAATGAGACATAAACTTGAAATGAGAGGAAACAAAGTCATCTTCTAGAGCTTGAACTGGCAAAGTGATCAACAGTGAGAAATCCTCTAAAGACTGCAGAATATACTCAAGAATTAATTATTTCAAGTGAAGAGCAACAAATATTAGAAACCAGGAATCACTCTTGACTTGAGTAATGATTCCTCCTCCAACTTAAAATAAGTTTTAAAATACATTATATTTTAAAGCTCTTTAAAGAATTATTTATGCATTTATGTTTACACACACAAACAAACACACTTGCCCAAATGGAGAAATATTAGTTAAATAAACTAATAAATTTGTGAATCAATTGTGTAATCAGTCCAACCCCAATTCTGACAAAACCTGGTTTGGCAATGAGCCTTTTGAGTATTTTGGTATGCTAGTATCAAAATTAGCCCACTGCTTAAGAGTATTATGGGAAGGAGGAAGGCACTAGAGAAGAAAATGACTTGCAGGTACAATCTACAAAGGATCTGCCTGCATTAGAATTCCAGCGAGTCAGTTCAAGGAACAGTTTAGAAAGAGTAAACTCGGTCGGTATGCTCCTCAGGCTTCCATCTTAACCACAAACCTCTACATATAGGAATAAAAATATTAGTCAGGAAGTAAATATTAGAAGTCTGTTATGCACTGTAGAAAATTTTGGTTACTCAGTTATAAGAATGAAAGGGAAGATAATTAGTGGATGTAAAATTTCACTTAATATTCTTTACATATCAAAGTATACATCAAGTACATTATAGGCCAAAAGATTAAATATCTGCAACAATGGTAATTATCTCCAAAGTATAACTGAACATGCTGTTCTCATGCTGAGATGGGGATAGAATTCTGTGGAAAATTGACTACCCACCACACATAAGACTAGGTTTAGCCAAGCAATGGTGGCACTCGCCTTTAATCCCAGCACTCAGAAGGGAGAGGCAGAGGCAGAGGGATCTCTGAGTTTGAGGCCAGCCTGCTCTACAGAGCTAGTTCCAGGACAGCTAGGGCATAAATATTTAAAAATAAACTTTAGAACTGGTGTTGAACTATTTAAATTCCAATGTCTTCATTGTACACTTGACCATGCTTGATTTGGCATCCTATAAAAATGCAAGAGCTATAGAATTTCTATTTATTAATGATCATCCATCTCAAAGACAACACTTTATGCATTTAAGAAGAAAATGCAAAGAGAAATATAATTCATACATTTACTATTAAATATCTTGAGTTGAGAAAAACACAGAATCACTATGTCAATAAATTAAATGCTTTAAAAATTATCATTTTCTTACTCTTATAAATTATAAATGCTATAATATTTACAATGTATAATCAATCTTTGAGGGCATTTTGTTACTAAAGTTCTTAGTGGCACGTCTTCAGGGAAAATGGGAACTATTTGTGGGGAGGGCAGTGAAACAGTTAATTGTCTATTGTTCCCAGACAGATATATGCAAATCTGAATCTCCTCCCACCTTGGAAATGTGACACCAGAGGGAGAATAGAGGAGAAATCACAGACATGAAGAACCACTGTCCAGTCTATGTCTACCACTTAGCTTAGTTCTGTTCATCCCAACATAAAAACCCTATCACAGCACTTCCCTGAATTAAGATGATCAGAATTCCTAGGTCGTACTGGATACCTTGGCACCACTTCAGACCCACAGAATCAGATTTTTCTCTTTGAACTAAGAAAGAGAGAAGAACAAGGATCCTGCAGTTAGAATATTAAGTATCTTGGCAGGTTGTGGACCTTAATAATAAAGAGAAGAACTAAGAGCCAGGTACCACACGGTCACTTCTCCAGCTATGAAGAAAGCATAGTTTAAGACAATTACTGAAGCAACTATTATACCCCAGGGATGCTGTCCCTTCTCACTATTAGATAACACTAAATCATGCTGCACATTTTAAGTGACCCATAAGGATAATCATAGTGGGCTTCTGCTGTGTTTGCCCCATGGAATTTTTAGTTCTAATGCAGAATGAGATGGTAATTCTTCTCTTCTAGCTGAATGGTGGTGATGGTGATGCATGTCTTTAATCCCAGAATTTGGGAGGCAGAGACAAAAGGATCTCATTTGAGTATGAGGCCAGCTTGGTCTATAGAGTAAGTTCCAAGACAGCCAGCACTGCATACAGAAACCCTACCTTTAAAGAAAACTAAGTAAAAATAAATGAATAAATTCTTTCTCTTCTTGTACTCTACTGTGACCTGCTTTCATAAAACTATCATTTCAAGAATTAATTTCTTATATTTAGTATATATGTGCATCTCCTGGGTTCTGGGGCTCAAACTCATGTCATTAGACTTGATGGCAAGTGCCTTATCCACTGGGCCATCTCACTGGCCCCCAAATAATGCTTTTAGGTATTTATCCATACAAGCAATATTCCTTTTTGTTGAAATTATCAAATTTTGTCTATTTAGGCAGAATGCAGGCAGCAGATGTCTATGCTGAAGAGGTAAATAATTTAGTCTCTTTTGGAGGAACCTATGGAAGAATACTATCATAGTTTTAGTGCCTGCTGTCTAAGTTAGAAAATATTACGTCAATGGGTACATGTGTCTTACAAACTGAAGGCAAAGTCATGTCATCAACCATTGGCCCTGAGGATAAAGGGGCAAAGCAGAAAAGTCTGCTAACTCAACACTCAAAAGCAAGTCTTTCTTTGGAGCAGAGAGAAAACTAGAACACTTCAAAATTTGATAATGTGAACTGAATAGAAAAAGACTTAACTTTCATTCTTAATTTTCATTTTAAAATGGTACAAAACAACGCTTATATTTCAGTTTACAGTTTTGTTGCAATTTAAACAACAAGACTGTCCTCAGCTCCTCTCCTCATCTCCTGCAGTCCCGCTACCAGGAGAGAACGCAGTGGCTTCTCCAGAAGCTGATGGGCGGGCAGCTGGTTCTTTTAGCTGTGGGGACTGGCAGCAGAGGAGCTTCTGCTCCAACCTATCGGCTTCCTTTAGCTAAATGCCAAGGAAGTAAATGAGCAACACTTGCCAATGAATGTATCTCGAGGTCCTCAAATAGAAGCTCTCAGTTTCCAGTCTCTCCTCCACAGTCCCCCCTCTCAGACCATTACTCATCTTTTATTATCATTTAATTTACTTCAGTCTTCAGGAGTATATTTATGCTATCTTTTATGGGTAAAAAGCAATAAAGCATGTGTCCATTTTCCAGTGCCCATTAAACAAGCAGCACAGAAACAGCATAGGTAAGTCATTGTCCATTATTATATCTGATAAAATGCACTAACAATCACACAAATATTTATGCAGAGTTCTCAGGTTTCTTTTTTGTGAATCAAACCCTTCAGCCTATTAGAAAGAGATCTACATCTTGCAAGCTCTAGGCATAGTTTGTTCTGTTTATTTCAAATGATGCTTTAAAATGCTGGTTTATGAGCTGGGTATTGTGGCACTCACCTATAGTTCCAGCAATCTAGGAGGCAAGATGTTTAAAAACAAACAACAATGGACAAAGAGAAAGAATTAATCATTATTTCCCTCCATTATTTACTACTGACCCTACAGATCTACAGATATAGCTCAACTGATGGAGAGAACAGGATGTGCTCTCTCAACTTTCCCTGTCTTGTAAAATAGGTCGTCAGTGTGAACAGGGAAACTGAGGCCTAAGGAGATTACTTGTCCCAGTACTAAATGTGAAACCCAGGTCCAGAGGCTACATTCTAACTCACAGTAGTTGGACTCCGAGGATGGGACTCTCCTTACTGAAATGGTTCCAGAGGGTACAAAAAGATGCCTTTGTGAACAACAAGGACAATCTGCTCAACTAACCAACTTCAGGAGACAGGAACAGAGGTGACCCCATAAATGAGGGCTAAGGGTGTCAGGGATGTCTGCCACACTGCATGAAAAGGGCATGATAAAAACTGCTATACTGAGGTACCTATCTCTGCATTATACCCCAAAAAATTTCTATGGGGGAGACATTTTGTAATTCCTCCAAATTAAGAAACTTTAAGCTTCTAGACTATTTCTTTTGCTGAAGTGAAATTCTGAGACTCCGTGTGAAAAACATATTATAATATACATATAATCAGAGTCCACCAATATTTTTAAAGATACATTTAATTCATGATGCAAACACTAAATTTTGGTTATAATTTTAGGGACCATATAATTTTTAGGGGGAGAGTTGGTAGTAATTATAAAATCCAATATACACCCACCATTTACACTACTAGAGCCCTATTACTTAAGAAAGTAAAATTAAAATATAAAACAAAAGTTCACATACCAAAGTGATGGTCCTAGGAACAAAGTGCATCAGGAAAAATGGGAGGGCAGCTCTTACAGTGTGCATATGTGTGAATCTCATGGGATACAGACAATGTTGTCTGCAGGGGGACACTGGGGCTGGGAGCAGTTAATCAACAGGGACTTGTCTTTTTTATCTTCATATAGTTCTATTAATTAAAATATTTCCCAAGTTTTCTTTAGGTTTCACATTACTACCTTTTGTAGTAGTGTAGTTAGAGAAACTTTTCTACACACACACACACACACACACACACACACACACACACATACACACACCATCTAGTAGATCATACTTTGGGCCAGCTGTTAACAATCGCATGTTCTACAATACAGACAGGTCAGTAATAATGGAATATCTCCCTAAGACACTTGTAAAGGCTGGTTGCTAAACCAAGTCCAATTACAATGAACATATGACATAAGGCCTGCAGCAGACACCACGTGCTTACATATTCTTAGAGAATAAATCACCAAGTACTTAGAGAGAATAAGACAGAATTTTTAAAGAAATTGTTTTACTTTAATCCCAGCACTCAGGCGGCAGTAGCACGTAGGTCTCTGTGAGTTTGAGGCCAGCCTAGTCTACAATGTGAGTTCCAGGACAACCAGAGCTACACAGAGAAACTCTGTCTCAAACAAACAAAAAGAAGAGATTGTTTTAAAAATATGTGGGGTGCTAATTATGTGGTGTGCTCAGACAGCCTACCAACATAGGTAGGTCATAATGTGAGTCTCCATGTTTACAGCCAAATGAAAAGGGAACTTCTGTGTAGACTTGTTTAATAAGAACTGGGAGGCTTATATAAAGTGAGGAATAAAATGATTCAGACAGAAGTATCTGGAGGCTAAATTAAAAAGGACAGATAGGCAAGATGGATTGATAGTTTTGGTTTAAAAAAAAACAAACCATGGTGAGAATATTGTATAAAGATAATCTATTTTCAATAGCAAAAAATTATTTTTAAAAAGAAATGCAATAATGTAAAATGCAGATCTGGGAAAATCAATAGAATATGACTTAAAATATGGATCCTTGCTGTCCTCTGTATTTCTACAGGTATATCAGTGTTGAATGGGCTATTAGAGATCAAGTCAACCCGTACCTGACACATGAGTAAATCTCTGACTGACTGAGATAATATCCTGGGGAACTTAATGGGCATTGAAGAACCGGCCCAGGGTCTGGATTTACAAGGATCGCTAAATGACCTCCTTTTCACACAAGGTCAAGATAACACCAGTTTCCTGTAAGCTGTTCGGTTGCTGTAGTTTGCCCAGTCTAAGCTAGCCCACAGAGAAGACAGGAAACAAAAGGCACAGCAGAGAAAGGAGACCAAATGGGTGTCAGAGTCCGGGAAAGTGAAGAAGACTCTCGTTTTCAACACACGTTCCTTATTTACTATGCTGGAGGGGGCCTGTATGTGTCAAAGTGCCATGGCATGGGTGCTGGCTGTCAGAAGACAGCCTGTGGAAATCAAATCAGCTTTCTCTTTCCACCCAGGCAGGTTCCAAGGATTAAACCCAGGTAGTCCAGCTTTGTGGCAAGCCCTCTGAGCTATCTTGCCAGCCCTTTGCTCTCTTCTTACACTATGAGAGTCCCAAGGAGATCAGAGTATCTTTTTACTACTGTCATATACAGCCAGATCATCACTTTTTCTAAAGGTGTCATAGAAGATGATGAGCATTTTAAGAATGAGAGAATGTGTTCCACCCAGTCAATCAGGCAATACATAGCAAAGATAATACTGAGCTCTAGGCCTCCAGTTCTCAAGTTCAATAATCTGTCCCTGTGCCACAACTTGCTACTTTAGAATGGCATCTCCTTTGGGGTGTGCTTTGAGACCAAGTCCTGCATCTTCCCCCTTAGGAAACTGAAATTATAGCACACAGCATCACACCTACCTAGTGCACCTCCTGTAATAGGAAACAAAGCTGGAGAAGCACCAACTAACATAGGGCAGGGCAGACTTAGTGCTCAGAAATCAATAAATCTATAGGTAAGTACTTAGCAAAGAATTAGCTTCCTTTTTAAATAATAGTGTCAAAATAGAAAGTTCTATTAGGATATAAAGATAAAAGTAAAAAGTTTGCTTAAAAAATACAGAACTTTGATTTCCTTAGTGAGATAATAACATTATCTTGTGGCCATTTTGAGCATACAATAATTCTATCACAGAAAAAATAGACAAAAGGCTGGAGAGATGGCTCAGCAGGTAAGAGCGCTGACTGATCGTTCAGAGGTCCTGAGTTGAATTCCCAGCAACCACATGGTGGCTCACAACCATCTGTAATGAGATCTAGTGCTTCCTTCTGGCCAGCAGGGCCACTGTATACATAATAAATAAATCTTTTTTTAAAAAAAGAAAACAAAACAAAAATAGACAAAAGCACAATGAAATAACACCTGACAAGGACTACTATCATGGCCAAATCTGTATTCACACTGCCCTCACTGTGTCTGTGAATGGATGAAACACTATGTACACACTACTGCTACCGTACACTAGCAATGTGAAGCTTGCCATGTAAGAAATATAAACAAAAAAATATTAATGACTCAGATAAAAGCATTTTCTCAAAAATATTTCAAAATAGTAACAAAAAACAAGAAACAGAATTTTAAGCATCATCAAGTGAATTCACAAATAACAGGAAAAAACTAATGAAATTGGTTTTGTTAATTTTAAGTTGAACTATACTTTTGCTTCAAAAAGGACACAGATAACTTAAATCATGTCATCATAGAACTGACTAAGATAATTTAATCTAAATCTTATGCTGGCCCTATTTATTTTCCAGTTAAAAGGGGTACTTCTTAGAGAAAACTTAACTCACCCCCAAATTTGCATTTAAGGCATTTTTCTTCAAATAAAAAATATAAACACAAAATCATATAAAAAGTAGTTTTGAAAACATTTAATTAGAAAATTCACTGTTTTACGTACAAACATGTGAAGGGAGGTAAGGCCATGTGGTCAAATAACTCTTAAGCCTACCCTCTAACAAGCCATCAATCTAACAGTTAAAGCTGGACTCCCAGAAAACACATTTCCCACTACATCATGTAAGGGTATGGCCTGCTCCCACCTCTCTTGAATACAGTACAGTAGAGTGCACAGCAGCACACAGCTTGTGTAAACGACCCATTTCTAGGCCCCAACAGGGGAGAAAGTTGCTAGTGTGAGCCAGCCACCCTGGTTCTCTACTCTCAGGAGCTCTTCATATGGAAGTTCTCTGAAGATCAGACTCTAAGAGAACTGCACTGTTCCTCCTACTCTCCTTACATACTGCTATTCCAATCTCAGAAATTCTAGAAGAGATGTCATGTGAACAGATTTCTGCAGACAATCATAGTTTATATACTACTTCATTCAGAACACAATTTCAACAGTGATGAACTAAAAAAGAATCCTTTTAGATAAGAAACCTAGAGAGCTGTTAACCATCAAAGCAAGATAAATACATTGAATATGTAATTATTGATGGAACCATTGGTTAAACTAAAACTTAAGAGAACAAAGTCTTAATGGGTTATTTAAACTAAGAAAAAAGAAACAGATATGAGAATTATATCCAACTTGTCAATGTCCACTTAACACTTTAATAAGAAGCCCTAAATCAATGGTTCTCAACCTTTCTAATACTGTCGACCCTTTAATACATTTCCTCATGCCATGGTGACCCCCAGCTATAAAATTATTTCATTGCTACTTCATAACTGCAATTTTGCTACTGTTGTGAATTGTAATGTAATTATCTGATATGCAACTCCTGTGAAAGGGTTGTTCAACCCAAAGAAGTCACACCTACAGGCCTAAATGGGATGCCTCTTGGCTGGTCTGAATTTTCTTTCACAAGGCACCAAGCATTCAGTGAGTAAGAGGATCCAACAGGGAGGAAGCCTACTTGAGAAGTTCTTGAATACATGTGCTTTCTGTGGGCCGCAGAAGGTACTGCTACAGTATAGTTGTTCATACTCCTGCTATTCAACAGTGTCAGCTTCTTCCAGGTAAATGGCTTCCCACACCCTATGACAGCCCCTTAAACAAAGCAGAGGCTGATGTGGGGAGTGCTAGGCGGAACGTGACATAAAAACCACATGGCGCAGCACCAGGAGACTTTTAAAAGAATGTCCATATCGGCTCTACTGTAAACAAGGCCCAGCAACAGTGGAAAGGTCAAATAAACACTGGCGTTCTCAGACCCAAAACATGCCAAAGCAATGGATGTCATCTGGTAATCACCAGCCACTTACAGCTACAGACTTGCAGGGTGACTGCGGTGTGGTTGGTAGAGTTGTAGGCACAAAACAGAAAATTTCAGACTTCACATGAAAAATTATAAACTTCCCCAAGTAAAGAAATATCCTGTCAGCCTACACACACACACACACACACACACACACACACACACACACACACTTTACAGCATCTGATACATAAAACAACTATTTTGAATTATTGGTATTCATTATCATTTGACAACTCATAACTATAAAATCTTATTGATTTGTTAAGAGAAATATAAATTATAAAGAGAATTTTACTTATAAAATAATATTAAAAACCTGAAAATAAGTAAGATTGTGATCTAAAAAATATGCTGTATTTGTTGAAGCAATATTTATTAATATGAATCAGAAAATGGAACTACTATTAATTTTGATTTTTAAAGTTGTGTTTATTGGGGGCACTCTGCATTTCTATTATACAGAGAAACACCCAGGAAATGGAAACAAATAAATTTCAGGTACACGAGACAACATGGGTAAATTCTACTATAAAGACTTGAAGTGAGATGTACAGAAGTCACACTATATGGTATATAGAGTTTAAAACAGATCAAGCTAAGCCAGAATTTACTGATGTAAAAGTGCCACTACCATTAAGAAAATGATTAGAATAACAGTCATAGGAGCCTGTCAGGGAGGGGCACGGAGCCCTCCCAAGTGTTCAGACCTGCCTACAGCGTGGCATACATGTTAGTCTGCTGTACTTGTTAACGAAATTCTGACTTCATCACAGAGTGCCATCTCACAGCTTTAAAATGACCTAACGCTGCCTTCCATAAACATTTTTATTTGTGCTATGGTGGTGGAAAAACTCATTTTGAAAAAAACTCACAAAACTAAAAGAGTAAGGTTAAATGATTTGTCCTATAACTCAAAATAATGTAACTAAAAATATTTTAATAACATCAGGGCCCTATGATGCTTAGCCAAGATTTTGACACCTCAATGTACTTTTAATTGCTTATAAAAATTACTTCTAAATGTTTCAGAAGCAAAACAACCTGTGCTGAGGTCATAAGTTAAAGCCTTGGGTTAGAACACCCAAAGTGCCATGTACCAGATTTGATTGTTTTGTGTGTATGTTTGTCTGTGAAACAGGGTCTCTCACTGACCTGAAATCTGATAAGTAGACTAGGCACACTGGACAGCAAGCCCAAGGATCTTCCTGTGTTTGCCTCCCCAGCGCACCGATTACAAGTGAGACATCATGCCTGCTTTAGAGACTTGGACACTGGAAGAAATGTGACCTCAGATCTTCTTGTTGGCAAGGTAAGCCATCTCCCCATTCTAGTATTATTTACATTTTAATAGTGTAACATGTGAAAAAATGTTGATGAATATTTCTGAACAGTTCCATATATTTTTTAGGGTTAATTTCAAATAAAAAACTTTTTATTAAAGCTATATCTATCATAAACTCTAAATAAGTTGTAATCACTTTCTAAAGTTTATTTTCTTTTATAAGGTACCACATAAGCAGCTTCCTACACTGGAAAGTAAATCTTAAAGTGAAATATACACATATTCATGTACTAAAAAGTATAAATTAAATGACAAGTGTTTTGTGTAACTAATATCTAGTATTAAATGAAATGTCACTAAACTAGATAAAGTGTAAAAACCATTTTTTTAACAAAGAAGCACAGAATGTTTGCTACTTCAGATGTGGTATGGCATACATGCAATCCCAAGGAAAGTGGGAAGCAGAGGCAGGAGGCTGAGAAGGTATAAATCTGATTTCCAGGCTAGCCCGAGTCACACCTAACAAGACCCTATTATCTAGCTCTCCCCAAAAGGGGCTTGTCTTCTAGCATAAAATCCTTTAAAATAGAAATGTTGTAGGATACAAAACTAAGCCAATCTCTCTTTATCAAAGAGCATTACTATCACTAATGATTTTTTCCTCATACTTAATTCATTTTATGCATAATTGAACTGATAAATGAAAAATAATCCAGAGAAAATTTACATCATCTGTCATACTCACCATGAACTTGGTTGATTTCTGAGTTCTGGGAAAGAATTTCATCTGCTAGCTTTTGAGCCGTTGGCAAGACTTCAGTGTGGTGCACTGTGATCAAATACTGAACAAACTTCTGTAGCTGGTCTCTGTTCATCTGGAATAGAGTCTCTGAAATGGGAAGATGCAGTTTGACCTGCTCTGGCTTGCGGATGCGGTATAAAGACAGTGCCACAACATGGGCACAGTAAAATATGTCCTTGTTTCCACAGCTGCAGGTCACTGAGGTAATCTTGCAACGATCAAAGCTGATGGCAACGTTGCAAATGGTTTCTGGCTCCGATTGTATTGCAGGTTCTGTCACTGTGCCGCTCAAGTGGAAACCTAGGTGACAAGAAAGGGAAGGTTCAGTTTCTGCACTCGCACGCTAAGGAAAGTCCTAACTCTGACACAGAGGAGGCCCTGGATAGCACAGCAGGGAAAAGAACAGGTAGAAATAGTCAAGCCAGTCATAAGCACCAACTTCTCTTCTACCAGGGATGAGAAGACAAATGATAATCAAAGCCCCGAGGTACTCTGAGATGCTCTGCACAGCAGAGTTCAAACTGAATGGAGCACACCTTGGTTGTACTGATCATACCACAGCAAGAAGTCACTTCACAGCATCCTGCCAACAACTGCTGAACTCATGTGTGAGATAAACGGCCAAAATCTAGATCAGAGGACACTATTGCTCTTCTTCCCACATTTTAAAGTTTAAGTCGCCTGCTTTAGTCAGCTTTTCCTCCCATCCAAACGGCCCCTCCCTTCACATTTACTCCAGTTGGCCATAAACTACCAGCAGTGCAATGCTAGGGGAGACCCCTTTCACTACCTTTGACAAGAGAACCTTCTTACTGCAATACTTTTCTGTAATACACATACATGTATGTATATGTGTGTATATTTACATATATACGATCTATGAACCCACAATGCAGTATCTAGCAGCAGCAGCTACAGGAAAAGCTGTAAAACCTACAGCTGTTCATGCCTAATGGTCTGAGTAACTCAGACACAGAGGAAGGCTTAGATACAAGGTGAAACACATGTATAACTCCACTCCAAGGTCATTTGGGGTGGGGCCCTGGGTAGAGACAGGGAATAAACATCTATTCCACTAGGCACCCATCCCCAAAGACACACTCATTGGTGAGGGATAAACCTGAAGAGAACAAGGAGATCCCTTTGGAAACATCAAAGTCTCCGATTTTACAAATACCTGCCAGAAACTGGAATGCTAAATAAGAGTTCTCTTGGCCTTCTGCTATTTATGCTTAAAAAAAGAAAAAAGAAAAAAAAATCCAACCCAGTGATTGAGTCCCCCTTTGCAAAGCACATGAAAACTGGGTAGATGTTGCATGTGGCTTGAGAGTGACTGGCAGACAACCCAAGAATTCACACATGACATCAGGACCCCACTCACTATGGCCCTGGAGATACCCAGACCACTACTCCAAAGATCAGAAACCCCCTAGAGTGAGGAAACTTCATCTTGACAAGATAAATGTGATGTAATGACTTTCTTTAATCAAATGATTCAATTTATAAATGGTACTCCATAAACACAACCTACTATTTTCACTATAGGAAAATTGAAAAACTGTCATATGATAGATATTTGGGTTTTCTCCCCTGTAAATACAATTCATTTAATTCCTTTATCACTTTAATGAAGAGGTCTTTAAAGGGGGGAAACAGAATTAGAGAAAAGATACATAGATACAGTGTTTTGATTCCTATGTTTCTACCCATTAAAAAACTTAATTAAAAACAAACCTGAGAAAAATGAAAAAATAAGGGGGACCTTGCCTTAGATGTACTATATAATAATAATGATAATTAAGACAGGCATACATAAGACTAAAAAATGTCTGACTCAGAAGAAAGGCCCCCAACCACATTCTATACATTTAGTTCAAGAAAAATCATTTCCACATATCAAAAATATGCATGTACAGAAGCCAGATATCTAAGCATGTAGAGTTGTAAACTGACATTTATAAGATGAACATCTTCCCAATGAACACAATCACCTTTTTCCTTGCCTACCAGATGACTTTGTCCCTCCATAAACATGATATTGGAGAACTATAAACAAAGACAAAGCAAGTAAATGAGGACTCAGAAGAGCATCACCAAGCCGTAAACCATCTACAATACAGGCTGGGTGAGCAGCACATTCCTAGTATGTTCCAGGTCCTGGGATCATCTTCAGCAACATGTGTGTAACATACACAGACACATAGGTACAGACACATAGACAGACAGAAATCACCATCATAATCAAGAGTCACTAAAACAGAATAGTTATTCTAAACAACACTAATTTAATTATTAGTAAAGAGAAAAGGTCCTTAAGAAAACTGATAAAGCCCCTAAAGAGCTAGTGCAAAAATGGTATTTACTCTTGTAAGTTGTACAGTACAAGTGAGAAAGGGTAAGGTTTATTGAATTCTGATATAGTACTATTAAAGCTGGAAGGGAAACTCTGTATTATCCAATTGCTATAACACTGATTATTCTTCTATTCAGATTTTTAAATCAAACTTTAAAATATTTTGAGCTTCCAAACAACTTAATAACAAAGATGTGAGGTCACAAATTATAATACATCACAAAACATCATTAATCTGAACTCATCAAAAAATTAAAGTATTTAATAATTTTTAAAAATTCTACTGCCATCTTCCAAGTGCCCCAGTTCCTCTAAAAATTCTAGCCTTTTCTGACAGAAGTATTTCTAATGGGTAATAGTCTACAATTGGTGGTTGGCTTCTGTCTTGCCACCCTGCCCAGATGACCACGGTGAGCAGGCCACAGCTTTTGAAAAGTGAGCTATTCTTATTGCTCTGTCCAGTGAACTACCTTGAGGACTCTTTATGTGGCTCTTCTGTCAGGAAAAACGCTGCTGTGAGCTTGGCTGTACCTCTAGTTTGATGGTGCAGCAGTTACTTAACACATGGAGGCCCATTTGATTTGGGGGTAATGTGAGGATTATGAAGTGAGAGGCTTTACACCAAATACAGGAAAATCACATATTCACAAGTAAAAGGCAGCTCTATACAACTTTCTAAGATCATGGGGTACCAAGGATGTATGAAGAAACTCCACTAAGCTGACTTCAGGATCCTATAAAGGTATTTTGGCCTCTTCAGTTTGGGCAAGTGTTGAAATTCCATGAATAGTCTGTGTATCCTAAATCCTATCAATGCACATGCAGAGGAGCTCGGGAACTATGTGTCCCTCCATCATAGCAAGAGGCCTGGGAGATGCACGCCTCACAGGTCACTCCCCATTTGCTTGCTGTGGTTATATGTGGGCATCAAGTGAACTGAAACAGGACAGCTTCCTAAAAATAGATTGTCATTCTAGAGCTCTAACCATGATTACCATCTGTTTTAGGACAAGAATTGACCAATCCTGTGGTATCACCAAATAAGTAAAACTCAAGAAATTACTATAAGCCTTCTTCTAAAGTATGTTTAGGCTTGGGAGGTGGGACACACCTTTAATCCCTGCACTCCACTCTGGGCCAGAGGCAGGCAGATATTTCTAAATTCAAGGGCAGCCTGATCTATATATCCAGTTCCAGGCTACAGTGAAACTGTTTCAGAAACAAAAGTTTGTTTGAGAACTCCAGGTTAGCAAGCAGACAACAAACTGCGAAATTTGGTTAAGTTTAAGAAACTGAGATTAAGTCAATATAAGCACTGGCTCTATTCTAAGGGACAGAGAAGAGCTTCAGAAAGTCACAAGTGTGGTGGAAAAACGGCTGGAAGTAGAGAGGAAAGACTGAAGGCACAGAAACCTAGGAATCCAAGCTGAGTAGGGATCCAGTCGGGTAGCTCTGCAGCAAGCAGGAGGAAAGGTTGGCCTTATCTGAAGGGCAGATCTGGCAGCAACAGAGAAAAGACTGGCAGGCTCAGAGTAAGGACGAATCCATGCATGGGTCACATGAGCCTCGAGTTCAGCTGCATCGTGTCTTGTGAGACAGTGATTCCTCCAGCTGCAACAGAATCCCATTCTGTCATTGTGTATGGCTAAGAGGGCAGTGGGCACTATTCTGAAAAAAGAACTTCAGCTGTTTAAAACTGACCTAAGCTGCAGACCTAATGAGAGGGAAACAATCATGAGCCATGGTACCCAACCCTTGATGGCCAGAGCCAAGTTTATCAACTGAGATTAACTGTGGAGAGCCTGCAGGCTGGGGTAAGTGGGCAGCCTGAGGTCAGTGAGTAGACAAACCTCTGGTAGAGTAGTCTACCTTTTCAGTACTTTAGAATCTCAGAACTCTGAATTTTGTGCAATACTTGACTTCACAGCTGCATCACTCCAGGGAGGAGGGTGAATTTAACCAATAAGTAGGTGGGTCTTTGGCCTACAGAATTCAGTGCTGCAACTGCTTTTCCAAACTCATAAAGTACTTTGAAAACACCCTAGCCAGGACATGAGTCACTCTAGGGCGTAGATATGAATAGAGAAATGCTAGGAATGAAAAATTCTTTGAATTAAATAGAAAACAGAATGGAAAGCATCACTGAAACACTAAAACAAGCAAACTTTTGGAGATCAGAGAGAAAGAACAGACTGACAAAACACTACATCCAAACAGCAACAAAGAAAACTAGCCAAGCATGGCCACAAAGGGTGGGTAAAGGAACACACCTAGTTTACACCTGAAAAGGCCAAGTGGAGCAGCAAAGACCTTTGATAGACAAAAAAGGCTGATAATGTGGAGACCACTCTGGCAGACAGCAGCTGTGTCCACTTGCTGTTCACCAGCATAAAGCAAGGAAAAGACAAGAGCCAGACTCCCACTGCACACAGCTCCACGTCTAATTTTCAAGGGAAGACTCCACTCTGGTGCTTCTTTTTTATTGCTCTTTCAGTATTCTTTCCACTATGTGTATTTTAAACATGCAACCTTTTTAAGAGATTCTGTTCATACTTTTATTTCCCTTCAATCGCTCATCTAATTTTATTCCTGTGCTCTTTTTCAGGTCATTTCTTTCCTTTTTCCTTCTCTTTTGCCCACTCTGCTTCCCCTGGGTTTTCTTCCTAACAGAATTTTTACTTCATCTGAAGGTACCACGATACTTGGCTTCAAGTTATACTACTGAGTCAAGTAACAAAAACTGTACGGTACTAGAAAAGACATGTAGACAAATGGAACAGAAGATCTAGAAATAAGCCCACACAGCCACAGCCATCTGATATGGGGTAAGTGTCAAAAATAGACATCAAGAAAAAGACAGCCTCTAACAAATGGTACTTGGCAAACTAGATACTTACAAGAAAAAGAAATAAAACTATTTTAATTTCTCTTATCCTGCACAAAAGCAATCAACCAAAGGCTTTTGTGGGGAGAGGACTAAGTCCCGGGTGAATGTACATTATTGACATGAACACCATCAGGTCAAGGACCTCAAAACCTCATAAGCATGGGGTGGCAAAGTCTTCCTCCAGTCCAAGTACAATGTTACAAAAGACTAGCCTTTACCTAAGACAGTGATGAAGACAATATCAACTACAGTTTCCTCCAACTACAGTTTCTTCCTTCCTGTATGAGTGCAACTGAAACTGCTTCCCTACAGAGACTTCCTACTGATACCATAAGGCACTTTCTAATTTGATGTGTATAATAAACTTCAGCCACATACAATAAACTCACTTCCCATGCAGCAGTACTCAATAAATGCACTGAGCTTCTGCAGTACTGGTGTATTTCCATCAGAGCACATAGCCCTTCCTTTTGGTAGCAGCTTTTCCGTAAACATCCCTGTGTCTGTTCTGTCTTCATTCTCTCTTCACTTTATATACATCCTCAGATCAAGTCTAAAGTCATCCAAGTCAAGGAAATAGAAGCAGTCATTTAAAGTCTCTTACTCCCTCCCCCCCCCCAAAAAAAAGCAAGCCCAGGTTTCGGGGCAGAAGTCTGTCAGAATTTTAAAGAGCTAATACCAATATTCCTCAAATTGTTTCACACAATACAAACAGAAAGAACATTGCCAAACTCTTTTTATGAGACTACAGCTACCCTGATACCCAAACCTACAAAGATGCAACTAAGAAAGAAAATTATAAACTTCCCTCATGAACATTGATGCAAAAATACTCAGTAAAATACTGGCAAACTGAATGCAAGAACACATCAAAAAGTCATCCACCATGATCAAGCAGGCTTCATTCCAGAGATGTGGGAATGGTTCAACATATGAAAATCTGTCAATATCATCTACCACATACTCAAACTGAAAGAAAAAAAAAACACATCTTATTAGATACCAAAAAAGCAATTGACAAAATCTAACAGCCCTTCAAAATAAAGATCTTCAAGAGATCAGGAATACAAAGAACATACCTAGTGATAATAAAGGCAATTTACAGAAAGCTGAGAGCCAACATCAATTAAGTGGAGATAAGCTCAAAATGATTCAACTAAAATCAGGAACATGACAAGGCTGCCCATTCTCCCCATAACTATTCAATATAGTACTTGAATACAACAAAAGGTAATCAAGGGGATACAAATTGGAAAGGAAGAAGTCAAACTTTCACTATTTGCAGATGATAATGATCGTATACATGAATGACCCAAAAAAATTCTTCCAGAAAACTTCTACAGTTGATAAACACTTTTAGAATAGAAGATTAACTCAAAACAATCAATAGCCCTCCTATATGCTAATGATAAATAGGCTGAGAAAATTAAAGAAACAATATCCTTTAAGATAGTCACAAACAATATAAAGTATTTTGAGGTAACTCTAACCAAAGAAGTGAAAGACCTGTATGACAAGACCGTTACGTCATGGAAGAAAGAAACTGAAGAAGGTATCAGAAAATAAAAAAAAATCTCTCATGCTCTTGGATAGTAGAATTAATATAGCAAAAATGTCAATCTCACCAAAAACAATCTACAGATTCAATGCAATCCCCACCAAATTCCAACACCATACTTCTCAGACCTTAAAAAAAAAAAAAAAAAAAAAAGAAAAATAAGAAAAGAAAATTACCCAACTTCATATGGAAAAACAAAAACCCCAAGATAGCTAAAAACAATCCTGTACAATAAAGGAACTTCCTGAGGTATCACCACCTCTGACTTCAAACTACTATAGAAAAAACAGGTTGGCATGGGCATAAAATAGACACATGGATCAATGGAATCTAATCGAAGAGCCTGGAATAAATTCAGATACCTATGAACACCTGAATTTTGAAAAAGAAGCCAAAATTGAACAATGAAAAAAAGAAAGCATCTTTAACAAATGGTGCTGGCATAACTGAATGGCAGTATGTAGAAGAATGCAAACAGATCCGTATCTATCACCCTGCAGAAAACTCAAGACCAAGTGAATCAAAGACCTCAACACAAACCCAGTTACACCAAACTTAATAGAGAAGTCCTTGAATGCAGGAGACCACTTCCTAAATATTAGTAGCATAGACACTGAGAGAAACAATTATTAAACAAGACTCCTGAAACTGAGGAGCTTCTATAAAGCAAAGAACATGGTCAATAAGACAAAACAACAGCCTACAGCATAAAAAAAGAGCTTCACCAACCCCATATCTAACAAAGGATTCATCTTCAATATATAAAGAACTCAAGAAACTAGATACCAAAATACCAAATAATGTAATTTAAAAATGGGGCACAGATCTAAATTTCAAATGACCAAAAGACATTTAAGGAATTGCTCAACATTCTTACTAATCAGGGAAATGCAAATCAAAATTACTGAGATACCATCTATCAGAATTGCTAAGATCAAAACCACTGATGACAGCTTATTCTGGAGAGGATGTAGAATAAGGGGAACACTCCTCCACTGCTGGTGGGGTGCAAACTTGTACAGTCACTTTGGAAATCAGAACAGCAGTTTCTCAAAAAAATTGGGAATCAATCTACCTCAAGACCCAGCGATATTTCTCCTGGGCATATACCCAAAGGATGCTCAATCATACCACAAGGACACTTGTTCAACTATGTTCATAGCAACAGTGTTCATAATAGCCTGTGGATATTTGTTAGATATTTAGTAAATCCTGAAATAGCAGAGGCAGCACACAGTCAAATCCTAGGCAGACAGTACAGGAAATTCTTGATCCTTGCATAATGGATAAACAGCTGAGAGTCAATCACACACACACACACACACACACACACACACACACACACACACACACACACACACACACCTTTAATCCCAGCACAAGGAAAGCCGGGAGTGGTGACCTACACCCTTAATCCCATAACTCTAAAGACAAAACTTCTTCTGTTTCTGTGAGTTCAAGGCTACACACCTTTAATTCTAACCTGGATGGGATTGGGTATATAAGGGCTGTAGAAATCAAGTGGAGACAGAAGTGACCAGTAGAAGCAACAGGCAGAAGCGACCAGGAGCATTGAGGAAGTTATAAGACAGCTAGGTGAGAATTGATCATGGTGCTCCCTCTCCCTGATATTTCAGCCTTCACCCCCACCCTCCCCCGATATTTGGCTCTGAGTCTCATTTTATACAACCTGAATTTGTGCATCTACAATAGCCAGAAACTGAAAACAACCTAGGTGCCCTTCAGCTGAAGAATGGATAAAGAAAATGTGACACATTCACATAATGGAGTACTACTCAGCAGTAAAATAAAAACAAAACAATAACATCATGAAATTTGCAGGCAAATGGATAGAACTAGAAAAAAAATCATCCTGAGATAAGCCAACCCCCAAAACACAAACATGACATGTACTTACTTATAAGTGGGTATTAGATGTAAAGCAATGGATAACCAGGCTGTATACAATCCACAGCTCCAAAGAAGCTAGGTCACAAGAAGGACCCTAAGAGGGAGGATGCATGAATCACCCCGGGAAGGGGAAATAGATGAGATCTCTAGAGTAAACTGAGGGCAGGGAGGAGAGAGGAGGGGAGTGGGGATGAGAACATGAGGGATTGGGATGACCAAATTGGGGGAGAGAGCAATGAAAAAGGTATCTTGATAGAGGGAGCTACTACGGAGTTAGGGTGAAACATGGAAAGATGGAACTAGAGATCATTGTTAAGCAAAGTTCAAAAATAAATATACTGTGTTTTAGCTTGTACACACAGAATCTAGACTGCATGTGTTTGTGTGTGTTCTGGTAGTTTTGATACAAATTTACTAAGTTTAGGTGATTTCGTAGATTGATCTGGAGTGCTTGTAATAAGGAGGCTGTAAGCAATATTAAGGGAGGAAAATGAGGGAAGTGACAGCAATAGAAGATATTTGGTTTAAAAGCAAGTGGGAGGAGCCTTCTTCTGGGGACAGGTAAGAGGCCAGCAAGGGCAGGATGGGAGGACAGCCACAGGCTAGATGGTTAAGAACTAAAGTATAATGATATATATGCAAGAAGATTAAAAAAAAGTCTGGTGCTGGAAGATATAATTTACTAGGAAGTTAATCACAAAGAACAAGACTCACAGAACAAACTGTTTTCAGATCACAGCATCCCATTAGTTTCCATGTTCTCAGCCTCTGGGAACAGAAGGAAAACTGTGTACAGCTGTATAGCATCAGCAGGTCTTGGAAGAGACTCTGGCCCCACTCGGGTCCTGTGTCTTAGATGCTGTGTGCCTTGAATGCATCATCACTCAGCCTTTTGAGTCTCACTTTATTTGTGCAAGTATGTGGCTAGAAACATGTTGCAAGGCTGTTTGGGGGATTAGAATGAAATAACATGTGTAAAGTACCTGGCACATAGTAAAAGTGCTCATTAAATTTTATTTCCCTTTCCTTCCCTTCGCAGCTGGAGAAACAGAGGGGCTGAACATACTCCCTTCATCCCTAACACTTTCTTTTTCTAAGCTACTGGAATTTGAGGGGAGGAGGTTGCTGTCATAAGGTGACTTGGAAAATAAAGAGAAATCACAAAGCTTTTTGAGAAAAGAGACCAGGGAAACACTAGAAGAGATATTCTTATTTGAGAACCAAAATGAAAAACTTAAATCACTTGTACCTCTGCTCAACCCAGCTCCTTTCTCCATCTCCCTACTCAACACTGTGTTAAGTTCATACGCAGAGAAACTAAAAAAAATATTATGAAGAACATTCTTAAATTAACTGTAAGTTTGTAAATACTGTAATGCAGGGAGTTTCAAAATGTGATACTAAGCTCCCCCCAGAATCCTCAAGTGCCTCTCAGAGCACCCACGATAATGAAATCTTTCATAATTACACCCAGACACTAGTGACCTTTTACACCATCTCCCCTCAGTGCACATTTAGTTTCAAGAGGCTGACATGATGTGGGCTACCATAACAGAGACAAATAAAAGAGCTGGATTTCCCTAAGGGCAAACACTAAAGAGATTTGCACAACAGAGATAATGTCACTCATTTCACTAAGACACTCTTATTAGGAGTTGCAAGAGTTTTGTTTTTTTTTGTTTTTAAGCAAAGATTTTATTGCTATTATTATAAACTTACTACTATTGTTGACTAAATGTGTATTTCAATGTTTTATGAGTTTTGATTTGAAATAGTGTCTTGGTTAGTGCTTCTATGGCTGGGATAAAATACCATGATCACAAACCTGAGGAAAGGGCTTGTCTCATCTTCCAAACAGTCAGATCACAGTCCATCCCTGAGGGAAGTCAGGAACTGAGCAGAGGCCATGGAGGAACACTTGCCTGCCTGCCTGCTCCTCACAACTTGTACAGTTTGACAACATGAGCATCTGCCCAGGGGTGGAACTTCCCATAGCAATCATCAATCAAGGAAATGCCCACAGGGTTGCCTACAGGCCAATCTCTGTGGAAGCTTTTTCTCAGCTGAAGTTCCGCCTTCTCAGATGACCAGAGCTTCTATCAAGTTGGCAAAAACAAACAAAAACCAACAATCACTGAAACACAAAGTGCCAATAGTTAAAACCCCAGAAACAAAAACAGATAAAGAGCCAAGGGTTCATTATAATGCTCTGGGGAAACAGTTCAACTGAATTTTGCATGGCACTATTTGCATTTGAATTATTATTATTTTTTTTTAAACAAAACCACAGTTTATTGAGCCTAATGTCCATGTGTGTATAAATTCACTGCTGTCAAGGCTGGTACAAACTTCCTACAGCACTTACCATTTCTCTATCTAACCTGGGAAATGGCGGCAGACATGGGTGAGTGAACAAGTGCAGAATGTCCTCAGTAGCTAAGAAAGGGACACTAAGTGCTAAGCAGTACTTTGGGCAGGAAAGACGGCTCAGTGGTTAAGAGCACTGACTTCTTCAATTATTATTTTTCAAGACTTCTTTTCCTTCACGTGTCTGTGTCTGTTGAGTGTGCACTTTGTGCATCAGAAGGAGCTCATGAGACCAGAGAGAGCACCAGATCTTCTGGATCTGCAGTTGCTGGTGGTTGTGAGTCACCAACATGGATGCCCCTGCAACTGAACTTGGTCCTCTGGAAGAGCAGCAAATGCTCTTAATTACTGAGCTATCTCTCCAGCCCCTGCCTGCCCTTGGATCTTAAAGTGACAGACCAGCAGTTAATATACTCAGCAGAGAAACAGAAAAGCAGATTTCTCACACATGAACACATTCAAATCACCTATTTTAAGCTTTAGCAAAGATAATGTTTTCTTCAAAGAAAATTTTAATTCTTCACTGACAAGAAAAACAGCTTTTCTTGAAAGAGACTGTTCTTATGTGTAATGGTTAAGTGTTAAGTTTCAAAAGGGACAGGACCCATGACATCATGGAAGGCCAGCTGTCTTAGAACAAACCAGTAAGTTCTAAAGGTTGGTCCTTTGTACATCTTGGTATATGCGCCCAGCTAACTGAAAAACAGTTATGAACTCAAAGCATTAGGAAATTCCTAAGCTAGAATAAACTGGCAGACATGAAATAAACACACAGGCCTAAAACCATTCCATTCACGGAACATTCTTTTCAGAAAAATATGCGCTCTGTGCATGAAGTGCTCAAGTAACATATTCTTTGTTAGAGAATTTAACAGAAGCAGTCGTGCAGTACTTACACAAATACATCTTTCACCCTTTCCTAAATAAAAAGAATCCCTGGGGAAATTAAAGGCAGGAAGCAAGGCAATGCAATGTTATGGCTCACAGGGTGGCCAGGGTTGGGAGACAGTTTTGGTCTAAGAATGCAAAAGTGTTAGCATGTAACACTCTCCTAACAGTGTATCTGTTCAATGTGTCAACCAGTATTGATTTATGACTGATAAAGTAGATGAAGTAATCCTTACTCCCCAAATCTAACAGTAAACCTTTTCTAACTCGGAACTATTGCACACTATCCAATAAACTACATTGAGTTATCAGTGTGAAAACAAAGTGTCTTCATTCAAATCATGCACAATCTCCAGACCAGCAGCCCAGACAGTATGGGGCCCAAGATGGAGACAATAAATGCAATTTAAAACCAACTTATCTAAAATATCATATTCCTTCTTAACTACATAATTTTCTCAAAGGGAAATCCTAAATTAAGCGCCTGCATCCTGTGAGCTGGCTAATTAAATCCTCTAGCCCTAATTTCTAATACTAAGCTTAAACAGCTTATAGAAAGACATTGGGAGATTTTGCTGCTAATTGCTAATGAAGTACTTTCCATCTTTTTGAAAAATTATTTTTTTAAAGGAAAAGTTTTATTTTAGGTCCAACTTAAGAATAGTTATTTGAAACAGACTCATGTGTACACTTCATTAATATTTGAGAAAGACAATGGCAAATTAATGCAATGCCAGACTATGAATCACAGCACACCATATAAACAACATAAAAATTTACAGAGCATGTCCTGGATGGCCTATCAAGAGTCCTCAGCATTCTGGGCATTACTGGTTTTGTTTCCTCATTAATGTAAATTCTTACATCGTTTCATACAAAGATGCAGTTAATCAGAACACCTAAGTTTTAGTCTGGGTGGCATTAGTTACTTAAAACTCTTAAGAGAAGAACCGCTCCAACTTGGCTATTTGGAACTGGCACTGAGAGGAGGGGAGTTTAGCAGAGAAGTGCAAGGACTAAAGCAGACTAAGACCTGCATCTGTTAGCCGAAGCCCTGAAGCAGTAATCTACCTCTTACAAATGCTTTTTCAGGGATATATTGGGGGGGGGGGGCAACAAGCCCTGCTCAGCTGGAGAAGCTGGGCAACCAGGAGGGGCTGGCTCTAACAAACAAAGTCAGAGCTTCTCAGGGTGCTTAAATGTAAATGTAATCTTTCTCTGATGCCAGCCTTTTCTAATATAAGTAAAGCAATTCCGGCCTCTGCTCTTCCCCTCCAGGGTCGGTCCAGCACCACCCGCAGAGTCTTCACAGCCCCTCCTCTAGGGCCTCTCCCCTGGGCTCCAACTTCTGAAGTGCAGATGAAGTTTATTAGTGCCTTTGTTGCCCCAACCACAACTCTTGGCACATTGGCACACACACCTTTGTCTTGTCTCCCAGAGCCCATAGAAGACCTGCACCTGTTCATTTCCTGTTTTGCTTCCAGCCCTCAGAAATGCTGGGGCTGTTTCCTTCAGCAGCAGTGGCGCAGGGGAAACAGGGGAAACAGGGGAAACACCGGAGATGGTTCTGTTTACCAAACCAAGAGTAAGGGAGAGTGTGGGCTCAAAACCTCAAGCAGATGATGCAAGCTAAACACTGGCTCTCAGCCGCTTAAATTCTGGCCTAACTTCTGCCCCAGCGGGAGCCCCCATGCTTGGACCTACCCCAGGATCTAGCCCTATTTATCAGTTTTAAAACAGGATAAAATGCAAAGCATTCCTTTTCAGACGGATCTTTGAAGAGAAACTAAAGCTTTCTTGGTAAAACATACTTCAGATAATGAATCGAGCCCCTTAAGGATCAGAAGAATCAAGAAGTTTCTGTAATCAAATGACAAGCCTCTACAAATACAACCAATCTGAACCAGCACAAGTGACTCTGAAAGATGGAGACTAAAAGACACAGATTCTTTATATGCAGACATGTCTAAGGTTTAGGACTCCATGAACCATATTGTGTGCCCATTTCTATAGTCTAAACATTAATAGCTTTTAGAACAGGCTAAGCCCTGGACAAAATATCAACTGAAGAAACTTACTGGAGACTTCCAAGCAATGCCTGCCTTGCATCATTACCAAAAACCTAAGCACTTTGGCCTCCAGCCCAGGATACCTTAAATTAACTGAGAACTATTTTAAGATAGCCTCTCTCTTTTTACTCGGAATTAAACTGGCAGCTTGGCCACAGCAGAGGTCTGAGATATTCACATCACATAGACCTTCTCAGAACAGGCACGTTACAAGAGTCTGGAAGATGAAAGAACATTCTTGGCATGTGAAATGTACAGGCTGGAGGACCTCACCTGGAATGCATGTGGATCACATGTAGAACTAATGACCAGCCCACACATCCCAAGTCTCTGGTCCATACCCAGTGGTGCTCACTGCTTCTGTGCTGGGAACCAGAACCATTGTCTTGGATGATTCTAATTACAGTCCAAACAAGGCTCTTCTTTTCAAAACACTGAGTGAACAGACACAGCAATGGAGCAATAGAAGAATCCTCAATTCCTTGCACAAGGGATTTCATGGCAGCTGGGTATGTGGCCCCAGGCTGGGCTAGCAGACACAAGTTCATGTGGAAAATTTTCAGCACCAAAAAAAGAATTTTAAAAAAATATATGCAATTTGTAATTTATTATGTAAACAAATGTTCCCACTTTGTCAGGTATGGAATAGTAAAAAGGGGGAAGAAATAATATTTTCTAGTAACACATGTTATCAGTATAATTGTTAATACTGCCATACCACCATAAGTTAGTCTTCCATTAAACATAAATCAAAACATAAAAAAAATGGACAATTATTAATCAGTCTTTACTTTTACAAAGTGATTGTTCAGTACAATGCTCATGGGATGCCCCATAATTAAAGGGGCTTTACATATTAGAAACAATTTAATTAATGAAAAAAATACCGGCAACTCCTGGTAACATTTTTTTGCCTAAGGCAAAGGCTCTACCACTTAAAAAGGGCAGAGATGAGGCTGTGTAAGAGCTTGGCAGAGCTGCACTTCAGAAGAAGCAGAGCCTTCAGACACGACCAGCATCCCTTCCATCTCTGATGCATTACCTCAAGGACCTTAGGAAAGTACTTGGCTTTGTATCTTTCACAGGACAGAAAGCTAAAAGCAGCATGTGCTTGCTGTGAGGATGAAGTGAGAGCTGACATGTATGTAGAGCACACAGGTCCACCTGTGAAACGCCTGCTCCCATCACCACTGTCATACAATGCCACATGCCTGGGGAAGCTTGGCATTTTCAACATGTGCAATAAAAGCTCGGTCTCTGCCAGCGAGCACACTCACTGCTCGAAATGCCAATGCTCTGGAGAACACATACAATAATAGACAAGGACTGTCTATTACAGTGATTCACAGCCTAGCAAACACATAACTCCATTAACAACATCTTGTTTTTTCTTTTTCCATTTTTATAGCATATTCTTATAATGTGATCTGTTTCAAACAAGGAAAGGGGGGAACTTAAAACTTGATTTTGACTCCAAATAACCTCAAACTTCAGTAAGTATATTATTTGTTTCTTTGAAGATATTTCTACTAAAATATAAAGTGCCCCTTTATCCCTAATCTTGGGACATTTCATGAGAAAGTAATTATGTGTATAGTTCAAATTTGTCCTGTAACTGAGTGGAAGACTAATAAAAAATTGAGTGCTGCAGTTAAAAGACTCACCACCTGTCCTCAAACAATGACCACAGCTTTGTAGTGGCAATAATTTGTCTCCTGACAAACCAGAACCACATCCTCTCCCTGAAGATATGGAAAACACTAGCTTCTGCAGGACTACAAATTAGTGTGTGTCCCTGGCTCCAGAGGTCCAGCTGAGAAGAAAAGCAGCTCTGTGTGCTCTGTGTGCATGTGTGAAGGACCAGTGAGGTAGATACAGTTACGCCTTGGGTGTAGGACATTTTACTCTCAGCACAGTGATGAAAGAGAAGCTCAAACAAACTGTTCAATATATGGATAAAACTACAAAGGCATTCCCACCTACAGTGTGCCTTGCTTTAGTTGGTATGAGGGAACTTCTGCATATTAATAAGGGGAAAATTGCTTTAGCTATAATTAAAAATGTTCTAGATATTTCTGAATGAAAAATGTGACATATAGATGATTTCCAGAACATGTTCTGGGAGCCTGGTAATGACATGACACACATCATGAAGTTTTGCCAGCTTCCCTGTAGCTCTCCTGATCACTGAGCGAGGCTTCCCTTACGGGTTAGCCATGGACCAGAGGTGGATGACACAGATTGAGGGCAAAACAGGCCAAGAAGGATGGAGCCCGCAGGTTCTGCTGCTGTCTAACCTGAGCCCCAGGAGCCGTGTGTCCTGCTCCCTCCTCTTCTCACAATGAGAAATTGGTTACGTTCCAGAGGGAAGCAGCAGGAATGGCAGGAGACCCACCACAGGCAGGCAGAGAGCACACACAGTCAAATGGCACCAGACCTTGATGGGCCCTGGTTGTGAACTGTCCTCTTAAGTGACTTGACAATGTTTCCTCAAAGAAAGGGATGAAGAATAAATTCTGAAAAAGCAGTGGTCACATGATGCATTGGTAATTTTTAAGCTTTGAAAGAAAATATAAAATCAAGTATGTAAGGGTTTTTACCTAAGTAATTTTTATACATTTTTTACAAACAGTCAAGATTAAGGCACAGGATTTTTTTTAAAATTGTGCCCAAGGTAGCTGATGATAAAAATCACATGACATGAGTATCTAGACAAAATACCCAAAATATTGCATAAATAATACAGCAGCATTTCTTTAATATTCCATATTAAAGATGGAATGAACCAATGGATCACCTTGACTACCTGCATGCCTAAGAACCTACATTTTTTTTCTCTTAACGCCTACTTACAACTTCATGAACATTTGTGTCCATACTACTTAACAGCCACACCCATAGCCCATCATTTGGTAACAGGAAACATTTATGAGATATATTTGTGGATAAAGGTTCCCATTCTAAGAAGTCACTAGATCACTGGATAATAAATATGACAGCTAAAAAATTAGACTGGAGCTCAATTCAGAAATATCTTTTTTGTATAGACTTCTATTTCCCATGCTGCATTCTGTGTTAGGAGGAAGAAGGCATTTTCAAGGTCAGCTAGACTTGAACTGAACTGTCACATAGCCTCACTCCCTTAGAGATTCAGAAAGCATAATGCAGTATTAATGGATCCAAGGACTTCCACAGTAAAGAGGTTCTCCTATTCAATCCTGCTTACAGATCTCTAGAGAAGGGGGTACTAAGAGATGTAGAGCATTGCACCTATGAATGTGGAGAGTTCAGGATGAGTAAACAGTACACTGCTAAAGAGAACCATGAGCTCAACAGAGACTTTATAGTCATAAACTCACATGAGCCAAGAGTTCAAGCCCAAACCCAAGTCCAGGACCTGGGTCTTTAAGTGATGAAGATACCTCATCAATAGCCTCCATCTCTCATGAAGGAACCAATTATTACTGAGAAGTTATGTCTGTTGCTGAAAACTGACCACTTGTGCAACGACAAAATACATCAATGCTATCCTATTCACACTACAATCAGTCAAGGGTTCATGCAGCATACTCTCAAATAGAAGTGCCAATGACATTTGGTTAACCAGACTATCATATAGTCTTTATCTACAATGGTTAAGAAACATATATACATTGTTTTATATTCAAATCCTTAAATGCCAAATGGCAAATCCTTCTTTATGACTCAAATACAACTTTACAAGAGGGTTTTAAAAAGTCTAAGATGTTGCATTAGAGTTTATTCTACATACTGAGACTCATACTCCTGCCATGGCCACCTAACGTTAAGATCCGGGTGGCACGTACAGTCCAGTAGCTGAAACAGCTGGCAAGGTGGGAAAGGCCTACGACCTCCGGCTCCAGAGGTGCAGGTAGGAGGGTCAAATGTTCAAAGTCATACACCACACAGTGTGACAGGAGCCAGCCCTGGCAACAAGAGACCCTATCTCAAAAGTAATGAAATGAAATATCCAAAAGTAGCCCTTGCCATATCATATACAATCAGTCCTTGCGAATGAATTAGACACTATATTTATGCATGTGTCTGTCTGGGTATGTGGGGCCACAAGAGGGCAGTGGGTCCCCTGAAGCTGGAGCTGCAAGAGGCTGTGTGCCACCTGATGAAGGAACCCAAGTCAGATCCTCAGAAAGAGCACCAAGTGTCCTTAACTGCTGAGCCTCTGTCCAATTCCAAAGTCCCAATTTAATAACAGGGTAAGTGAAAACCAGTGAGTCAGATTGCTCCATTGTCGAGAACTAAAAAGAAATAAATTTAAAAACAAATTATTTACAAGCCTTATCCAGGAAGCATGATATAATGGAGTAGTTACCAAGAGTAAACCCTTTTTAATAGAAAAGATTTCTTGTTAAGTGTGACTTTCAAAATCCCAAAAAGTCAACACTACTGCACACTACTGTAAATAACAATTTGCTTTTATTGCTTTTGAAAACCAAATGTGGGGACTGGAGAGATGGCTCAGTGGTTAAGAGCACCGTCTGCTCTTCCAGAGGACCCGGGTTCGATTCCCAGCACCCACATGGCAGCTAACAACTGTCTGTAGTTCCAGTTCCAGGCAAACACCAAGGCAAATAAATAAATAAATAAATAAATAAATAAAGTTTAAAAAAAAAACCAAATGTTTATTATGTAAATAAATAAATGTATTCTATTTTAGGATAGAAGAGTATACTAGTGGAATACTGCTGATAATTCAGAAAAAATTCGACCAAGATCTAACTACAACTTTCTTTTCCAAATCAAATCACGGTTAAGTAAAGCTACTTATGAATAATAATTATTTCATGTTTTTATACTGTAAGTCATGATGACAGAATTTTACTAGTGCCCACTTTCAACAAGAAATGCAAATAATAATTAGGTATCAGTAATGTTGTACATTATGGCTTACATTTCACAATCAAAATCTGTGTCTAAGAAATGAGAAGGAGCACTGAGCTAAAAAGAGAGAAGTTTAATCCTATCTCTAGTACAATTTGCTATAGTTAGCAATTAAATTTCCTGTTTGGTTTCACTTTCATACCTGCAAAAAAAAAAAAAACTAAAGAGATTACACCTTCTTAATTGGGTAGGGCATGTAGCATTGAGGTCATAGTTAATAAAATATGTGATAAAGAATAATAAATGTCCCTCTCCCCAAAATATGCATAAAATTCTACAGACTACTTCAGAGATCCATTATTAGAGGTTAAGAATCATGTGGGTCTTCTGGTTTATTTCCAAGTCACTCAAAGTCAGCTTGAATACCTACCCAAATTTCTGCATGGCAGAAATAAGTACACTTAGTCTACCTCTTATGCTTTGGATTTTAACAGCCCCTAAATCCTCAAGTTGAAGACTGGGTTCCAAAAGGAGCAGACTGTAAAGGTGGGAGGGGAGAGAATCAGGAAGACAGGCTTCATAAAGGAAGGAATCCATTTATGGGTTAGGAGCTCCATCAACTGTGAGGGATCAGAAAGTTAAGGAAGCAGGGCCCCAGGCAGAGGAAGCTGTGAGGAGGACATCCCCTTGAAGGGTATGATTACCCACACCCTCATCTGCTCTCTTCCCCGCCCTCCCCTCCTAGTGCCTTGCTCGGCCTCCTGTTCCCTATCCTAGTGTTCCTGCCTCACCACAGGCCATAACCTACACAGCCCGGTGAGCATGAATAGAACTAGAACCCAAAATCAATAGTTCCTTCTTCCCCAGGTGACTTTCTCAGGCATTCTGTCAGCAAGAGAAGAGAGACTATATTACCCACTGCTGGGAATCTGTAAAAGAGCATCAGATAAGGAGACGAATAATTCTAGAAAATACTTCTAATGGGAAGAGAAAGAAGTCACAGAACTAACTGCTGTAATATGTAGATTTATCACTGCCCTACTTTATCATAAAACTAAAATAAAATCCTAACTACATGCAGACAAAATATATTTGAAAAAATTGCTATTTTAAAATGGTTTTAATTGCCTAGCATTTAAATGCACTGGCTATACACTCAAAATCTAAAGTAAAAACAAAATTTACCTGAGACCTGAACTAGGAGGCCAGCTTGCAAGTTCTACAACTTTGAGAAAAACAGGCCAATGGCCATACACTTATAATAAAGTACATTAGGTCAACAACGTTTCTTCATAGAAGAGTATGAATAATTCTACTTGACAGAGAAACTGAACTGCAGTTTCTAAGGGAGGAAGGAAAGCGGAATTTAAAAAGCTCTTCTCTGCAGCAGGTTAACTGTTTCAGACCCTTCTGAGAACTGTGGGTGATGCTCTGAGAATAGGGACCGTGACAGCTGGAGCCTGTCTCCTACTGGGTGTAACTGCGTCTCTTTCTCTCCCTCTCCTAACATTTGTCTTTAAATCCCCAACACTTACAATTCTTCGAAGCACACCTGGGCTTTGTCTTTCTGTTACCCTCGTTCTCCACCACCAAAGTTACCTTCACATCTGTGCACCAGTGGGTGGAAATTGACGAGAAGTCACTCAGGTAACTCTTCTTGCTATAGTTGCATCCCAGCACCACCAAACCAAGACCATTAGTAACTAAAGGTTATAAAGGATAAGTCTAGGCTTATCGAAAATTATGTTTATGTATCTATCAAATCAGCATTGTCTACCAATGTAAAAAATTATTACAGACACAAGAAATATTAGCCTTAAAATGTTTCTTGCTTCATTCTCTCATCAACAATTTTTCTGAAACAAACTACTTGTTATTTTTCTAAATTAAAACACAAACATTACATTTATATTTGTTTTGAGAACACCTCTGATTCTGGTCTAACAATGGCAGTATACTAGTTATACAAATTTGGAGATGGAAAACTAGAAGAAGCAAAAGGGTCATTCCTGAAGGGAACACCATGCTAGTATAACTAGATTAAATGAGGATTTGATATTTCATGATCATGACTTTAACAGCAGTATTCTGTGCTGTCAGTAATTCTGAACAACCAAAGTTTTATAGCATGAATAAAAGTTTTAGCATAAATAACAGAAAAAAGCTTACTCCTTAGACAGTATTTTCACTTTATCACATTGATGAAACTCTCACAATGGAATAACACGGCCCTACTTAAGAGATTCCCTCTTCCTTTTATATTCACCTTCCTGCTCCCTGCCTAAAGAACACCCCCCTTTCCATCTTCCTGATCAGATCACAGTAACCCTAAGGATGCAGGAGTGGCACGCGTACCTTGGTGGTACCCAACAATCCTCTAATTGGACTCCCTGTTCAACAATAGGGAAACTGTGCCTGGTATGGAGACCTAGCCAACTAGTCAGTGAAGTCATGGATTTTGAAGGACAACATACAACCCTCACTTTATTAAAGCAGGACAATCTATAACTACATTCTTGTCCTTATATCCACAGACAAATGCAGTCCTCATCCCTCAAAGAAACTTCTCTTTGCTACAGCAAAGAACTATTACAAAAAACCACAACCAAACCAAGATGCTGAGTTGTAGAGCTCATTCCAATGGATACTTGTAGAGTATCCAGCACCTAGGCTGGGGGGCTTTGTGGAAGAGGGTCAGGAAGACTGTAAGGGCTGGGGCTCTGTCTGGGTCAGTCCTGAGACAAGTACCAGTCTGCTTCCTCCTTCCTCAGAGCTGTATGTTAATAAAGAGACTCCCTCAGCGAGTCAAAGGCAGGAGACTTAGCTAGGGGTTGCTGGGACAGTTGGGTTGTAGGTTCCGGAGGCTCTCACTTGTCCTTGTTTTGCTGTTATCAGCTGTGTCCCACACAGCAAAAACATCCACTTTTCAAGTTTTCCACAAAAACACAATGATCTCAAAAGAACAAATTCTAAACTCACCTCCAATTAATGAAGTGTAACGACACAGTGTCATACCTTATTAACTGCTACTATCTATGTTAAGGTGAAAATAGCTTATTTACCCGCAATAAAAGTAAATCTCACTTTTGTTTTCAAACATCAGAAAAAATGACTGAAGATGTGTGTGTGTGTGTTTGTGTATAAAATATAAAGTTACACTTTGTATCTCCTTTATAAAAAACAGCATCATATAAAACAAGACAACACCAAAATCATTTGTAGGTATTATTTTTCAAGAAGAGACCAAAGCTTTTTAGATAAAGGGCTGGAACAAACAAACTGGAGAATCTAATACCAAAAATGAAGTTATTTTTAAAAAACTTTAGAAACTGTTAAAAACTGGGAAAGTCCCCAATGAGCAAGCTACAAGTACTTAAGAAGCAAAATAAACAGCAACAATCCTAGATTCTAACTCAAAGAATTCAACCTATGGGCCCAAAATGGCATAACTGAGCTACTGAATGAGCACAGAGAATGGACATGTCTTCCTTCTGGAAAAAAGAACAAAGGATTAACAGGGCAGAGGGACTTGAGGGTAGATCACAAAGTGAGCACCAAGACAGGACCTGTTAGAGTAGGAAACTGCTCATAGAATCACTGTATGAAGAAGTAGAACATGTGCATATCTTCTCTCCGAATATTTGTGAACTACTATTGATTTCGGCACACATCCACAAAGGCTTTAGTAATCCTCCCACTTATAGATAAAGCTTAATTTCCTTCTTTACCTGAATGTGGCAGGACCCTTCTATTGAAGAAGCATAAGTATTCTTTAAAATTACTAAGAAAGTATACATACAGTATTTTAACTACAAAACAACCTGTGAGTTAGCTAGACTGAGTAACTTCACAATATATACATATACTTCATAATGTCATGTTATAATCTTTTTAAAACGTCTTTAATGAAAACATGAAAGGAAAAATATATAACTCCAAGGTGGAAAAACCTGGCATCAATACTTGACACAACCAGAAGTATTGTTAGTATTATCTAGGCCCTTGACATAATTAGAAGTAGATGAACCTAATTTCTATCGCATGAAGGAGGAGGAAGAGGAAGGAAGAAAAGGAAAGGGAAGAAAGGAAAGGAAGAGGAAGATAGAAAGAAAATGTGCCTCAAACCAACATAGAACAGATAACTCAAATTGAGAGACCACCTCCAAAACACCTAGTCAGCATTTTTAGTAAGTGTCAAGGTCAGGGCTTATCCCACAAGCATTAGGAGCTGAACTGGCGTTCTCAAAACCCATCTAAAAAGGCTGTGCAAGGAAGAATGTGTGTACATCCAAGGACTGGTAAAGACGGTGAGCACTGACAGGCAGATTCCCTGGAAGCAAGAGAACTCGCTGGCCTGGCCTTTAGAGCCAAGATCTAGGTCACTAAGAAACCCTGCCCATAGCAGAAAGGTGGAAGCACAGTAGTTTGAATATAATTGACCCCCATAATCTCAGAGGGAGTGGCACTATTAAGGGGTGTGGCTTTGCTGGGTGGGCATGGCCTTGTTGGAGGAAATGTGTCACTGTAGGGGTGGACTTTGAGGTTTCCTATGCTCAGGAAGTAGCCCAGTATCTCAGTCGAAGTCCTGTTGCCTGCAAGGTGTAAGATGCTTGGCTCCTTCTCTAATACCATGTCTGCCTGTACAGCCACCATGCTTCCTACCACAATGACAATGCCTGAACTTCTGAAACTGTAAGCGAGCCATCTCAAACATTTTCTATTTTAAGAATTGCCATAGTCATGGTATCTGTTCACAGCAATAGGAACCCTAAGACACAGTGTAAGGACTGACACCCAAGGTTATCACTTGACCGTCATTCCACATGTAGCCTATACATGCACATGTGCATGCAGTGCAAACTCAGAACTAAGTCTGAATGAGACTAGAATCATTGTGCCAAAAAGAACCAAGGTAATAGCTATGTAAAACTGAAGCACTGAGGCCACTGGAGAAGGCAAAACAAAGTACAAATTCTGAAATTTGTTTTAGCACTTTCTATAGATCTCTTGAAATATAAGCAATAGATGTAGACTGTCACTGTAAATCACTCCAAGGTTTGTACTTGACTTCCTGAATCTAAGACATTTCTGCCTTAATGCCAACTTCCTCTGAAGGTATTAAGGACGCCTAGGTTCTCCCTAAATGGGAATCAAAACACAAAGCACCTCTCCTGTGGAGCTGTAAGTGGCCTAAGTCACTCTAAACCAAAGCTGTCCTTATTGATCACAATAAAAACAACTGCACTAGCCAGATGGCCAACCTTCAGGAAGCAGGGCAAACTGAAGAGTGACAGGAGCTTCAGCTATGGAGCCTGGAAATAGACTTCTTGGAACCACATTGTCCTTAAATAAACAAACTTCAGTTCAATAAATAAAATTACAAATAGCCTTCAGAAATACACTCAGCTACTCAAGTTTCCCAAAATGGCCAAGGGCAAATGGTCCTGGAGTTCCTCCCTGAAGCATTCATTTCTCCCAGGAACACAAGTTTAGCCCTGCCTCAGGCTTTGCACTGCACTCTGCTCCCTTTCCAGTGGTCAGGGTAATGTTTGCCCTCCATTTGGGAGTCCTAAAACTATTTAGCAACAACAATCAAATGGTTATGAAGCTCAAAAAGGCATCATTCAGAGAAATGCACCCATAAACCTATCAAGAAGTGTTAAACACTCACTTTGTGATCACTTTTTGATGTAGCAATGATTTGTTCTTTTTTAATAAACCACACAAATGAGAAACATTTAAACCAAGCACAGGAGTCTGTAGAATCTAGCTTTCCTCCCCACTCCCAGGCTTTAAGGAAGGAAAAGGACACAAAGATGCTCTGGGCACAGAGGCCAGGCTTAGAGGTTAGGATTTAGGGAGTTCCCAGTGTGCTTCTCTGCAGGTGACATTTCAAATAAGGAATGTCAAAATATCCTGTCTATACCTGCTACTCTCTATATCTATTAGTGTTGTGGTTTTTCCTCAAATAACTACCTCCAGTCAAATCGAGCTTTACTCCACTTCAATTTCTATGGATGGGCTTAACCTTGTTCTTAACTCTTCTGCCAAATATGCCCCTTCTTTAAGTCCCAGTCCCACCCACAACCTCTCTCCAATCCATCCTTGAACAGTGGAAGGCCTCTGTTACCTACAACTTCACTGACTTGGATATACACACAAAAGTATGTATTCTCTTCTGTGCACCAAAGTACTTTTTACACATTACTCTTAGCACTGTTAGCACAAACACTATAGTGAATTGTTTATACGCCTGTCTGTTTCAGAGGACAGTAAGCTGTCTCATTCATCTTTGTGTCCTCAGTACCTACCAGGACCAGGCACATGGCTGGCACGCATTAAATGTTCACTGAATTGAACTGAATGCAAAAACACTTCCCATTCACTCACCCAACATAGCTTTGGGCCTGAACACACAGAACATTTGTACTGGGATGCGTTTTAGATGGAAAAAGCAACTTCAAGCACCCTTTATATGGAAAAGGTATTTTTAAAAGCAGCTCAAGTTCTTCTCATTTCCTATGACCTTAGAGGCCAAGAAAAGGAAGACATCCTGCTGAAGGCTGTAATATCCATGGCAATCTTTCTCCCGCCTGGGGATGATGTCAGAATGGGTGAACTACCCCGATTCCCTCTCCTAGTGCCATAATGTTCTTCACTCTAAGCTCAACAGTATCTTTTTCTTCTTTGTTAGGTCCTTTCCTTTTTCTTACATCAGCATATAAGAGATTGTATTTTTCTATTTTGCAAAAATCTGAAAAGAAATCCGGGCCTTGTGCCAAAGAGTTGTCAATTTTCAAACAAGATTACGCTACCAAATCAGTCATCTTTCTTCTTCCATTAGAAAGAGATTAAAATAGAATTACACTTCCAAATGTGAGCACAGCAGTTTAAAAACCTCTAAGCTTTCTGTATCCTTAATATATACTAGCTTTTTTCTTTCATTTTCCCCTAGCATTAAACAGAATGATAGCAAAGTTTCTAGCCTCAGATACTTCTTTCTTCCCATGCTTCCGGATTTGTCAACTCTTCCAGTCAGCAGAATAAGGACCAGGAGTCCAGGGAAGATGGGTATTTCAATTTTATAATGGGCATATGAAGTATCCCCAGAACATCCTAATGAAAAAAAAACAAAATCTTTTAGAAAAGTACATGAAGTAAAACGAACAAGTAAGAAAACATTGGATATCCTGCCATAAGTCTTTTAAATTAAAACAATGACTTAGAAAAATAGTTTAGCCATATTTAGCCAAGTTAATGCTAAGCATTCTATCTACAAGCCCTGAATCTTATTCCTAGTAAACATTCCTAATTATGTGAACATATAGACCAAGATACAGCCATAATGATTTAGCACCATTCCCAATGAGATCACCAACTGAAAAAGGCCCAAGTGTCTCCCAACAGTTCAAAGGATAAGTAATATGGCAGAGAACTAAAACATTAATAAACAGCAAAGAAAAAGACACAAGCAACACAGACGAGCCACATAAAGAGCAAAAGCAGTAAGCACAAGGTAATCCCACGCCCATGTCTTTACTGTAGGCATATGCTATATGAACTGTGTGGGCTCTGTACCTCATAGTAAGAAGCTGCTTGTTAAAGTCTCTGCTCTCCACACTAAGTCTTCCTTTAAAAAAAAAAAAAAAAAAGTCATTCCACCAGACTACAAACTGCTTGAGGGTCAAGGTTGATTTTATTCATTTTGGGCTCCTAGAACATCATAACACATCCTAGTACATAACAGGTGTTCATCAAATATTGACTGGATAGACAGATGAATGAACTATGGACATGGGAAAATCACATATGGCAATTGAGTTTCCATGAAACTGAAGCAAACAAGTGACTTGCCTTTCCCTACACACACAACACACTTAAAAGTGAGCCCTTTTCAGTTAGCTAATTACATCTCACAGGCCCACATCTAACAAGTTGCTCTGTTTAACGCAGGATACTTTTACCACAATTTTCTCAAATGTGCCTGAATTCATTTTCCTTTTCTCTTTTGCAATATGAATGCCTGGTGTATTAGTGACTCCTTAATTTAAATACTAAACCCACACTGCAACCTCCTCCAGTTACAGAATGTTTCTCTATGAATAAACACCCTGAGCTCTAAGAAGTATATGGCCTTCCTCTTCCCAGTTCCCTGAAATAAGCTGTTCATTACATGTGCAGCAGTGCTGGCTGGAACCAAGTCCTGCAGAGAAAGAGTGCTATTTGACATGCCAACTTCAGTATTTAATGTCTCTGCATAATATACAGATTTATATGCTGCCCATTGGCTGTTTGTTCTGATAACATACTCCTAGAAAGATTTCTCAACTTTGGAAAACAGGGAACTTTTATTAGCCCTCTTTGTTGATGGTATCTGTGAAAGGGGGCACAAATGAATAGCGTGCTGGAGTATTATAAGGAAAAGACAAAAGGAACCTGTCTGATATGCAGCCACTAATGAAGTTTACTTTGCTTCCCGATTCCTTCCTTCTGAACACACTTCCACACTGAGCTGTAGAATGTTAGGACTTACAGCACAATAGGTGTTAACTTTTCAACAATTGCTGATAAATCTAGAACATTAAAACTGTTCTTGAGAATGTAAACATTTATGTTAAAAGTTGTATTTCTACAATGTCCATTAAACAATTTGTTCCACATAAGGGATGTCATTTCTCCCTGTAAGTTGTGATAATACATGACACTGAATAAACCATGGGATGGGGTGCCTCTGAAGACATAAACGAAAGTGTCATATTGGTAGAATAATCTGGACTGCTTTACCATAACTGGTGATGCTGTAATTAACTTGTGTTGTTAAGTTAGGCTATTCTGACTTGATATTTTTAATTTAAATTTTTTATATTATGTGTATCTTTAATAGCTCCTCCTCACTGAGATCTCAATTAACCTGGAACTATCAGTTCAACTGGACTCCACAGGTCAGCTAGACTCCACAAGTTAGCAAGCCCCAAGGATCTTCCAATTTGTGAGTTGCCAGTGCTGGAATTATAAACACATGCCACTACCTGCAACCTTTACATGAATGCTGGGGGATTAAACTTGGGTTTTCATGCTGGCAATGCAAGTACTGCACCAACTAGGCCATTTATTTCCCTAGTCCCCATCTACACACTGCCTTTAGTTATAAGGTTACTAGGGTTTTGTTTTGTGTATATAGTTTGATGTGAGTATAAGCTTATCGGGGAAGTATCTAACAGTAGCCGTCTTAGATACTACAGTAGATACAAGCATCTGGTTTTTACTCACAATCATATATTCATCATTCCTATAAACAACCACAAAAATTACTCTACTTCCCTCATAGATGGGGAAGATTAGGTGCCAGTACTACAAGTGAACAAATCTACAAATATGTACCTACTACACCCACCACACACTACCTTTAGAGCTCCTCAGCAACCCTTTGGTGCTGACATAACATCTACTCCCTCTCTGTGATTCTTGATTTTAGCAGGGCTTTCCACCAGCTGACATTACTGGGAATGTGTGTGCCTTAACTCAAATGCCCATAATCATGGGGCCTTCTTGATCTCTCAGATGATAGCAATAGAGTCATATATAAGGGTGATTTCAAGTCAACAAGCAAAATAAACAGTAGGTAAGCTGTAGGAACATTTGGTCTGATATAATTAAAGCCATCAGGATTCCAAACTGCAAACCAATACAGGTTGAAAAGACAGACCAGGGTGCAATATTTTTATAGAACACAATAACTTGATTTCAGAGAAAGGAACCATAGAGGGGTCTCTACTTTCTGGCACTTTTAACACAGTTATAAATTTTATCTGTCAAATCTTGAATCTTTATCTTCCATCTAGAAGGTTGGGATCACTCCTATATCCTAGCATGTCCAGTATTTAATGGTAATTCAATAAAAATCTGTTATGAAAACGTGTAAGCATGGATGACAGAATCTAACAGCTGTTGAGAACACTCACAAACCCATTGAAGTAGAACAGACCAGAAAGCTAGTAGTAAGGATTCCATCAAGAAGCTAGCTCTCAATGTCAGGATCTACAGAACATGGAAGGTTTATATCATTAATGAATAGCATGGCTCTGCCTGGCAAAGATCTTAATGAATACATTATAATACATCTAAAAGAAATAGCTCCAGGAAATATAAAACAAGAATTATTTCTGAATTATTTAGTCAAAACACAATTTAGCTGATGTCCAAGTGGCTGTAATCTCAATGTTTCACCATTACTGCCTAAGACAGTGTGATTATTAGTTGTGTGCCTTTCTGCTTTGTTTTGTTTTGGAGTGTTAGGACTAGAACCTAGACTCTTCACAGTATTGTGCAACAATGTCCTCTGAGATTCTGCAGGAAGTTCCATAAGAAGGAATGTAAATAACTCAAAATAGCTCCAGGAAGTCCCTAAAACTGACCAGAATCACTAGGCCTCTCCCTCGCAGAGTAAGCAACAAACACTGCTTAGACAAGTTGCCTGGAAGAGGTTAAGATCAACAGAGTCACTTAGAAAGAACACTCTTCAACCTGTTGAGCTATTTGTAAGTTGTAAAATATGTTCCAGGTTCCCAGATTTTGTGAGCTGTCACCAGTGCTGGGCTGGGCTACAGGACACAGTTATCTTGGAGTAATTTCTGCTCTTTTAAAAAAATTCCAGTAAAATCACTGGGTCACCAAGTTGGACTCTGGTGGTATCTGTACTTTGGTCTGTCAGGAGCTCCCTATCTGAGGTGAATAGATGTATATAGTGTCTCCTCCCCCCACCCCAAGAAAGAAGTCATACAACATAGTTACAGGCAAATGCTCAATCACCAAACTACAGGCCAAACCTCAGATATTTATTTTTAACCACAAAAATTTTAACTAATGATATAACACCTTTAATCAATTTTCAAAAAATTAAAAACTAAAGTCTCTTGCCATTTAGAACTACTACACCAACTAACAACCTTAGAATATACCATAAACCCATTTCCTATTTATCAACCCTGATTTTAAAACAATTCCTAACAGTAATTTAAATATGCATTAACTGGGTTTGGAATAGTTATTCTGATTTAAAGCAAAGAAACATCTGTTTATGAGTACAGACTGACAGGCGTTTGGAACATCTATCAGAAGAAATCAACTGCAAGTTTAATAAGCATTATTTGTATTCTACATTAATACTCTTGGTTCCTTGTAGTCACTGCAGCAATAAAACATACTCAAACTCATTTAGTATATACTAAATCCAAGGTACCTAGGCAAAGCACTGACAACCCCATTTGGATGGTTCTCAGCCCTAAAGCTCAACTTTTTTAAAAGTATTAGTACCATCTGGTTACTAGTCTGTGTTTACCACAACAGTGGCTATGTACACATTTCTGTAGCAGCTGTGGTTAAAAATTTTAAATCAATTCATTTGGCTAAATAAAAAATCTTTGAAGGAAAAATAAATATAGTATTTTGACTATACATTTAAAATAAATCCCATTACTGGTTCTCATATCCTTCCCCAAAGACAAAATTAACAAGAATGTAAGTTGTATTTGGAACATCTTCAACATGTTCAATTAGCAAGTGGCAGAATGTCCAGAGAGACAAGTGAGCAGACCAACATCTGACAACTCAGACCTCAACAATGCCAGGCCAAGGCTGTCTCCCGGTTTGTAATAATAAGTCTTGTCACAAAACCAGTCACCTGAAGATTGGAGTATAGGTTAAGAATAACAATATGGAAATGTATGTTTCAAGTATTGTAAGAGAATCTAGCATTTCCATCAAACATTAACAGCTTACTAAAGATTAAAAATGACTTGTATTTTATAACTGTGATAAATGCTTAAAGCATTGAGAATATTTTATTGTTAATTTTATAAACATTGTTGTCCCCCACACCTCTCTCACACACACACCATTTCCACAAAACTAACTCTATAAACTAATATAATCTTTGTGGTAAGCTACTACTTAATTTTTCTACCTTTATTTATTGAGCACTTGTATATGTGGGGGTGCATACACTCTACATCACAGATGTAGGATGTCAGCAGGCTGAAGTCAGTTCTCTTCTCTCACCAGCAGAGTCCAGGATTCAGCTTCGATCAAGAGGTCTGTTGGTAAGTCTTTTCACGTAGTGAGCCTCGATGCAGACCCACAAGCGACTAGACTGCTTCTTCATTATTATTTCTTAGCTCAGAAAGAAGAAAGTGAGCACAGAACACCATTCTGCATGCTCTTTTCTAAGCAGAAAGCCTTTGCCTAATTACAACTATGTTCAAATGATATCTTTTCTAAGTAACCAATCTAATCCCTACATGCAAGCATACATTTTCTATGCCAGGGAGGGGAATAAAAGGTACTAAAGCCAGAGGAACATTATAGAAATCTTTTGTTATTAGAAATTAATGAGGCTTAAGAAAAACAAATTTTCAGAATGTAAGTATTTTAAGCTTATTTGTGTTAGTCACTATCCTTGCTTTAACTAAAATGAATTCAGTTTTTTCTTCCTTTTGCATAATTTCTAATAATTAAAGGTAAAGGAGCCATCAAAACTAAGCATATGGTGCATTCTATGTGAAGCACCCAACTTCAAGAGGGGAAAATAATCATTATTAATGCAGCTCTCTGCCTTGGCCAGAAGTGTCTTCTTCGTAGTGATTCACTTTTAACTAGTTACAGTGCTGACAATAACTGGCTGCTGAGTGCTCGGCCTATAGCTACCCACCAAGGCCCAGGAAGGGGTGGGGAAGTCTAAGAGCAGAGTGTGAGGGAGGCTGTGAAACAGTCTTCTGAGTACAGCATGGCTATTACAATGAAGCACACACAATAGTTGTGGCTACCAACATACACAACGGAGTTAATGGGGGAGGGGGGAGAAGAAGGATGTTTGGAGGGGCCAAAGTAGGATGAGAAAGTAATGGGGATGAATGTGGTCACAATACTTATAAATATAGGACATTGGTAAAAGGTCACTAAATTACTTAGAGGTGAAGGTACAGGGTGAAGTTACTATTTCCAGGTAGACTCTATCTAGAATGAACTAAGTGTAATCATTTCTTTTCTTTTCTTTTTTTAAATTTATAAAATAGTCTTTTTTTTAAAAAAAATCAATGTATCCCCTAGTTCTCCCTCCCTTCCCCTTCCCAATCTCTCCTGGTCAGCCTTCAGCCTCCTTCCTCCCCATCCCCCCATTTCCTCCCACAAAAAGTACAAGAAGTCCCAAGATGGACCAGCTCAGCATCCACTCCAGGCAAGTCCAACTTCCACATCCTAATATCAAGACTGGGTTAGGTGTTTCTCTGGAAGGAATGAGCTCCGAAGTGCCAGTACACACGCAGAAGCACAATCTGATCCCTCTCCTCGAGGCTCCACATACTGCCCATGTCAGTGGAGAGTTACCTCTCCTTGGAGTGACTAGTTACTTTTCCTGATGGTTCCCCATGGCTGTTCTTGATTCAGTGAGCTCCCCAGAGCTCCAGCCAGCCTTCACTGTGGGAATTTTCCTCATAGTCCCTATCCCCTTCCTCATATAGACTCTCCTCCCCTGCTCTGAGCTGGACCAGGAGCTCAGCCCAGTGCTCAGCCATGTATCTCTGCCTCTATCTCTATTCACTGTTGGATGTAAGTTCTGTGATGGCACTTAGGATGGCTATTCATTTGATTATGGGGAAGTCCTGTCTAGGCAACACCTTCACTATTGCTTGGAGACCTAGGCAGGGATGTCCTGTGAGGTCTTAGAGGTTTCCCTAGCACCCGGTCTTTTTCCAACCCCACACTGGCTTCCCCTATCAAGATAACCATCTCTCTCTTTTTTTTTCTCCCTCCTTGCTGCTCCTCTCACTCAATCATCTCCTTCTCTCATAATTTGTTCCCATCTCTTCTTGGTTGCAATTCCTTATGCTCTCAATTAGCTAAGGAGATCTTCTCTATTTTTCTCTTCCTAGGGGACTCCCTGGATGTCTCTCTTAAGTTCTTTCAGACAGATCCCAAGCTGTTCAGTGGTTGTGGTTTGCAGTTTGGGTGTTCTTTGCTTTTTGTCTAAAGTCCACTATTGAGTGAGTACATCCCCTGCTTCTCTTTCTGGGATTATGATACCTCACTCAGGAGGATATTCTCCAAATCCATCCATTTGCCTGCAAATTTTAGGATGTCTTTTTTTTTTTTTTTTAAACTGCTGAGTAGTACTCCATTGTGTAGATGTATCATAGTTTGTTAATCTATTATTCAGTTGAGGGGCATCTAGGCTGTTTCCAAGTTCTTGCTATTATGAACATAGCTTGAACTATAGCTTGCTGCTATGAATATAGTTGAGCTGATGCCTTTGGAGTGCAAATGTGCGTCTTTAGGGCATATGCCCAATAGTGGTATTGCTGGATCCTTGAGGAGAGTGATTCCCAGTTTTCTGAGAAACTGGCCATACTGCATTACAGAGTGGCTAGACAAGCTTACACTCCCACTAACAATGGAGAAGTATTCCCATTCTCTGCATCCTCTCCAGCATAGGCTGTCATCTGTGCTTTTAATCTTAGCCATTCTGATAGGTGTCAGGTGGTATCTCAAAGTTGTTTTGATTTGCATTTCTCTGACGGCTAAAGATGTTGAGCAATTTTTCAAGTGCCTTTCAGCCATTTGTAACTCTTCGGTTGAGAATCTAAGGGTAATCTTATACCAAAGTTACTGAGATAAACCAAAGCAGCTTTGTTCACACCTGACAGAAAGCTTGAGGAGATGGTACCAAGCAATAGAGGTCAACATTAGTAAGGCCATGATGCAGAGGCAGCCGAATGATGATCCCACAGCACTACGGCAGTTCCCATCAAGTCTCAAGATCAGTATCCAAGTCAAAGCTCACATAGTTCGTAGAGCTGTCAGTCTTTATGCTGGCTGTCATGGTTCCAGTCAAGCCCTATCTATGTGCAAGGCTTCATGCTGCTCTTGTAGCATCTGTTTTTCTCACACGCTTACCAACTTGATGGCCCAGCTTATGAATTAATAAACCTTACTGTTTTCTGTATAGGCCAGTCAGGGTTTCCATTCAACAACTTCAGTCTTTCTAAATTCAAGCCAAGGACAGGGGGACATTTACTGTTTGGGAAAAAAAAAGTGAAGCAAAAATTGTTTTAAAATTCTCTGCAAAAAACAACCTGTTGTATTAGAACTAACAGCAGCTTGTTCCTATCAGTCCTTTGTTTGACAAGTCTGAGCTGGCTAGAAAGGTCATTTATGCCTCAAAGTATCAAATTAACATTTGAAGACATGAATTTTAAAAATGGCTATTTGCTTCTGTTCTGTGAATGGCTAATGTAGCTCACATAAGAAAAGAGGAGAAAAAAAATTCACATATCTTAACTAAGACCCCCAAAGACCAAAAGGCAGTAACAAGAATAGACAAAACCTGCAAACTGTCCTTGGACAAACTCATCATGGGCTTCATTTCCACATATGCCATGCCTTAATTGAGCTTCATTCTCAAGCACAGTAGTGAAGAAGGCAGTTGCAACAGTCAAAGTCTGAAGCACAGGGATGGAGAAGAATCACCATTTAGTTATCATCCTAAGGTGGTGTCTGACACATCACCAAACACTGAGTAAAGATCTTCCCCCTTGGCCAAAACCTCTGCCCCAGTAGCAGTAATAGTTACACAGAATAAACTCCAAGCTGTTTAGTACAATCTTATTTTTATACTATCAAACGCGGCATGTTTTCCTTAAATTGCTATTTATTTTCACAACATAGGTCTATGCTCCTCCATTTAATAACTGTATGCTATCATTACTAACTGCAGCCTTCCACTATATAAATACTAATTCAAATCAGCAAATACTGTAGTCACACTGAAATTATCATGATGACAGAAATTACTGTACCTTTTAGAAAAGTCATCTTTACTTTACACATAAATACTGGAAATAGCATAAATGTTATTGATATTATGGGAAAAACCAGGCATGATAGTTCAGACCTGGCTCGGGTCAATGACCATGAACATCCCGGGGTAAAGTGAGTTTCAGGACAGCCTCCACTATAGATATAACCCTCAAATAACAAATAAATAAAATTTTGAAAAATAAAAGACTTAAGATTAAATATATAATTAAAAATAAGGGCAGGTGCGAGAGAAATGGATCATGGGTAGATGTGTTTGTCACATAAGCAGAACTAGAGTTCAGATTTCTGCAGCTATGTAAATGCCCACAGGAGTGATAGCTCACCTGTAATTTAGCATGTGGCAGAAAAGAGCCTCAGAACAAGTTAGATAGCTAGACTAGCAGAATTGGTGCGTTCTGGGTTCAGATAAAGACACTGTCGCAACATATAAAGCTGACAGTGATCAAAAAAGGCCCTGGATTTTATAAGCCTCTGAGCTCTGAACCACATGTACACACATGCATGTGAGTCTCAAACATGTATGAACATGCATATACACCACACACACAGATAATACATAATAGAGAACGAAAATCTTACTAATGGCTCAAAATAGAGAGAAATTTTTGCAATAAGTAAACCATAAAATATCCCCTCCATTTCCAAATAAGCTCCAAAGGGCTGGAGAGATGGCTCAGTAGTTAAGAGCACTGACTGCAATTCCAGAGCACCTAGGTTCAGTTCCCAGCATGGACATGGCAGCTTCTAACTGTGTATAACAACAGTTGTAGTGGCCCCAATACCCATGGCACAACACCAATCACATAAAATAAAGATTAAAAAAAATAAGCTCCAAATGAAATGAACAGGTTGAAGAGACATGTGCATTTGCATGTTGTTCAACACTTCACAATAGCCAAGAAATGAAAACCACAAAATGTCCATCATAGTAAAGAGCTAAGGAAAAAATGGTACATATACTCAATAGAATACTACCCTTTTATTTTTAAGAGAATAAAACCCTGTCATGTGGGACAGCATGAAAACAACTGCATGTCATTATAAGCTGGACACAGAGAGGCAAGTGCTGTACCGTCTCATTCATTTGTGGTACCTAAAGCAGTGACCCTACAAAAGCTGACAGCACAACAATGGCATGGTCTTTCTGTACACTGTGGATATGTGTGGCTAACAACGGTTAATAAAGAAACTGTTCTGGCCTATGGCAAGACAGGGTACAACCAGGCGGAAAATCCAAATGAGACAGGCAGGGTCAGAGCATATACTGTGAGCTGCCAGGAAAGTAGGATGTAATAGAACACAGGTAAGCCACAAGACACATGGCGATACATAGATTAATAGAAATGGGTTAGTTTAAGTTGGAAGAGCTAGTCATTAATTAGTCTGAGGCATAGACTGAACAATGTGTAATTAATATAAACCTCTGTGTGTTTATTTGGGACCAAGCAGCTGTAGGACACAGAGAAACTTCCATCTATACAGTGAGAGGCTGCTGACCAATGGCTAACCAGGTATAGTCAGCCAGCCCTAAGAAACGCTGGTGTGCTATGGCACAATGTACTCAAACACAAATCTCCCTGAGGAGTTCTTTGATAAGCTGGGTACGTTAAAGCATTAGAAAAATTATGGATATTCTCACCTTAAGACATATTTGAGGGAGAGACGTACTCATTCTGATTTGAACATTAGAGGATACATATTTTGCAGTATCATATGGCACCCCATAAATTTATAGTGTGTTATGATTAAGCAATATAAACTTTAAACTCCACGTTCACTTCATGCAATCACTCCTCTAAAAGTGTGCTATGTCATACGGTCAGTACCTAAAATCGTGCCTCTTAATCCTGTAGTTTTCTCAGTCGCTTCCCACCTGCTCTACTCACCGCTCAGCCACCTTGGAATCCACGTTCTTTCTGTCCTGTACTCCATGACCACAGGGGTCTCTCTACTCACTAATGACTTCACAGTACAGAGCTTCCTCTTGGGCCTCACTCTCCTTACCATCTACCTCTACAGCATCTGGCACTACATCACACAACTGTGACTTGCCTTCTGAAGCACCGCACGGTCACAGGGCCTGAATACCTTACATGACCCTGAAATCTGCTTGCCCTTTCTGTAGCTCTACTCCATGGAGCAAGTCCTCAGGCACACATATGATAAGGTGATTAGTGCCCAGTGAAGCAGAATAATCAAGAGTCCTAGCCTTGGACTAGCCTCAAGCTTCAACACCCTTAAGGCTTTCTTCCCCTAGAAAATAAACCTCTAACCCCTACTTTTCACCAAGGGCCACAGAGCACCACCATTATCACCCCACGCACACAGCTGAACTTCAGCTCTGTACCTTCATTCCTATTTTCTTTTCTTTTTTTTAAAAAAAAAAAAAAACTTTATTTATTTATTTGCCTTGGTGTTTGCCTGGAACTGGAACTACAGACAGTTGTTAGCTGCCATGTGGGTGCTGGGAATTGAACCCGGGTCCTCTGGAAGAGCAGACGGTGCTCTTAACCGCTGAGCCATCTCTCCAGCACCCCATTCCTATTTTCTTTTGGCAACCAATCTTCCCTGATCAAGTCTTTTCCAGCTACCACCATATAGACCAGTGGCTCTCAACCTATGAGTTGCAACTCCCACGGGGTCACATCAGATACTCCATATGTGATATCAGATATTTACATAATGATTCATAACTAGCAAAATTGCAATTATGAAGTAGCAACTAAATAATTATATGGTTGGGGGGAGTGTGGTCACGACAAGAGAAACTGTATTAAATGGTCACAACATTAGGAAGTTTGAGAAGCACTGAAACAGAAAATACCTAATTGTACTCACCCAGCATCCTACCCTAAACTCCTCACAGTTGAATGACATGGGGCCGGCCAGCTTTATCTCCTGCCAAAGAGAGCACCATTTCTAGGCCATGTCAGCCTTTATTTCTCCTCCTGTGGCCATAGCAGATCTAGCCAAGTCGTTTTCCCCACAAATCTCTTATCTATTGCCTACCTTTCCCATTTCTAATGCTGTTCTTTACACTGGGCCTCACTTCCCATCTTAAATAAATAAAAGTAAAGCTTCCTGGCTGAGCATCCTGGGCTCAGCTCTAGCACGTCAATAAACAGAGGAATACTCACATCTGCTCTATTCTCCAGGGAGATGGGAGGCCCTGGGATCCTGGCCCCACCTATCTTCAGCTTCTTTCTCTTTCCTGTTCATATTTTCTTAGTACAAACATCCACCACAGTAGTCAATGCCTGGAAAAAAAATCTAAAGAACTCCAATTTTTGTCAATTTAGTACCCCAGAAAGGACCCATGGCAACACAGTCATGTAAAACTGGTCAAAAGCAAAAAAAAAAAAAAAAAAAAAAAATCCCATCATATTCTCTGCGGCAGGCCTTTGGGAAAGTCTCCACAAATATGCAGACACTCAGCATCTCAGAAACTCAACTTCTAACAAGTGACATCATCTGATCATCCCTTTCACATATAAACAAATTAAACTGAGGTTTTTCTAATGTTTCAAACAATATATCAAACATGTAATGGGCCCATGAATTTGGACTCTTTTTCTCTGAATTACTGAGAATTTTGAAATGGACTACAGTAAACTATTGACAATATTTCCTTTCTTCCTCCTCATGACTAAGTAACCATGTGGCATAGTTTAAAGAGCTGCCCACAATGTCAGAAAAGACAGAAAAAATATTAAAAACAAAAAAGGGAGAACAGATACATTATGAACATCAATGAAATGTGACCACACCTTTGTAATTTTAAAAAATAAAGTAGTAAGCAAATAAAGTCTACCAAAAAAAAGCCACACATGCTCCAGCACATGCTTCATTATCCCAGCAGTGGGAAGGCAGAAGCGAAAGGCAAGAGTGTCTCTGAAACTCCTAGAGCATCCAGGGCTACAGAGCAAGACACTGTCTCAGAAAGAAAAAACAAGTTCCATTAAAAAAAAAAAAAATGAATGAGGCCAACTGACTGAATGCACAGTAGCACTCAATCTTGTCTTAGATTCTGTTTTCTTTTGAGAGGGGTGACATTTAATATGAGTCAAAACATGTATCTGTTTTCTATGTAACTAAAATGACAATTCTGAACAAATGATAGCACTCTTAGGTGCTGCTCATTATAGACATAAAGTCTCCCAAAACAAACAGTGAATGCCGAGACCAACAGGTAATGTGTCAAGGAACCAGCATCAAGTTATGTAGGAAATAAATGAAGCCAGCCACCTGGTTCTCAGCATGAAGTAAGTGGTGGGTACCTTAAAATCTCCTGTATGGATGGAGTTAAAAAAAATTTAAATATTAGTTTGAGAATTTGTAAAAATGTTATTAAAACCTGGTGTCTGATGAGTCAAAAATAAACACAATAGAATACATAAAAAACAAACCCAGAAGCAGGCAGTTAAATCATTTTGTAGTCATTTTAGTAAAAATGAGATTGGGCATGCATCTTCAATAGAGGCCAAGTCTTGAGGGAAATTCTGACAAGAAGCAGGATTTCTGTGGGCTCAAATATCCCCCCATAGGTTCCTTATTAGTTCCAAGAGAAAAAATAATACCCAATTAGTGAAGCAATTGGGAAATATTTTGACTAATGACCACAATTAGCAGTGTCAACAAGGCGAAGGCAGACTTCTTACTCATCAACTGTGATGCCTGGAGAAGGATAAATTACTGATGTAGAATTAAGAAAGATATAATCTCAACCTATCCTAGAAATATCATCAAAACCTGAATAAGAAACAGTCCATTTAAAAGGGGTAAAGTATTCTATTCTTTAAAATGTTAAGTGTCCCCAAAGGTAAGAGTCTGGCACTATTCCAAAGTAAGGGAAGCTAAAGTGACAGGGACCAATGCCATGCCTGACTCATTACTGGGGGTGATCTGACCTCCTACAGAGAGTATTATCGGATCAGCTGACAAAACTGGAATATGGCATCGGATTAGTCAAAATGTATGAATGTTAAATTAACTGAGCTATTCTGTCACTGGTTTGCTAAGAAAGAAATTCATAGAGAATGCACTTTCTAATGATTTTAAAAATAGTTGTGTGTTTAAGTGTGTTTACTATGTCTATCTAGGGCAACAGAAAGTTAGGTGATGGAGGGAAATCAGTGTTGTTAAAAGTGAAACTTCTTCACTCTCATGACTTCGGAAAGCTTGAAATGATTCCAACCTTAAAAACATCCAGGGATGGTGAGACAGCTCAGTAAAGGTGCCTGCTACCAAGCCTGTCAACCTGGGTCAGCAGCTAATCTTAGAGCAAGATGTCTTCTGACCTCCACATGTGCTGGTACGCCTGTACCCACTAACTGAATCTTTAAAATAAAAATTAAATACCTAAAACTCTTACACAAACATACATACTTATCCCTCAACATTTTGCAACAACTTGGTAGCTATAATGTATACATTAATAGCAATGCGAAAAGTAAAACACACATTCTATCATCATTATTTCAATCTGTACTGGGAAAGAGGGTAACATTCACCTGATGTAGAGGCCTACAGTAACCAGAGACATTGGATCTCCTGGAACTGGAGTCACAGATGGAGGTTGTAACCCATTCAACGTGGGTGTGGGAAACCAAGCCCAGATCCTCTGTAAGAGCAATATGAGCTCTTCTCTTAACTCCTGGGCTAACTCTCCAACTCTGAGAACACAAATTCTTAAGCCACAGTATGAATACTGCTTCCCCAATAATAGTGACTCTTCTGTATGGATGGGCTACTACTGACTGGCAACCAGGTCAGCAGAGAGGGTTGCAGCATCCTGAGAAACCACCAGGAGAAAGCCTAAACTTGGGCAGTAAGCCACAATAAGCCTTGAAACAGCTGGGGGTAAAGGCCCAGACTGTCTTTATGAGGATCTGTTCTCCAAAGGCATAGCCTGGGTCTCAGGCCTGACTTCTTTTCTACCACTCATCTTAGGAGACAGTCTCTAAGTTTTACTTTCTCCTGCTATTGCCTTAAATCATCAATAAATACAATGGCCATTTTCAGGGAGTTAGTTATTTTTAAAAACCTAAAGAAGCATGCTTCCTTATACTTTAGTCAACGTGAAATCAGCACTGGTGAGTACTTAGCTAGCCTCAGCTCACATACTTTAAGAAAGCTGGAGTCACCCAATTCTATTTCTAGCCCAAGTGTGTCAGTAGAGACAGCACAGCAAGGTTTACTTCCCATTCCTCTTAGTAATCCTTGGCCTTCATGAGCAGCACTCACAGGTATCGGTACCCAGGCACCTTCAGACCTTGCTTGCTCATTAACACAGGTGATAGACACTTTAGAGGGCAGAGCTAAAAAATCTATTAAAACAGAAAAAAAAAAAAAAAAACTACTCAGGAAATAACAGTGAGGGGCAGCAGCTCTGCTGTGGAGAGAAGGTAAAGGCACCTACAGGGGATGGCTTGCCTGTATCCACATTCGTCATAGCACTGAGGCAGTTCTTTAACTGTGTTTGTTTGTCTCTCTACAACACTACATGTGAAACCCACAGCCCGAAAACCTACACAAACAGTCTTCCTGAGAACACACCCTGCCAGTCCCTAAAACTGTTAATGGAAACAAAATGCTTCCCTTTAAACGTGAAATGCTTTGTTCCCAACATTCTTGCTTTCATTTTATGATTGTTGGCACAGAGCTCATTGGCTTATACGATTTATGCAGTTCTGAATGCACAGATAACCATCCACCAGCAGTGGAATGATGCAGGACTGAAATACATGAAGCAAAACTCACCGTCTGGATGGTGCTCCTCGCTGGAGACCTGATTACATACAGCCTTCCCCACCTGCAGCCCCCTGGAGTCCTTTGGCTTCTGTTCTTTTCAGGGAAGAATCTAGCACAAATGCAACCTCTGTCACCACTCTTTCATGAGTTCCAAGTCAGACCAGAGAAAAACTACTGATTTTGGTAACCCACTAGAAGCCCTAGTTTAAAATTTCAGTGTGGTTGATCTTTCTACCTGTAGCTAAATTTATCAATTACTGGTCTAGAAATAAATGATGAAGTCTGTTACATTGTTAAAGTTTTCAGGTATATAACCCAAGTGTCTAAGGATTTAACCTAATCTATAACTCAACCTCATACTATCATTTGACTAATCTCCAAAGAATGCTAGGATTTTTGCTTAATTTTTTCTAATTCTTTTTTTTTTTTTTTTTTAACAGTTTGTTCAGGATACTTTCCCAGCAAAGATGAAATAATTTTAAAAGTTACTGTTACGGATTAAAAATCCTAGTGTCTGTAGGTTATACAATGGCCCCAAAGAATACAGTTTATAAAGCATGTTCCAGCTGGGTGGTGATGGTGAACACCTTTAATCCCAGCCCTCCAAAGACAGAGGCAGGCAGATCTGTGAGTTCTAGATCCCCATGACCTACAGAGCTGGGCTGGCCGGGAACTTACAGAGATCTTCCAGGACAGCCAAGGGTACACAAGGAAATTGTCTCCAGAAACCTGAATAAGTAAGTACGGCCCTTTCCAATTCACGTGGCACACTACTCTTATGATTTTGCAACTGAAGAAACCAAAATGGAAAGACAAAGAATCAGCTCAAGTCTGTGTGTATTTATTTCATGGAAGTAGCAGAGTCAGGTCTCAGCTCAGAGATAGAAGTGTAATTCCTAGGCTTTTAACAAAACCATGGCTACTTCTAACACAGTTACACATCTAACAGCAGCCTAGACCACCTCATTACTGGCTATGGCATCTCTTTTAATGCAATCAGAAAGTAAGGGCTACACACTATCACTGTCTTAAGAGATCAGTCGAGATAAAATATCAGAAGGACTTGCATTGATGAAAATGAAATGTGGTACTAGACAAGACTTGTCTAACAGACATTTCTCCAATGACAAAACGCTCCATGAACTATTCAATATATTAGCCACCCCAAATCCAAAACCAAGGAACAGAATATTTAATGTTATTTAACTATATTAGTTTAAGTTGAAATAGTCACAAGTAGGTAGTATTTTTGCTGTGTGATGCAATTCTATACCTAGAAGCCTGGAAACAAAGCTTAATCGTAACATCTAATTGTTGCAATGTATCTGTGAGCACAAATAAAAAGAAGAATCCACTTACTCCTGAGCCCAGACACAGCACTGGTTTACTCAGTAGGTTTGTGGAACTGGAATAGAGGTGATAACATCAACAGTAACACTACCAGCAAGATAACAGGAGAATTATCTTGTGATCTTTGTAAACTCCTCTGGGCAGCTAAATCCACTGAGTGACTACAGAAGTCAAGACCTGTTGCTGACAGGGAAAAGTCAATTTGATCTCACAGGCCACAGTGGCTTTCTTGGTAGAAAATTCACTCTACCAGTGAAGTACCTCCAATGGAGTACAAACCCAGGCCAACAGATGTAAAAAAGCAAGCTACTCTTAGGAAATGAGTTAACACCTATCTGTGCTTTAAAGAATTTGAGGAAGCATCTGTCCCTCCCTCTTTTCTGTCCCTACAGCAGGGGGTCAACACTGCATCCTCAGAAAACATGTTTATGTCTTCTCCCTTTGTTCACCTGACCAGGCACTAGGTTTCCCTTAAATAACAATGATAGGGTTTTACAGTTAAAATTATTGAGCTTTTCTAAACCCCTTGGGAAGGTTTTATGAATTCTATGAACAAATGCAGGTGTCACTTCCTATTGCTTTTGTATAGTCCATCCTCAAGGCAGCTCTCTAGTGCTAGTGACAGGCCTGGGCAGGGATTAGAACCCGCTATGATTCCTCACAGTCCAAGCTCTGTGACTCAGTTAACTGCATACTGCCTCGGCTTGTTCATTTGTGTATTGATGGGATGCTTAAATTATTCATCAAGTATCTTTCAATTCTAAAACTACCATTTTGTGATATCTCCATTATTTTTCAGGTCTTTGTTGGGGCTTCCTAATTACAATTAGCCACTCTCTCTTTACACATGCACAGATATGCACATAGTAACTTAGTAGCAAAACCAATTAATTGTGTATGATCTGCTTCAGTCAATTCATTCTCCAGAAATGTGTACCAGTAGTTTAGGTATAGAAAAAGACATACATGTATTTACAGTATTTATTTCAAAATCAAAGCTCTAGCTTAGTATGTTGGTATACATGCCTATAACCCCAGCACTGGGGAGGCTAGATATAAAGACTGTATCTGTGTTTTAAAGTTCCAGGCCAGCCTAGGGTTGTATATTAGAGTGAGATCCTGCCTCAAAATACAAATAAAAATAGTAAATAAGTAAATAACAAGGGGCTGGTGAGATGGCTCAATAGGTAAGAGTGTTTGCTGAATTAGCAAGAGAATTTGAGTTCAGATAAAAAGAAGAGTCCACTTACTCCTGAGCCCAGACACAGCACTGGTTTACTCAGTAGGTTTGTGGAACTGGAATAGAGGTGATAACATCAACAGTAACACTACCAGCAAGATAACAGGAGAATTATCTTGTGATCTTTGTAAACTTTCAGCACTCACATAAAAGCCAGGACTGTCTAAGCATATACATTATATACATATACAATAGCTGACAAGGCTGCTAGCAAAGGTATTCAGGTGACATGAGTCCAAAAGAGGAGAAAACTCCATTAAGTCACTCCCACAGAGATGGAACTCCAGGAATCAAATGCATGATTTGTATCTCATGAGCAATGAAGTTCTAATCAGGTGCCTAAAAATACGCATCTGCTAGTCACTCATCACTTAAGAGAATCCATGAAAAGGATGCTACCATACCCCTAGGAATCAGAGTTACACATATTCTGACAGGCATATAATCAGCCAAGAGGGAGATCAAAAGCAGCAGAGTATCTGATGCAAAGGTGCATGGAAACTGCTTCTGGAATTTCTAAAATAGTTATTAAAACATTCAAGAAGCCTCGAGGTTTTCAGGCAGAAGCGATGACTCCATCACGAGAATCTTCAACAGCAGGTATGATCGCCTTGGTTATCAACTGGTTGGATCTAGAATCAACTAAGAAACACACCACCTCTGGGGTCTGTGAGGGTGCTTCTCAAAAGGATTAACTGAGGGAGTACTCTCCCCTAGAATGGGAGGCACCTTCCCCATGCAGCCCAGATGTAAGGCCAGTGGAGAAGCCTGTGCTTTTGTGCCTGTCTGCTTTGCCTCTGCTGGTAAATGCATCTACTCTGTTGCATCTGTTACTCCTGCCAGCAACCTTCAATGACGTCAGAATTCAGTTCTTCAGACTTCCAACTGGACTGAAGGTCATTGGCTCTCCAGAAATTCTTCAGGCCATCAATGCTAGATTGGATCTTCTCAAACATCTAGCCCCATGGATTGTACAGCTACCCAGTTCTGTTTTCCAGTGTACAAATAATCAAGTTGGATTGCCAAATATATATGCTATAGGCCAATCTAATAAATCCCATTGCAATAATATTCAGTCAACTGACCCTGTTCCTCCAGAGAACCCTAACTAACAACACAGCAGAGAAATCCCAAGGGGTACTAGTCATGACTCATCTCCTTGAACAGGTCTCAGAGAATGAGGACGAAAACAACAAGAAGAGAATTGACCACTGCACATTCATCCTCTGTATCCCTTTGCAGAATCTGGATCACCTTTTGTTTTGCCTTTTGTTTTGCAATGTCTTGTGGAAAAAAATCTCCATCAGGCCGCTTTTGTCTCTAGTGAATCCCAGGACCACCACACTTCACCCACCCTACCCCTGTGATTTTGTTTTGACAATAAAATCAAATTGCTAGTATTCCAACCCCTGACAGGGTTGTCTTGAATAACTCAAGCTCTCATTACCTTTCACTAGTAAATATTTTATGAAGGCTTTTGTCCTCATGTTCGCAGTTGGAAAAAAAAAAAAAGTTTTAAAGACCTAACTGTTCCTTCTGGGATAAAATGTAGCATACACACATAATAAATCTGGTTGATCCAAGAGCAGATATCAAAAGATGAGTTTTAAGCAACTAGTGATGTTCTCTTTAACTGTGCATGAGAGAAAGGGTCCAGAAACTCATATGGTCAATGACAATTCTGATCTCATAACTGTTACATACTAGTCTGTGTCTTTGCTCTAAAAATAGGCTGTAACACACACACACACACACAGAGAGAGAGAGAGAGAGAGAGAGAGAGAGAGAGAGAGATATGCAGGCACACACGCAAACATGCATGCATGCTTTGAAAGAAAATATAACAATTATTACAATACTATTATAAAATTTTCAGAAGACCATTAAATTCTGTTAGTTTAGTACTGAGCAGTTAAGCATTTGGGTAACTTATGACCAAGTTTGTTGTCGTTGCCAAAGGTTAAGTTTTTTGCATTGTTTTTTCTTAGTCTGTAGACTTGTTTCACATAGGTAAAACCCTAATGATTTATGTGATGGGTAAAAAAAGCCTTGACAACTAAGAGAATGATCAGGATCACAATGAAGATGTCTTAATACTACAGCTATTATAAACTGGGAGCAGTTACCCAAAGCCAGTCAATTAAAATGAACTTCCTGAGGTAACTTCAGTAGCCAGTCAATATAGTCTTTCTTTGCTGACCTGGTCAAGTCATTTAGGTTTCCCGGGAAGTTCAGTGGTGCCTTTTCACAATCTGCAAACCAGCACTGTACCATAGATTACCCCACCTCCCACTACCTAAACAAACCCCTTTCACAAATAGCTAATAAATTCATTCATGATTCTGACTCACAGTAACTAAGAACCAGAGGGCTAACAAAACTCTTAGCTATGACTATTAAGTCAAGAAAAACAAACGTGCTCAACAGTAACCATCGTGAAACAGGGTGAGGTGTGAAAAACAGCCCTACACATAAATGAGATGCCAATGAGGTTAAAGCCAATATTTTCCTTTAAAGGCTAAAATGTCAGCCTCGATAACCCAGAGCTATCATGCCCAGGGTGGCTTTCATATAGATATACTCAAGTTTGGCTCTTTCCCACATAATTTCCCTACTTTTTGATCTCTGCTTTACAAAACTGCATTCAGAGCTTAAGATTGTTTCCATGTGCCAAATCAAAAATAAAAACGGATTTTAGTAACAAAAGTTGAGCACCTCACCATCCAACAAAATATCTCCTCCCTATTCCTCTTCTGAAAAATTGGCAAAAAAGAAAAAAAAAAAAAAGTTTCTCTTTTTCTCAAAAAAAATTAACTTTGAAATTTGCAAGTTGATACGAGTTATATTTAATTTTGTTTAAAGTTATTAAGCAGAAGCAGTACAGAACTCTTAACAAAAAGGAAAGTTGTTGGCCTTATTAGGAAATATCATTATCGATAATCTTAGTATTAATATCACCAAACCTGCTGGCTCCTGGCCCCTGGCTTCTGTGGCCCTCTCCAGCACAATGCGACCCCACCCACTTGCTGTCAGTCACATAAAGGTCCCGCCCCGCCCCGCCCCGCCCCGCCCCGCCCACAGCAGCACGCACAGCAGAGTCTGGGTACCGCTCCGCCCGGCCGCCCGGGGCTGAACCGGTGGTGCTGACGTCAGCTGGCGACCACGGCCGCATTCCTAAACAGTTCAGACAAACCCAGTGGTGGGAAGCTTCGAAAGCCCTCAGCTGTAGTGAGGGAAGCAAAGGCTTGGCTGGCGGCCAGACTCCTGAGCTCAGCATTTTGTAATGCACTTCCTTTTTACTTAACAGCTTGCATAATGCCCTTAACCCTTTCTTACCTGCATCAAACTTTTAACCCCTTCTTTTCTGGGTCCAAACTCAAACATTCCTTGCAACTCAGTCTCCACCAAATCACAACTGACTGATGACAGAATTTATTTAAACACACATGCTTCCCAGCTAACTAAACTGCACAAGTTTCACTTCCAAAAATTTTCAAGTACAGAAACATTGATAAATTTTGTAAGCTTTTTGTTTTGCTTGTTTTAAAATGATACTGAGAACTGAACCTAGGCCTTAAGCACACTATGTGTGGGCACTTTACCACTGAGCCCTAAATATCTTAATATTTTCAAGACCCAAGACCCTTCATAATTTATGTTTTAGAAACTTTTTAAGTGTAGCTCCAAATGGTCCAAAATACAGAGACACACTGACAGTGCTCCCTGCAGCCCTATCTCTGGCTGCTCACTCTCATGCAGGATAAACTACCAATATTTCTCTTTGTATTTACCCAGTATTGGGGTGAGGACATAAAGATATGTTCAAACCTTTTTTCATCCTTTTCTTCACCTAACGTTGGCTAATTTGCTTCCTTGGTGTTTTAGATTTTTCCAACCTCTATACAGGAACTTATTTCTAATCAGTTTTCTTAATGCTATCATGAAGTTCCGTCTCTACAGAACAAAATCCCAGATAAAAAAGGAAGCATGGCAGGATGTGGCTGTCATTCCAGTACTTGGGATAACAGGAGGGATGGATTCAGGAGAGTGGGGTTCAAGGGCAGCCTAGCAAGTTTAAGGTCAGCCCAGACTACAGGAGACTATCTTTAATTTTAAAACACCTAAATGGAAAATCACCAGATCTAAGCCAACAATGCATTGTGGTTTCAAGTATGTGCAGGATGCTTTCACTGAAGCTGTCTACCATTCCCCCACTAGTGGCACCCCAAGATGCACATTCTCCCATGCTGAGCTCAGCATTTTGTTATGTGCTTTCCTTTTGTGTCACAAGATTGCAGACCTTTTGGTCAGCCATTGATACCAAGATTTATTTTTGAAAAACAGATTTCGGTACTTTAATGTATATAATTCATATTATGAACAATGCTGGGCTTTTTTTTTTTTTTTTTTTACACATCTAAGGAGCAGTTTGTGTTTCTTTATACACTTTCCTATCATGCCCTTTGCCCAATTTTCTATTGGTCTTTCACACTTGCTACTTTGTAAGTGCTTTATTTAAAATTTTTATTTTATTTATCTTTTTTTATGGGGCTAGAGGTGGCTTAGGAGTTGAGAGCACTGATGCCCTGGAAAGAGATCTAGGTTTGGTTCCTGACACTCACATACAGGCTTCCAGCTGCCTGTAACTCCAGTTCCAGAGGATCTGATGCCCTCTTCTGACTTTCCAGTATGGTGCACTTACATATACTTAGGCACCCACACATACAAATAAAAGAAATGCATAAGCCTTTTTTAATTTTTACGTGTGTGTGTGTGTGTGTGTGTGTGTGTGTGTGTGTGTGTGTACACGCACATGCCATGACATACATGTGGCAGTCAGAAGACAACTTGAGAAATTGATTTTCTCCTTCCACCACGAGGGTCCACCAGGTCATCAGACTTGGTGGCAGTTATCTTCTCCTGCTGAGCCATCCATCATGCCAGCTGTGCCTTTTAATACATTCCTGGAAAAGTTGTTAAGAAAATAAAAATGAAAGGGTTGGTGAGATGGCTCAGCAGTTAAAGAGTGTTAACTGTTCTTGCAAAGGACCCATTTCAATTCCCAGAATCCACACAGCAGCTCATTTCCACACATAATCCTAGTTTGAGAGGACCCAGTACTCTCTCTTGCCTCTACAAACACCAACCATGTAGGTGGTACACACACAAACATTCAGGGAAAACACATATATGCCTGAAATAAAATACATAAATCTGAAACTATTTTTAAATGAACAAGGAATAAGGATGAACTAGTCCTTTTAACTAAGTCTCACCCTCCTTTTGGTATCTCTTAGGACTTACTATGCTGGATCCCTATGAAACTCCTGGTTTCACACTTATGTGCAACATATTGACAAACAAGTAGATATTGGAGACATACACGCTTCTGAGTACACATGTATTAAAAGACACTGATGCACAGTATCAATTGGTTGCTGAAAAGAGCAAACCACTATTTTGAATATGAACTCATAAAGTTAGGCGGGTGTTTCCTACAGTACCACACACAATGACACATCTTCAGGCATGCGATTCAAAGAACCTGAGTGTTTAGATAGGATGGGGAGGGATGGAGGAAAGCAATTCTGTCAAAGGAAGAAGGCTCAAACACACCAAGCTGCAGAGGCCCAGGTACTCAGCCTGTCCCGAATGACTAGGTTTCCATTTATACTTCACTGTAGTCCCAATGATGAGATCTCACAAGCGCACAAGATGTCAAGAAAAGGCCACTGAAAGTGGTTTCCTCAAGTGATATGAATAACTTACACATATACATTTAAGGTTCTGAACTATGACTCAAAAGACTTAACCTTTTAAGAGGTGGTACTATTATTGTGAAGTACTGTGCTAAACACTAAACACAGTTTCCTTTAGAGCCTAAGACACAGAGAATCCAGTCCCACCAGAAGTGAGTTTAAAGCTTACTCTGCCCTGCTCTTGTGCTTCATTGGCCTTTACTTTGGCCCCGTGGGATGGAGGCCTGCTAGTTCTCTACGCTTTTGACTTTGCCCACATGTTCTATTTAGAGCTCCACCCAACAACAACATCATCTGTCTCTGGACTGAATAAGATTCTCTCTCCCATCTGACAAAGGCTCAGCTGAGATGCCACTGCCTCCATCCCTTGGGTCCTAAGGCTAGATTAGTGGTGGAGGCAGTAAAGAATGTAGAGAAAAATGCCATTAATGTGCTCAAGTTGTTCCTTTTAAGGCTAGGAGTCAAGACACTGAGGAAATACTGTACTAGATGACAGACAAACAAAAATACAAAGTTTTAAATATCCACTTTGGTATCTACAACATGTCTTTTTTAATTAACTCCCTCTTTGGAGACTGACCAGTTTATACACTTTACCTTAAAGCATAGGTTTCCACCAATTAAATTATAATAAATACAGAGGACAAAAGCTAACTAATCTTAAATAGACTATTAGAAAACCACCCACAGCAGGGTGGAGGGTATGGAGATCCACCTGCTCTCACAAAAGTGGCTGCCATTTCCAGGGTCCCTAACACCTACTGTCCTTACAGACTCACAAGTGTCACCATTTTCCAGACTGGTATTGATGCCTCTGACTTAACACCAAACTCCAAAGCTCAGGACAAGACACATAAGCCACAGCTCTCCAATCGGAGCCTCAAAATCACCTACATAACTCAAGCATTGACCATAACCTTAGGACTCAGCCTAATCAAAATATTACAATTGAGTACAGGGTCCTAGGATCTGTTTGGGCAAGAGGCAGCCATCCCTAGGTGAGTAAGATGCTTAGGCATGGTTTGGAAAAGACATGGATCCAGCTGCGAAGAAAACAAGCTTACCTATAGGAAGCAGTAAGCATCCTTCCCTCTTCTGTCCTGAATTCCTTCTTTCACATTCTCTCCCCCTTCTCGCAGCTACTGAAGAAAAAAGCATTAACAAGGGCCTGTCTCTGCCATGCTCTATACAGTGAGGCTTGCTGGCCACCACGATCTGAACCATGAGGATAAAAGAGGCAGCCACAGGATAGAGAATCTAGAGACTGCAAGAGCAGACCAGCACTGTAAGTTTTTCGTTTGCCTCAAGAGGAACACAAAATTTTCCTGTGGCATAAAAAAAAAAAAAAAAAAAAAAAAAACCCAAATAAACAAAAATCTAGCCCATTTTAAAACCTCCCAAAGTAGATGTTAAAGAGAACAGGAAAAGGCCTCTCAATTCACCTCCCAGCAGACAAGACTGACTACAGTTAAGCTGTCCGGGAAAAGACTAGAAACTGTACTTCAGAGACTGAATTTCAACATAATTTAATTTCCTCGCTAACAGTATCAATTATCCAGAAGCTCACAAGATTGGAGACTAAGAACTGAAATGTATTAAAAATATAATAATAAATACATGAATCTACATGGTCCCAAAAAAAGTTTGCAACTTCCATGCAAAGAACCTAAGCATGTGTAAGTTTTTATGACACCAGAATCTTGTTTACATAAATGTTTCCACTTCTACCTTCATTCATGAGATTCATTTTTCCAAATCTGCTTCCTAATGCTGAAGACAACCAAGTGTTCCTTTCCTAGCTCTTTCTTCCCTGATCTCTCTGTGATGAAGCACAGTGCTGGGAGTAATCACACCTCTAGGTCTGAAAAAGGCTAAGACTACTAGCTTCATGTGAATTTCAATTTTTCTATTTACAATGGCTGTCTCTGCTCTATATCACAGGAAAGAACTGATTACAGGTTACAGTGCAGAAACTACACACCATTTTTTACATTCTAGTATTATTTTTTAAACAGTGTGGCTTTGGCAACCAGAATCTTGAATGTCTCTGCCCCCATCTGGATTTGAATAGTATAAAAGGTGTTCACAGAGAACTAATTACCCAATCTTAAATGACTGTCTCAATTTTTTTTTTTAAATTCCTGCTGATAGTTACAAAATATCAAGGACTTGATATATTCAAGTCCTAGGAAAAATTACAAATGAAAGAAATATATCAAAGGCACGTGTCATCAATTGTCTGAAATCTGTTTATTCTAAGTCAGGTATATAAACCTCACAAGTTCCATGACCTGCAAACAGCACCCTACAGTTCCCGGTACAATGCATCCTTTACTCCCTTAATTCTATCATGAAATCAGAGTTACATACATTCATTCTCCCACACACTACCTAGATGTGTATTATAAGAGCAGAGACTTTTTCATTTGTTGGTTTCTCTGCTCTGCAGGGCCTACCTACCTCATCACATATGTGCAAATCACTACTAATTGATTGCTACTCCACAATTACAGCATATGTAAAAATAGTTATTTTCTCAATTAGATAAAGTTTAATTGTATATGCATTAAAATATAAATTACACATTATGTTCTTATAGTGCAAATACTAAATCTTCATGTGAGACTCAGTAATGATTACTAAAGGAATAACTGAATTCCTACATTAGATCCCACTGGATACTTAACCTTTAAAGTATAAAACTTTATGTATTTAATAAAGCTAAATACCACTACACTTTTAATCTCTAGCTATAGCCCAAGAGTGTTGTAAGCCAGAAACAACACAGTATCTTGTTTGGGGGTGGGGTAGGGAAGACCTCATTCAAAAAAAACCTTCATGATGTACTGTTTTGGAAAAGACGAAAGTGAAATCACTGTAATTCATGCTGCAAAAATCCCAGTTTATTTTTCAAACCATGAAAGTTTTATGAGACAAATCTGAGTTAGGTAAAATTGCAGATACAGTCAAATCCTGCTGTATTAAAAAAAAAAAACATCTACAGCAACTAAAATATAATAAATTCAAACATGTATGGACTCAGCTGGAAAATAACTCTCCTGGGTGTGGCCCTGTAGTAATAGTGGGAAGGAGGAGTGGACACTATGCATGGGTGCACATGAAGCACAAGAGCACCCAGGAGCAGGCAAAGGACAGAGAACATGAGGAGCAGCAGGGGAAACTGAGACCCATCTTACTGATTAGTAAAATGTTTGGCTTGGTGGGATAGGTGAGCAGTATAAGGTTTCATACACTCATGCTGGTGCTTCCTTTGCAATTCACCATAGACTACTGCATGAATGCCAGGGACTTCAGTTAGGAAGTGCAAACTAGGGGGTGGCAGGCTCCAGCTCCCAGTCAGACTGACAGCAGTGTTTCTGATACAGCATATCCTCTCACTGGCTTATTTTTACCAGCTACTTTCCAATTAAATTCACTCATATTTTAAACCCACGTCATCGGTACTTGCATTTCTTCTGTTTTCTCAAAGATCTTCTCTCAACATAGAGCATACTCCAAGTGGCTTAGAGAAGCCCTTCCTTAGAGGCTACTTTCTAAAGCTAACTCCCGGAATATATTCAGACTGCTCAAGTTAGTCTTCTGAGAAACCTTGGTATGTGCTTGTAGTGGTTCCTCTGGGGAGAGACTGGACACTTTCTTAATTTTTAGGATTTCCTCCTTAGTTGGTCCGTCAAGTCACAAAAACTAATTAGGAAAGAGGGAGTGAGGGGAGGGAGGAAGGGAGGGAGGGAGGGAGGGAGGGAGGGAGGGAAGGAAGATAAAAAAGGGAAAAAGAGAAGGAGTATAAATCACTAATCAAAATCTAAACAGAACATGGTAATGATGATGAACCTCATACTATAAGTCTAATGCAGCCAGAACTCAAACCTAATATACAATTTGCAAGATACAAGACAGTTCATTCAACAACAACAACAAAAAAATGAAGCTAAAAGCTAAAAAACCAAACCAAACCAAGACAAGGTTCTTCACCAGCCAAATACAGAACAGGGGTGGTCTGCCCCAAAGCCTCCCATTGTTTGTGGCCCAGTAAGCATTTCCATTTAGCACTTGTGACGCACTCAGAGGTGTGACTAGCAAGAATGAGGCAGTGGCATAGATTAGTGCTGCCATCAGCCTTGGCCAGAGCTCCTCCCTGGAGTGGTCAGCAGTTAAGGCAGAGACTCATAACTAGTCAACAAGTCTACTGAATGCTCAGACCTAAGTGGTACATCTGTATTTAACCCATCTCTATGACTCAGAGAACATTGTGGAAGATGTGCTGAAAGAATGTAAGAGCCAGGGGATAGGAGAACAGCTGAGACCTGCTGTCTTCTGGACATGACAAGGTTGTTGCACCCATGAACTCTCTGCAGCTATAATCAATCAGTGTTCCAACAGGCAGCACAGATGTGATTCAGTGGGTTACTAACAACAAAAAAAGGAGGTGACATGAAAGGGTGAGAGGAACATGGTAAGCGTACCTGTATGAGTAGAAGGGAGAAGCTAGGGTTCCTGGAGGGAGATGAGGAAATGTGGGGTACATATGATCAAGATGCATGTTTCCATCTGTGAAATTGTCAAAGAATATGACATTCTTTACAAAAAAATAAAACAAAAACTGAAGAAATAAGTAGGTGACTACCAGAGAATTGAATATCCAAGAGCAGAGGTTCATGAAAATTCCACAGACCAGAACAAGTAACAGAATAACCCACAAAGAGAAAGATAACATGAAATATTCTTTAGGTGTTCAAAACGTTTGTTCATCTATAGCAGGAGACTCTGCTTATGAACAATTCATGTACAAGGCCAACACTGACGACGCTACACGAAGATGCTGTCTACTGAAAAGTAACATGGGTTCTGTGAGGAAAACTACAGCTCTGAAGCATTCTTAGCATGTCTAGCATTCATTGTGTCCTGTGTGGAGTTCTGTATGGTTTTCTGAGGTTCACAATTTATAAAAAGTGACAGCAAAAAATTGGAGTAGCTGGGGAGAGCTGAAATCATGTCATAGGAGCATAAGCAAAACTTTGGAAGCATAGCCAAGAAGTGAGCAGGCAAATCCCATTCAGAATCTGAGGGTGTAGGTATCATGTAAGATTAGAAGTAGACTGGGGCTCATGAAGCAGCAAGGACCCTCCCAACATGATAAGCTAGTCAGCCACTTAAAACAAAGACTCTAAAAACCAAGGATCCCCTAATGTCAAGCAGAAGCAAAGAGACTAACACATAACAATGAAATGAACCCCTGCCATGACACTTCAGCAAGAAAACCTACATGTTTAAGTCACACAAAGCTACTGCCAACACTGTGGGTTCATAAATCTGGAGATCACCTGTGGACACCGAGGGCACAGGAGAAACAGAAGCATCTATCTCAGGTACTTGCCATGTTTAGGCAGGTAGTCACGAAAAAGCAAGCTGGCATCAGAGGCCAGATTTCTGGACTCCTACACCTCTGTTCTTTTCATCCCAAACATCATGCCTCTTTAATCCTCATACACAAAGAACACGGGTCCTTCCTAAGAGTCCATTCAGATTTGGGAAGAAGTCAGGGGAACCAATCACCTTTTACAGGAGGAGAGGTTTGGATTTTCAGCTCTTTATGTAATGTCCAAATGTGCTGACATTGCCCTAAAACACAATCCCTTAACATATGCTGATACTATCCAAGTTTCTCTTAGAAGTTGGCCCTAAGAGCTTTGCAACCAGAGACTTGAGCTCTAAGCCACAAAATACATGCTTCAAAGTCTTGCTCACACCTTTCATTCAATTCAATAACAGTGAAAGTCTGAAAAAAAGCAAAGATCTTACTGCTTCCCTCTATCAAAACAGAAATGGGCTCACTGGCAAAGCAAATTTCATGTGATAAGAAACTGGAACGAAATAGTAAATTTATCAATCCAATACACCAGACAAACTCAACATGTTCAATCCAAATACATTTTCTTGTTGTTAAGACAGGGCCTCTTCCGTATCATGTTAGCCTTGAACTCATGGCCCCTCCTCCTGCCTCTGCCCTACAACGAAACTTCAGCTCAGTCACCCTTCCTTGTCTCTAACAGGCTCTCTAGTGACACTAGTTCACAGATCCAGTTTGCTCTATAACTCAGAGGAAAGTCTAAGAAATTTATCATACAACTGTTGCTTCATCATAAAAATACCATCATAACTGAAGCAATGTTGGTGAATGCTGTACCCATTTTCCAAAGGAAGAAAACAAGGCTCTGAGAAAGTAATTTACTTAGCAAGGTCAAAAGGTACTAACTGTCAGAATTCCAACTTAAATCTAAAGTCACAAGCTCCAAAATCTCAGCTGCCACACAGCACTGCCTGAAGAGTTGCTCAAGAAGCCTGCTGCATTATAGCTCCAGTCAGCCACTCGAACCATCGCAAGGGAATGGGATCCAAGTTCACTCAGGAGTTTCACAGCTACCAGACAGCAAGGCAAGTCATTATGTGAACTCCCACAGAGCTGCTGCTTTGGAACCAGAGGCTTAAATGGCAGCCGAGCTGAGCTGTTTGGCATACTTATGACAACAATGGCCCATGTTCTTTCTGTGCTCAAACTGCTTAGGTTCTCCATCGATGCACACCAGGTAGATTTGGACCATAGACATCAGTTCAGATAGTCAACAATATTGTCAATAGTCTGTGTGTCCCCTTCAGGAATCACCTCAAAACAGCTTAGATGTCACTGATGTAGTTCCTGAAGGAACCCACAATACCCACAGACCAAGAACACTCAACTGTCATTTTTCTCCAGAAATGAAGGGTCATGACTGCCAATGCCCAGGGCATTCTCTGCTATCCTAACACAACACTCAAGGCAAACTTGATTAAGATCAACTTTGTTGCAGTAAATCCAAAGTATTTAAGAAAAATTATTGTGATTATTTGTCTACAGATACATTTTCTGTATGAAGCTGAAGCTGTGTTACAATAGAGATAATGTTTCTTTTAGAAGGGGATACATTCTGAAATAATGGAATATTTTCAGACTACATACAAATCAATATCCAAGAGTGAATAGCCTGTTTATTTTTTTTTTTAAAAAAAAAACTTTATTTATTTATTTGCCTTGGTGTTTGCCTGGAACTGGAACCACAGACAGTTGTTAGCTGCCATGTGGGTGCTGGGAATCGAACCCGGGTCCTCTGGAAGAGCAGAGGGTGCTCTTAACCGCTGAGCCATCTCTCCAGCCCCCGCCTGTTTATTTTTTATAATAATAATAAAAAAAAAAAACCTAAGGCAGACTCAACAATGAAGCAGTAAGTCAGAAGGCACTGGTTTTAATTCAAGCTCTCCTTTACTCTTCACTAGTGAGACAATCGTGGGTAACCACCAGCCTCCCTGAGAGGCAGTTATGTAGTTTGTACACTAGGAACATTTTTTAAACTCTATGAGGACAAATTCATTGGTATTATATTACAATACTTCTAAGAGAGTTTTCCAGTTCAACAATTTAGCAAGGATTATGTGAAATCCCTCACACACCGTGTTTCAAAATGTTCAATTTACTTGTTATCTAGATTCCCTCTTCCACTATTAAACCTGTTTAAGCCACACCAATTTAAACACTGTATCACTAAAAAGCATCTGATGCCATCACTGCCATTTGCATAACATTTTATGAGCTAAATAAAAGGTTTTGCTGACATCTGAATGAAAACATCAAATTCTCAAGACAAAAACAAAAACAACCACCACCAAAAAACTCTAGTAAGGTCAAGGTGCTGCTGGGGTAATTTCTCAAATGAAGAAGATAAAGGTGACTGACAAACTTAAGTCTTACATGGTTCTCAACTTTGAAGAGATCATACCTTCTCTATCTTTTCTTGGGCTAAAGATGTGTGTCACAGTACTTGTGGCAGTAGCTGCAGCCCACACAGCCACAGTTACCAGAATAAAAGGCAGGCGTTCTACAGGGTTCTGTTTTGCTAAGTAGACTGTATACTAAGTGCACTTTTAACCTGGCCATAGGTTTGGGAAACCTAACCTCACTGTATGCAGAAGAGCAGCTGTCGACCCCAGGCACAGCAAAACTAGATGAGACAAAGTGGCAGCCAAACCTGGACCTCTGGTCCACCTTGCCCAAGAATACTCTGCCTCTAAAGGTCACATTGTAGCTCTAATTTCAGTTTGTTAAATGTGAACGAAACATATTTCCAGGCTCTTTATTTTCCAAGAAATATACCAAGTTAGGGTGTCTTAAATCAACTCCTCTTATATAGAGCTTAATGTAAGACATTCAAAATCAACAGCCCACTCTCCCCCAGAGTAAAGCAATTTTCTTCATCTGAACAACATAGAGCAATAAATTATCTTACAACACTTTAATTTCAGATTACCAGCTACAATCCTTGATCTACTCTGTTTTATTTATAAATTTTTTCTTAAAAGGTCAAATGAATAAAATGCCTTGATTTATAGATTAGGGAACTGAAATCTCAATTGCTCCTGACAAAGCAAAAAGAAACAAAACTTCTAACCAAGTGTTTTTCAACTTTTGAAACACATTTCTGTTTGAGATCAGGTTTTTAAAAAGTAATTTAGTATTTACTACGCTATCACCGTAGTCCAGCCCTGTGCTTATTTCATCAATTAAACCATAAGCTGCTGATATTTAGCATAACTCTGATAACTGCTTGACTCAGTATTCAAAGATGATACCCTGACAGATTTGTGGCTGAGTGTAGGTGTGAGTAGGTTGGGGATAAATGTACACCAAGTGGCTTCCTGCTCTAGGAGAAGACTGTCCTTGCATAACCCTGCCACCTGCCCATCTTGAGCCTGTCTGTCTATGGGCCTTCCACCAGAAGTGGACCTGTCCACAAGAAACACTCCTCAGCACTGAGCAGTCAAGTCTGTCCAAACAGTGCCCCTAAGCCCAGGCTTCAGCCTGTTCACCATTCAGGTCTTGACACAGACTGTTGATGGGATAAGTTAATCAGAAACAAATGCCCTATGGTACTAACACTTAGCACATTCCCTAACTCAAAAATAGGATTTTATCATTTCCTGAAGTGAGTAGGCCAGCACTTCATTGGATCATTTTGATCAAACCCACAAATCAAGGCAGATAAATGAAAGCCCTCTGGTGGCATTCCACCATCAGATAATCAAGTCTACCTCCTCATCATGGCACCCAAGACCCACACAGCCTGGCCTGCCTTTTTCCACACTCCTGTCAACTCCCTTCTCCAACACTGTGATTCCTTATCAGCTACAAAAGCTGCTCGGACTTTCTAACAGCTTCTGCCTGGAAACACTTCATCTTGCTCAATGTCAAAACACAAAGAAAAATTAACCAATGAAAGTGATGAGGTTTGAAGATGCACCCCCCCCCAAACTCATGCTACAACTTAATGCTTACTGTACCAGTGTGAAGGGGTAGGGCTCTTAAGAGGTGATGAGGTCATGAAGGTTCTGCTTTCATGAATGTCTTAATGTCTAGGAGTGATCCTTCTCTCTGCCACATGGATGCCTTCTGCATATTAGAAAAGGCATGAAGGCTATCATGAAATTCAGCTCACCTGGTATCTCAGTCACCAGAATGAGCAAATTTACCCAGTGTGTAGCATTTTGCTATGCGTGGGAAGGGCAGGAAGTGAGGACCAGATAGAAATAAACATAGTCCTAAAGAAAAAATATGTGCACAACTGGGCATCTCTATAAAAATCAAAAAAAGCCTTGGCTTGAGGTTTGAAAGACAAGTTTTAAAACTGCTACCCACCCCACTAACTGCTCAATTAAACTGAATCATGTCTGGGCGTCTCCAAACCCAGAGACAAATCAGTGGTGGGAGGGAGTGCAAGGGGGAAACTCACATGTTTCACTTAGAAAGTAAGTGAAGAGTAGAGAAGGCCGGTGCTTGGGAGTGTGTGCATGTGTGCTTGTGGCTGGAGAGTGAAGAAAGGCAAGAAAATACATGGAAAAGCACAATATCAGCAAAAATGTTTAATTCTAGTAATTTTTTCTATTTATAAAATGCACAAAATATAAAGAAACATAAAGATATATAATGTATAACAACATCCTTAGTCAAAATACATTGCAGAGCTCAAAATAAATGGGGGTCAACAGGCTACAAAAAGGTAGCATTTTCCTAAGAGCAGACTAACTGGAAAGACACTTTTGAGAAGGTGGGAGGGCTTAGAGCTAAGCAGAAGAGCAGCCCAGAAGGTGGGCTGGGAGTTGAGGGAGGTGGTGAGGATGATAAAGCAGACAGCAAACCCTGTAGCAAGATAGACAGGGAGAAAGGAAAATTCCACTCCGCCTTATGCTGCAGGTGCCCCTCAGGAAAAGTCACCAAGAGCACTTCTCACAGGAAGTCACCAAACCAGACAAAGGAAGTGCTTTCTCTGTTCCTACATCACACTGAGGCTCACAGCAGAGAGCTCTAAAGTTATTCCCAGCCCATGCCATCATTGTTGGGATACATGTGTGGCCTGCTGTAACCTCACCTGATAGCTCTCAAAGTTACACAGAAGGACCAACAACAGACAAGGAGGAGACAGACACAACATGGGCAGAAGCTGTCCAAACTGCATGTCCCTAGACTGTCTGTCACATGGCATTCTGTTTCCGAATGTGATGCAATCTCCTCCCAGGAGCTCTACAGACGTTTTCACTTCCTTAGGCTCTATCAAAGATGGAAAGTCCTCAAAGTCTGAAATGAAGTATATCCGTGTGACATCAGGAAACAATTGTCTTAGAGGATCCACCTTCCTGAAGAGTGAGCCCCAACTGGGCCAGAGATGCCTGAGATCACGTGAGCCGAGAGTGAGGCATGCGCCAGGCTTACAGGAACAGGTAAAGATTCCATCTTTTGAAATCATCACTCTTTAATCTCTTCTCTCATCTCTTCTAGACTGTGTTTGGAAGCATGGATCACTCTATCTGCCAAAATGCATTGTGAGATCATGTAAGTAACAATTCTTCATGTGCTTCTGCGCATGGAAAGAGATTCCAACAATTCCTAAAAGTGAAGTCCTGCAAATTTCTGCATTTTGCTAACTTATCACATTTCACAGTTATGCCTGCCTCTATGCAAGGAATATGTGTTTCCATTTGAAGGCTTCCTGGTAGCAAGCACCCTAAGTCACATCTAAAGCCACCCTCCAAAGCATCAGCCACCATACGGTACAGAAGCTGAGTGCCAGCTGTAGGAGCACAGATATCTCATTGCTTCCTTATCCTACAGTGTCACTGGAAATTTAACCAAGCCATTCAAATAAAGGCCTCAAGATATGTTTAGCTCATTATATTATTAACTATCATAACTCTTCTCATCTTCCAGGTTTGCCATGGTCACCTCACCTCTCATTCATCTGCCAGTGTAGAAACAGAACAGAAGCAGTGTAAATCCAGAATCATCCCTGCAGTTTAACAGCAGTAGGTAGTCTCTCACCTAGCCATTGCTGAGGACTTATCTGTATCAAGCAAGGTTCTGAGTATAAATGGTTCCAGTTTTTTTTTTTGTTTTTTTTTTTTTTTGGGTGGCGGGGGGACCATTTTGTAGGTTATTTTGTTTTTCAAAGGGTGGCTTTGACATGTCATTAATTCTAACTAATTTTAAACACATTTGTAAGAGCATTTGCTGTGTTAAGTGCTTTTGCCTTTACAATTCTAGGCTACAGACTGCTACTAACCACTCAATTAACTCCAAGCGCCACCTTCCTACAAAGTAACTTTTAACAAGAAAGCTTTTGTAAGCTTTCTCCCTATTTCCTGTACTGAAAATATCCTATTATTTTCTCTCAATAATTACAGATATCTCTAGCTTGAGACGCAGATAAGAACATGGGCTGGATCAACACTGTATTTCGAGGAGCTCCTATCATTACGCTGTTTGATGAGGCAGTATTTACTGTATCTTATTACTTGTATTATCCATTTGTTGGCTTGAGGAAAGTAGATTTTTTTCCCTGAAGCAGATGGCCAATCCTTTCCAGAAAGCTGCTTTCAGACATATGCAACCAACTGCAGAGAAATAAACTCATAGGAATCAGGACAAGCCCCCTTTGAACTCAATACATGCCAAATGCTCCCTTGAAAAGAATCTGATTTAGCAAGTAAAGAGAAAGGAACCTGTTGTAAATGAGTGAGCCAGGCGGAGGGCATTTGGCAGGAGAGCAAGGGCAAAGTGCCTCGAAAATAAAATGGGAGCCAGCAGTGTTCCTTGAGAAAGTAAGCAATTCAGAGGTATGTAAACCATCACAGAGGAGTTTTAGCACAGGAAAGTCTATTAAACCCACTACTTGTTGATGCTTTTCTTAAGTACATTCACGTTTTGGAAAGTTCCATATCCTGAAACATACCCCTGATTAGCAATGCTTAAGTTTCCAGCTGCCTTTGCATTTGTTCCTTTTGTCAAATCCCTAATTCTACCAAAGCTCCCTGTCCTCTCAAAGGCCAGCTCAGCTCACCTTATTGGCAAGGCTCTTCTGGTCTGTCAGCTGTGTTCTGATAAGCAGCTGGAAAGTATGGAAGAACCATTAGCTACAGACAGAGAAGAGTGTGGACATGGCATTCCACCATTTGTTGCAGAAGAGGTTAAAAATGTAAATTAAAAAAGGAAATTAAAAAGACTATTCATTGCTCTACACCTGCTCAGAAAGGCTTTACAACCAGCAATCCATGTAGAATAGCCACAGCTTAGCTAAAGGAAGCATTTTTAAATCCTTGTTTAAAGGGAGGGGGCAGCTGACCAGGAACAATGGCAAAGGAAAATCACTGAGAAGCCAGAAGAGAAATGGCCACTGAGGCAGCAGGGATAAACCAAGGGTCTCACTGAGGTATGTGCTTCCCCAGGTACTCTAAATAAATGGCATCCCAGAGGCAGATAGGCATCAACTTAGAATGAGAGCAGGTGAACTTTTCACAACTTCAAAGTATTAAAGTATGTTTGTAATTAATATGCAATGTATAAACAGATGTAGACGAGGCCTTGTATTTTCTATCTTCAGCAATGTTCAACTACTGGGCAATAGTGCCTCAGTTCCCATCATTTCTTCCTAGTGTCCTCTACAAAGTATGGCTATGAGGAAGGCACTCTCTTAAACCTACAAGAGTGTCCACGAAAACCCCTTACCCAAAGCTGGCCACGAAGCAAATCCAGTCAGATACCACAGTCCAATATATTTGCCTACACTCAAATGGCACAGCTCTAAGTCACTGGTCCTTAAAACACAGACATGTTTATCAGGGTTATGTGACAGAGACTCCCAAAAGGACTGAACTTGAGGAGGATTTTTTCCTACCTGTGAGACAGTGTGTGTTGGAACAAAGCATTCATGAAATAAAAAACAGAACATTAACACTAACAATCCTATACAATGACCTAAATTCCAGGCATACATTATTTCTAAAGTAACTGAGACCCAAGGGAGTTACAGAACTTCCCCTAGGTCACAAAGGAATTAAATGCTGGAATGAGAATGCAAACCTGGGTCTGTAGAACTACAAAGCAGGTGCTCTTTCAATCCAATCTGCTGTCTTTCAATATCGTCATCACAGCACCGTCCTGAAGTATTAGGTTTTAATTATAGTCATCTATAAAGGTGGCTTAAGACGCCATCTAAACACTTCCTCCTTTGCAGGGAACTCCTTTAAAAAATACAAAATGTCTCTCTGTCTTTATTGATAAAAATCCTAAAAAATATTTTCTTGATCAAATGTAACAATGTACTGTCCACAACAGTGGTATTTTGCTGTTTTGGAAGTATACAGTGCACTTTAAACGTACACAAACTATGCAGTACAAAGACTAGCTAGCCTACAGAAGTTTCTTCCTAAAATTTCTCCAACTTGTAATGATTGGTTGTTAAAAATACAAAACAAAAGCCATTTACATTAGCCCACGAATCTAAATTGCGTGTGAGACGCTTTGGCCAAACAAAAATGCCAATACTCAGTCTAAATTCAAAGCCATTCTGACAGCACTTCATTTTAATCCAAGGCGGTAAAACAGTATTTTAGCGGACTGGAAAGGTGGCCTGACAGTTAAGAGTTCATCCCTTCTTACAGAGGGCCCTAGTTCACTTCCTAGGACCATGGTAGACAGCGCATAACTATCTTTAAACCCAGCTCCAAGGGATCCAGCCCCCATTCTGGCCTGCAGATATCAGAATCAATCAATCAATCCATCTATCTATCTATCTATCTATCTATCTATCTATCTATCTATCTATCTATCAGCATCTGTCTTGTGTGTCTCTATATCTCTGTCTATCTTATCCATCCCCCCATCCTATACTTGACCCAGAGGCCTGGCCATAGGCTGTGACAGTGTTAGGGGTGCTCTCCCTTTGGGAGTGTTCCCCTCTGTGTAGAGTGGCAGGGCTATGGGCCTGGCCTGACCCTCGCCCTGCGCTCACTTTCCCTCTGATTTCAAGTTGTCAGAGACTGTTTTGGCAAATGAAAAAGAAACAAAAAGTAAGTTTTCCTCAGTAGAAATAATACCCATTTTTTTTTAAAAAAAAAAAAAACCTCCCCCCCCCCCGTGTGTGTGTGTGTGTGTGTGTGTGTGTATTCTCACAGAGAATAAAATGCAGATGGAAAAGGGCTTTAGCATAAAAGAAAGAAGTTCCCAGAATTTCAAATGAAATGAAAAAGGTTAAAGCAGTATTTTTATACCAGTGTCATCAGCCTCTCAGGGTCTTTCACTCAAAACAAGACCTCAAAGCCAACCCCAGCTGCTGTAGGAAAGGCAAAGCAGCCATCCTACCTCCCACCTCCTACCCCCGCTCTCTGCTGTCCCCCCCTCTCCCCTTACCCTCCCACCCCGAAGGCCTGGCTCTGTAACCACATTGGGAGGTGGGGGCTTGTCAGCTACCTGGTCTCTTTGTTGACAATACAAAGATTTTTATCATCATGTCTGACACTTGAAATCATAAGGAGCAACACAATACAAAGTACCTGAGAATGCCAACAGATGAAATTTATTTTAAATAGAATATAACTCATATGAAACACACTTGGACTCTGTCATACCACCTTCATATTAAGAACTGAATATAACAGCTTTGTCACCAAAAAAATTACACTTGGAAAAAAATGTTTCAAGGTTAAAGAAAACCACTCTAAGAATGTTATTTAAAGATGAAACTAACATACTATTTAAAACTAAGTTTATCCTGTTTCCTGGCTGTCAATCCCCTGCATTCTGATCCACTGCGAATCATCTCCTGTAGTTTCCTACCCACATTCTCGCATTCTGCATCAACTGTCTTTCTTCCTCACCTAAAGCATCCTATCTTTCCTACCAAATGGTATGCCATTTGGTTTTTGGAGAAAGTGCTTTAGAAAGCAGTTAGCATCATTCAAGGCCAGTTGATTTTCTAACTGATTTCTATGTGGCTGTAAGTTGATGTCCTTCCTCATCAGGGGACACTAAGGGACACTCCAAATACTTTCTCTGAGAACATACACAATGAAAAGAATTGCCACTTTCCTCTCTAGAGTAGCGAAGTGTAAACTCTGGTTTCACCAAATGACATGTAGAAAGAGAAAGAGCAAGCATAGGCGAGCTAATACCAGGCACTTAGCGAAGATGCTACTTAGTTAAGGGTATCAGTCATGTGGAAAGGAGCAGCTTCGGGCCTGCCCTGCAGACCATGTCCTCACCTATCACACACTATCTACCCCTCAACAAGGAATGCATAGTTCGGCAGGTGGACAACAAATGTTAGGGAAACCAGTAATCTACCAGGTAATAAATACACTGTGGTAGGGGAATCTGCTCACCACTGCAGAAATGCCGTGCTTACTTGCGGAAAACAGCCCTTCTTGTGGCTCCAAATGGTTGACTATCTGGATTTCCAGCTCAACAGGGGAAAGTATCACTCAGGAAGGAGGAAGGCAATATTCTACATGTTCTCCCCAGAAAAGGGGCCACAGCTCACAGATCAGAACGATGAAGCCAACTATGGCAGCACCTTTGTCTATAAGAAACTCTTCTAAGACACTACCTCCTGTGGATGCTCCACACCATAGATACCACTCTCTGCCCCTCTCCCTCCCTCCCTCCCTCCCTTCTTTGTAAGGTATAATATAGACTACTCACAATGAAAGAAAAGCAGCAATGAAACAACTATAAAATATCAGTTATTCTGATCTTTTCTAAGACTATTGTCTATTCACTTATTCACTCTGTGTGTGTGTGTGCCAGTGTGCCACACCATGCATATGAAGGTCAAAAGACAACTTTTTAGGAGTCCAACATGGTTGAGGCAGAGTTTCTCTGTGCACATGAATTTTTGTCTACCACCCATCTCAACAGAGGAGTCCTACGATTACAGGTACATGGGCTGTGGAAAGAGAACCAAGTTGTCAGAATTGCACAATGAGTGCCCTTACCCACTGAGCCATCCCCAGCCTGTTTCTGAATTTTCCATGCAATCCCCGCTCTTGGGTTACTAAACCCGAAAGGATTTGTAAAGGAGGACAGCTTGTTGCTACAGTACAGACAGGAGTTCTGCTTTAAGGCAAAGTCACGGCCTACGTCTGTTAGGTACTTGAAGTTCACAGTCCAGGACAAATGTTCCTTGCCCTAAGTAAGTTCACTACAGTCTTATAATTAAAAGGGGAGGGGTGTTAACAAATGTTTTCTCTTTATGAAAGCATTTACAGTAAAAATCTCTATAAATAAGTTACAGGAGTGCAAAGATGTGTGGGTAAAGGTGCTTACTGCCAAGTTGACAACCTGCATTTAATCCCCAGGACCCAAATGGTAAACAAAGAAAATCAACTCCTGCAAGTTGTCCTTTGATCTATCTTCACACATGTTGTAGCATGGGTACACACACCCACACACACACACACAAAGAGTAAACAAGTGAGCGTAAGCAATTCGTCCTGGGATGATTCACCCCACAAGTAAATTTATCACATGCCTTAAGAAACAGTGAGTGTTTGGGAATACATGAATGAGGCTATGCTTGTAGTAACAATTCTAAACTAGGGTTAGAGATTGCTGACACAAAAGTCAAATGGAGAGAGTCACCACTAAAGACTTAATGGTCACTGTTCAAAAGCATAATTTCCATGCTCTAGTCAACATTTTCCAACACACAGATAAGCTTTTAAAATCTGTATGTCTGGGTGAGTGCATGCACATAAGTACTGGTACCCTCGGGAGTCCAGAAGTATCAGATCCCACGAAGCTGGAGTCACAGACAGTTGTGAGCAGCTGAACATGGATGGCAGAAACTGAACCCTGGTCATCTGCAAAAGCCCCAAATGTTCTAGACCATTGACTCATCTCTCCAGGTTGAACCAATATTTCTTTAGAACCTAAGATGTGCCAATCCCATATGGCTAAGCATTTCCTCCATCTACACTGACCGTCATGACACACGATGAGAACCTAACTTCACCACTGTTCACTTCAGTGTAACACACTCAATACCAATGGTTTTGTCTTATAGTAGTAATAAGAACTGTGGCTGTTATTTTCAAAAAATAGATTAAAATTCAGTGAGAAAACCAGATTATAGATGATATTATAGAAACCATTAGGGGTACACTCCTATAGCTTAAAACTATACAAAATCTAGTGTGAAGATAGAATAATCAACATGGAACAAAAATAGTTTTGGAGCTCCTGAGAGTCATACAGGATAGGAAAAGGCTTTTCTCCTGCTGCATCTGTCACATGAACAGGCTCTATCAGAGGCTACCTGCATTTGCATAGCTAACAGCCCTTTTCCACATGTGCTCACACTCCTAAGTTTCTTCTAAGTGGCAATAATGTCTGCCCTGGGGACGAGGGCATGCTAACAATAATGGTGCAGATAAGCATGGGGGTTTTTGTTTGTTTGTTTTTTTTTCACATTCAGTGTAGAGCTAGAGTAGAAAACATTGCAGAAGGGGGTGCTAGCTTTCTTTCTTGGGAAGGCAGTGTACCAGAAGGTTCATTCTGCTTTGTTCTGGTTCCCACTTGAGACTGCATAAAGAGCAAGTTCCTCCCAAAAGGCCTCCTCACAAGAAACAATGGGAATAAAACATCCCTGGAAGAGCTGTTTGCTGCTATGTGCTGTAAAAACGACCTCACTTTCTTGTGGTCTTAAATTCTCTGTCTTCATACAGTTATCAACTCAAACTAGCCAAAAGGCCCTCTGGAAAAAGAAATGGCAAGGCAAAGGATTGCTCTACTATAAGTAAACAGCTACAATTTTGAGGTGACAGTACACTTCTGGGCAGCTGTTTAAATTGCCAATAAAACACACTTCACAAATCCAAAATATAGCTCTCAGGATAGAATTCCCTCCACAAGGTCTAGCCTAGAAATCACAGTTAAGATTTTTTCTTTCTGAATAAACTGAAGACATGCTGTTAATATGCTGTTACTTATTTTTTTATTTTTTATTGTGGCTCACAATTAAAAAGTATGAACAAGTATTCTTTTCCCCCAAACTTCTCTCTGTCAACTTAAGATGATCACTTCTTTGTGAACCTTTCCAATGAAATGGCACATACACATAATATTCTTCCTTTTTACTGCCAGCAGAACATATTATTCTATGCCCTCCTTTCGTTGTTAATACATCATTCCATTTCAATCATGTCTTCCTTCTGTTCATGTATGCATTTACTTATTTGTGCGTGCATGAATGGTCATGCCACACCACACATGTGGAGGTCAAGGGGAAACATCCAATAGCTAGTTCTGGCCTTCCACCATACAGTTCCCAATGTACCTTTCCAACATTGTGAATGCCTATCTTTACACTCCTGAACTGCTCGTATACTAAATAAATCTGTCCAGAATCTCAAATAAGTTGTAAATTTTTTCAATTTAATGGTAATTTTGATACACAGGAATGTTTTCTTTTCTAATGCTACAAGGTATTACATTAAAGATACAAAAGCCTTCCTTCTATATTACAAAAACTAATTCTCTTCTGTTTAGAGCAATTAATTCTGTGACTTTGTCTTCGAAAGTTCCAAAGCTGACTTGTTTAAAATCTATCATCATAAAGGTATGAATTGTTTTTCTAAATGTCCACCTAGTCATCCCATTGCCTTATTTACCAGGTAGACCAGATGCCCCTTCTAGTCTTACTGTTTTATTCCATACACATGCCTTCTTTATAACTGCATTATTGTAGCTTACTGGCTGACATCTTGTAGAGCTGGGTCTATGTCCCATTTTCCTTTTTCATAAAGTTTCTATTATATGTACACTTCTGACTGAATTTTGGTATTAGTTTGTCAAACCAAAAAGGCCTACCAGATTTTTGATTAGTGCTACTTCCAATTTGCAATGTTAGGGTGATATTTTCATTTAAGAAACAATGCTAATACCTGACAATTTTTTGAGACAAATGATAAATGGCATGATTGATAACTAAAGTACTCCTATTTCATATTACTATTTCCAATTACAAGATGATGGTCTTCCTCAAAGGTAATAGTGGCATTTAGTCATTAACATTCTGCATTGAGAAAAACTATAATAAATGTAAAAATGTCGCAAGTACTGGTAAAATCTGAGTGTATGCATGAACAAAATAGAAATAAAAACTATTCTAAATAGAAAACTATTCTAAACTGTTTTTTACCCACTTTTTTTTTTTTTGCCTTTTTGCAGCAGCTAAAGGCAGCATAAAGACCACTACAGATGATCTGAATAGGTCTAAACAAGACAATCTTCTACACATCCATCAGGTCTATTGTTGTGGTTTATTTTAGAGACTATTTCCTAATCTTACAGTCAAGACTCTGCACACTGGAAAACCATGTCCACTTTACTCCACTATTCTTATAGAATTATTACATCTTTAGCATCTTTCTGAGTAAGAAAAACAATTTTCTCCTTCCCTTTCCTTTCAGGTACCCTGTCCTTCCAACCTCTCCCATGCTCCTTGTCCAAAGCCAGTATCTTTGTTTTCTTTGGTTATTACATGTACATGTACGTGTATATATGTATGTGTGTGCACAAACATATAAATACCAAATGCTGAGTCCACTTTTATTGTGTGTATATGGTTTTAGAACGACAACTCTGCATTGGAAAACCAGTAAAGAGGCTCATCCATGGGAGAAGCCAATTTGCTTTCTAGCAATCATTAGTTTCCTATAGTTCTTTGCCTAACCATCAGCTGAACAAGGACAACTACAATAGATGTGCTAAAGCAGGGAAAGCCTACATGAAGAATAAAGAGTACAAAGAGGCTGGTTTTCTAATTCCAAAACGTCATCCCTGTAAAAACACATACAAATACAAACATAGTAAACTATACTTATAGATCTAGGAATATATATATATATATATAACAATTAATAAAAAAGATCATCAATTTAAAAGAGTAAGGAAAAGAACATGGAAAGATGTGAAGGGAGAGAAAAGGGAGACACAATGTATTATAATATTAGAAACTAAAATAATTGGAGCTGGGGAAATGGCTCAGTAGTTAAGAGCACTGGCTGCTCTTCCAGAGGACCCATGTTAAATTCCCAGCATCCACATGGCAACTAACAACCGTCTATAACTCAATTCCAGGAGATCTGACATCCTCACAACAATGCACATAAAATAAAATTAAATATTTTTTAAAAATTTAAAAACTAAATAACTTTTAAATTGTATGATGGTTTGAAATAAAATATCCCCCAAAGGGAGTGGCTCTATTCGGAGGTGTGGCTTTGTTTAAGTAGATATGTCACTATAGAGGCAGGCTTTGAGGTCTCATATATATATGCTCAAGCCACATGCAGTGTCTCAGACCACTTTCTGTTGCCTGTGACTCTCAGCTACTTGTCTAGCACCATGTCTGTCTGCTGTCATGCTTTACACCATGATGAAAATGAACTAAACTTCTGAACTGTAAAGAAGCCAGCATAATTAGATGTTTTCCTTTATAAGAGTTGCTGTGGTCATGGTGTCTCTTAACAGCAATATAAGCCAAAGACAAATTGTAAGCCAAAACAAGCTTTCTCTTCCTTAAAAAAAAAAGTATTTTTAACATAAAAAAACAGGTATCTTCTATATCCTAGAATTTTAATACTAAAAACCTTAATTTCAAAACAGAAGTATTTCCTATTGAAGGGGAAGGGCAACATGAAATAAGATAAAACAAGCAGACAGGGCCAGTTCATGAAAAAGACAGCAGCAAGAGTTTTAGAGGCTGCCTTCAGAAATGGGTAAGTCTTAAACAGAGAAAGAGTAACCAGTATTTTAAGGGGACTGGTCCAGCACAAGGGACAGCTGGCTGTAGAGAAGCAAGGACACAGCAATAGAAGGCTCGCAAAGAACCAGCCATTGGCACTAAATGTTGGGACAGCAAGACTGATGGAGCAGAGAGAACTTACCAAAGAGATACTGAGGGTGGAGGAATTAGGAATGATAAGACAGTGATAACTCTCTGGCTTGAATGACTCAAGGGTGGCATTTACAGAACTGGGGAGCAAGCAAGGAAAGACAGATTTGGAAGAAAAATAGTTAAGCATGAATCACAAAGGCGATAAGTAAAGATATACAGCGAACAGTTTTGGACTCCAGGAGTCTGTTGCTCAGGAAAGTAAACATTTGAAGCTGGCACATGGTCTCTTAAGAGTAGAAAATTGAAAATTGAAAAGGGCCCAGGAACGTATATCCAAGTGAGGAGCCTTACTGAGAAGGTTGGGGTTGCCAGGAAGTAAGTTGAAAACCAGAAAAGCTCAGATTTATGAAATTCAAGTAAAGACTCTGTTACTAGAGTGGTCCTGTAACACAGAGGTCTTGCTGAGAGCTGTCAGTTTCTAACAGGAGACGAAGGAGACCTGTCATCTTCAGAAGCAAGGCACTTCTGTGGGTTCAGCCAAGTAGGGAAACACAGAACATACAAGAGCAAAGTGGAAGGTATAAAGTGAATGTAATAATTCAGAAACTTAAATAAAAATAAAAAACAAGATGTTGAAGAAAATTAATGAGATGGGAAGACTTGGTGTCAACTAAGGGCCTTAAAACAGACAAAAGAACAGTTAATACTGGGAACTGAACCTCACATGTTAAGCACATGCTCTACCTTTGAGCTATGTACCCCTAACCAAAAAGAAGACTGCCTAAGCTAAGTAAGAGACTAGCGTGTAAAGTGTTATTTATGCATAACAACAGAAAGAGAAAAACACTCATTCTCTCAATGCCTAGAATACAGAAAGCAAACAGAACACAGCTTAGTTCTAAGGACAGTCTGCGATGGTCCTGGGAAAGCATGACCATCCTTCAGTGATTCATAAACCAACAAAACCACCTCTTCCACAGACACAGGGGAATTCACACACAAGATCTGCTTACATTTAACCCACAAGGGATTTTTTAGGACACTTACATCAAAATAGAATGAGGAATTTAAAGTTCATGTGGCCAATGTTCACCCACAAACCTGTAAATTCTGAAATTATTTCTCAACATAGGATGAGAATAATCTATACTTCCAGTAGGTAAACTTCCGTGATCTGTCTGTGAAATACAGCTTTCAGGCATACCTCAAAATAAGAAATAAAAAATGATGACTACATGTACAATTTGGTTATTTACACCCCTTGAGGATCATTCACAGCACACCTAAAGGTCTTATCATGAGGCAAAATATTTAACAGACTGCCTTCCTAATTGCTCCCTGGACACTCTATAATATGTGATCCTATAGAAAACTCACGTAAAAGAAAGATAAATATCTGAACAACTTCTGAACAGACAAGTGCTGATAATCACCCAAAGCTAACAACCATCATACCAAGTACTAGAGAATATTCCTAGTAATTCTGAACTGTTTGTTTTCATATAAAATAAAAGCCATAGGAGAAATTTAAACACCACCATGAAACAAACTTTGAAACTTTTGCTTGTACTATAGACAGTGTCAACTTTAAAATTCAAAAGTGGAATATTTAATTTCTGAGGAATGCTTTTATTTCTTCATAATTCAAACAGAAGGCTGGTAACATTGTCAATTTTAAGGGTTTAAAATATAAAGAAATATCTAAGGAGCTGAAAGAGAAGAGAATTTTATAAACTAAAAGGAATACACAGCTGCGTGATGAACTCCAGGAGCCAGGTGTGGGGCCTCATACCTGATACCCCACAGAAAATCTTTGGCCGTCTATGTAAGACCCTGTCTCCAAAAGTCAAAGCAAAATAAAATCCAGGAAAGGCAGGAAAAATTATGTAAATCTAGAAATTAAAAAAAAATCATAAATTACTCCAAGTAAAAATGTTCCCAGTGTCCTAAAATGCAGCTGGGTGACAGCACCTGGCACACTCCACTTAGCTCTGGGACAGACAGAGCAGAGGTGTCGCTCAGGCCACAGTGTCTGCAGAGCTCTGTTCAGCAGCACTGTGATGCACTGCAAACCTTTACCAACCAGTGGGAAGGAGTAAGAACAAAAACAGAAAACGTTAAAAAAAAGAAAAAAAACTCAAGCAGGTGGGAAAATGTTCTAGCTTCCTGAATATCCCTGGATTTTCATGAGAAATAACAACATGTTTGCTCTTAGTATAGCAAAAGTATTCAACTATCCAGTGTCCAGACACTACCAGGCAGTTTGGTAATACATGCAGGGTGCCATAAAAACATCCAACATGCCCGTTAGCCCCATGTCCCCGTCTGGAGACCGAAGAGCAAACATCACAACATGGGTACGGTGAAGAGAGGCACTTAATGGATGAATCCTGCTATGGAAGAGAACTTAGAAGCCAGCTAAAGGTACAAAGCTAGACTACAGTCAAATAAAATGAAATAAACCAGCAGTTTATTAGTTATTAAAATAATTATAGCATGTCTAACATAAGAAAAATGTTTTAATTTGGTTCTAAACCAATAGCAAGATATAAAACTGTACAGATAATGAAACCCTTATAATCTACAGGAAAATACAACCAGAAAAGCAATACTACAGTAGTGACTGCTCAGATAATGATATAGAATGATATTTTTTGCTAATAACTTGTCTATAAGGCAACTTCTTTACTTCTAATAGTTTAATGAAAGCTTTCAAAGACAGGAGTTCCCAAGGTATCACAGATTTAAGGTGCGAGGACAGACTAGATTGGGTTTGTCCAGGCTGTAGACAAGAACAGAGAGTTGTGTGGCCTTTGAACCTTCCACAGGAATTAAGGTTCCAGTGTAACTACAAACACATCTTGACAAGCTGTCCCACACAGACCAGGCTGCACGATCTTCAGTTGGAAAATATATGCACATGATTGAAATCTCACCTTGGGCCTAAGAAGTTATTTGATGTTCTTAAGTTCCTTATCTGGTTTATCTACAGCACTGGTTCTCAACCTGTGGGTCATGACCCCTTTAGAAAACACAGATATTTGCAATAGAATTTATAACAGTGGCAAATTACAGTTATAAAGTAGCAACAGAAATAATTTTGTGGATGTGGGTCAGCATATACAGAATTGTATTAAAGGGTCACATTAGGAAGGTTGAGAACCACTGATCTACAACCTCCATTTTCCAGTCCTCTATTAGAGAGGAGTGCCTGTCCATCTTTACCTAAAAAATTTGACTTTTATTTATTTTTATTGTGGGTATAGGCATTAGTTATGGGGGCAGGTTGTCTCATAGGACTGTTCTCTCTCATGATTCTTTTTTTTTAATGATGTTTAGTCCCTCCATTTATAAATAAGTTCTTTTCACAAAGATTAGGCTTTGGCTTAGCAGGGGTCCTGTAGATAATTAATTTGCCTTGTGTGGCAATGAATGAAACTGATCTTACTGCCAACGAGCTAGCTCTATAAGGAAGGACTCCATCTGGGATGTCATCAAATGATCCCCCTGAATCATGTTGCCTGACTGAGATGAAAGGGTGGTCAGCTCTCTGCTGGAGACCTCGAATGAAGAGAAGCAATGGGTGCACCTTCACAGCAAGTGCATTTCTGCCCTGGCTAAGTGGCTGTGTGAACTCTGGTAATAGGCGTAACTTGCCACTACTTCTGTGATGGTAACATTACCCTACAAAGGCTTACTGAATGTGAAGTGACATGTGTGCAAAAACATAGAATTTTTATGCTACCGTGAAAGGTCTACATGTATTTTATTCATTAAATAACAATGTATCTGTGATGCCTCAAGACTATGAAGTCAGAACATATTCATTAGAGTTTTAGTGATATAGTATAACCTAGTTGAGTATTGAGTAAAATTTGTATGTATACTTCTGCCTCTCCATCTAAGACACAAAGATGGGTCAGTTAAATAGCAAATGCTCTATCTTGGTAACCTTATTCTCTGGGAAAACTTATCTTGAGTAGGATTTAGTTCAGTCAAAATTATCTTTGAACACTCATGAGTGAAAGTCAAGTTACTATTACAGAATTAGCTAACTGGAACATTGGCTCAGAGTCAAATCCTTCTATGTTCCAGTAAGTGAGCACTATGTGTTAACCACCATTTTATACGATTAGAAATTGATTTAAAAAAACTTTACAATAAATAAATGTACACTGTATCATTGGCTAGATCTCAATATTCATTCAGTGCCTCAGGTTTAGGTAACGAATACAAGTTTGGATTTTTTTGATTTATTACTTAGGGAGGCTCTCAGGAATGTCTCTTACAACAGCATCTTTGAAGCTGACTCTCTGTATGTCTGCTTACTCCAGCAACAGTTTGTGACTAATGAGACTCCCATTTTACACTTCTTCCAATGTACCTGAATGAAAACTAAACACCACATGATTATTTAATGACATTTGTTTTAAAGGTTGAAGATTTTAGGCTGGCTAGAGTCTTGATAGGTAAGAGTGCTTGCTTTGCAAGCCTGAGTTCAAACCCTGGAACCCAAATAGAAAAGATTTTTCTAGAATTTATTATTATTTTCTTAAAATACAAAAACTGCTGGTATATCTGAGTGACTCAGCACTATATTTATATTTTATATAAAATAGAGCAGAGATCTTCTCATGAGCAGCTGAGCACAAGGGTATTTACATACAAATCTCACTGACTCCACAACAGCCTTGTGATGTTGGTACAAACAACTTTACATTTTATCAGCATGGGCACAAACTCTGTCAGCACTGAGACCTGACTCTAGAATTTATCAGGACTCACACCTAACTTGGGAAAATAGAGATCAGTCTTGGGAAAATATATTCTTACCTTTCTCAACAACAAAGACATTCCCATGTCAAGCACTGTTGTGTACACCTGTTAACCCAGCTCCTCTGGGAAGCTGAAGCACTCTCAGGTCTAAGGGCAAACTAGATCACTTAACAATGCCTGCTTCCAAGGGAGGGGATGCAGCCCTTTGGGAGAATGTGTTTAAAGTCCTGGTAAAGCCCTGACGGTGCCACAAAACATTAGAAAATAAAGTAAATAGATAAGTAAATACTAGCACAGTTTCTATGTAATCGTGGAATGGTTATGAAGAGCAGACATGATTCCTAGAAAGCAGTGATTTCCAGAGTTCAGTGATGACAGTCAGCAGCAGCAGTGACTCCTCAGGGGACAGGGACATATTTGGGGCTTTGGCCCCATACCAAATGGCCTCAAATTGTTCTCAATTTCTGTCTGAGCCTTAACTTTTCCCACTTTTTAATGTTTTCCACGCTCAGGCTGTCAATCAAGCCCCACTCAGGCACTGGTCCCCTTCTCCTGCTCCTTCGCCTCCCTATGCTCTCAAATGTGCTGGAAACCTGAAACACACACACAGCCAGACTTTTTGGACTTCTACAAAGAACATACTAGGTTCTTAGAGAGGATTCTGAGTCCTTGTAATTAAAAGAACTTCAACATGCAAGCACCATAGGTCCTTCCTTTACTTTTCAAAGTTCTCTGCTTATTTGGCTTCTTTATAGGATTTGAAGAATACCAAGAACAAGATAAGGCAGGATGGTAAGGTAAGATGGACAGACAGACAGGCAGACAGATAGGACAAGGCAGATTTGAAGATTGGGCTACTGTACGGAGGAGTGACTATGATATTGGGCAGATGTCCTTATTTGAGACACAATGGCTAAGCTTAATGACAAACACAGAGATCTGACAGAACACTTCTTGAGGCCATCTACCCCCATGATATCTGCATATACTCTTTGGCAAATCAGCACAGGGAGCAGACTCCAACCTTTTAGGGATGAACCCATTTAGACAAATTTAAGTACAGCAAACCACTAAATGGTGGAAGAGAACATGATCACACTGTTTCCCGTGAAAGCAAGCATTCACTGAATGGATTAAAATAAAAGCACACAATGGGGAGAATAGAAGAAAACTGTCAAATCCGCACAATCATTAGAATGTCTACTTATTACATAAATTATACCATGCCTAAACATTTTTCACAATTATCATTACCCACTCCCAAGAAGCTGGTCTACAAACTATATAGAAGAGAAGCAAATTTCAGATTTTCAACTTCCAAATTTTACTGTCTAGCTTTATGACCATGGCATTTTACATTAAAACTTTTATACATGGTGAAATACAAAGCATATAAGGCATGGACTGGCAAACTTTTCTACATAGAGTACAGAAGTATGTATAGTCAACGAAGTCTCAGCTACTCAACTATAGCAACATGAACGCAGTCAAAGATCATTTCTAAACTGTTGTTGTCTAAGTGTTATGTGATTCCCAAATTCATGTTAAAACCTAGACACCAATGTGATGGTGTCAGGAGACTGAGGGCTTCTAGAATACAGTCCCACATCATTGGCACTAGCCTTTTACCAAGAAGGCACAAGGAATATCCCTCAGCATATCTATAACCATGTGAGTTCAGAAGAAGACAGCATCTGCAAAAAAACACCCCTCACCAGGATCCAAACCTGCAGACACACTGACCCTGACCCTTCCTGGCCTCCAAGCAGAAACAGATTTCTACTGTTCATACTAAATCACTCAATGTTTTGTTAAGCAGCCTAAAGAGACTATGATGCAGACCAATGGGCAGGGTATACTCCAACACATCTTACTTATGGCTCAAACTCTGAATTTCATGTGAGTTTCACATATCATAAAATAGTATTCTGCAATAATTTTTTATGAGCAAATATTTATTTTTAATTTTTATTTTTATTATGAATAAAGTCACATTTTTCTATCTCTGTATAACCTTATTCAAGGTCCCTTCCCCCTGGCAATAATTTTTCTAGCCAATTTAAAAAAAAAAAAAAAAAAGTAAGACCTAGTCTTGGTTTTCAGGCTACAGAAAATACAGGTAGCAGGTCAGATCTGACCCTCAGACCACAATTTTTTATAATTTCTGACTAATGCAAGCTAATATTAAAAAATAGAAATGCATAAAATGCCAACTGCAATTTTGGTAATTACATTATTTTCTAATCTAAAGGGGGTACTTGCTTTTGTATTTTCAGAAACAGAAACTCTGCTGTACAAGCTATCCCAACGTCCTAGTCACTAGAGTTAATAGTAAAAATCTTAAATGAATCTTTGCCTTTTTAATAGTTTGTAAACAATATTTTTATGTTTCAGGAATGGCAGTAATCATATTATTAGTGTAGTTGTTTTCTTTTCTTTTCTTCTGCTTTTTCTTTGTCTGGCTTTACATGGCAGGTGTACATAGGTATTCCAGGATGGTCTCAACCTGATCACGTGCATCAGCCTGGCAATTATTGTGATTACAGGTATGCAACCATCATGTCTGGACCACAGAGAGTATTTTTAGGTCCATCCTAATATCTAGGTTCTTCTCCCCAACTGCTACAAGTCAATTAACCATTTAATCATTTGGACCAGTTATTGAGGGGGGAATATATATATAAACCACCTGAGAACACTAATTTTGCTTTATCATCTTTAAAATTATTAGTAATACCATTTGTACAGATCTTTCTCACACAAACATAAAGGTAAAAACACAATTTTCAGAAGGATCATCCAGCTAGTGCTAGAATAACAGTGACCTAGACAAGAATATAATCCAAGAAAATTTGGCTTCCTAATGCAGGGAGAAGCAAAGAATCATTTAATTCCTTCTTTTACATTATAATTATTTGTTTGCCTTAAGTATTTGTGATCTCTGAATAAGTGGGCCGGCAACTCCTCATAACCTAAGGTATCTATAAAACTACTACAAAGGCTTAAGAACAGTGCTTTGCAAATAGTGATTCAGACATGATTCACTCATGGGCCAAAAAAAATCAATGCTGTCAGTCACAGAATGCATTTTATAATGGAATTGAGCAAGTATTATTAAGAACATCACCAAGCATAACATGTTTTAAGGATTAAGTCTTTTCTTATGAAGCTATTTTTAAATTTATAGTAGTGTATATACTGTGTTGTGATGCAGATTCTCACTTTGAAGGAAGGCTGTCAGAAAATGGGCTGAAATGACTGCCAGACCTACACAGAATTAAACAAAAGACAAGCAGGCAGATTTAAAGAGAAGCAGAGAAGACTGCATCCCTCGGAAGCCCCTATAGCTTCAGTGAGTGCCCACAGATCCACATGTTACACTTGTGTCCCAGGGTGGCACCTGGGTAGGTGCAGAAGCTTTAAGAGGTGGAGCCTACTGCTAAGACCTTGGGTTACTGTGGGTCTGTCCCTGGGAGGATTGTGGGAACCTAGTTCTTTCCTGATCACCTTTCTCTTTTTTTATCTACTTTAGATGAGGCAAGTTGAACATGAATTGGAGCTTTTTTTAATATTTATTTTTATTTTATATGAATTGGTGTTTTGCCTGCATGTATAACTGTGTAAGGGTGTCAGATCTTGGAATTTCAGACAGTGGTTAGCTGCCAGGTGGATGGTGAGAATTGAACTCAGGTCCTTCAGAAGAACAATCAGTGCTCTTAACCATTGAGCCATCTCTCCAGCCCAGAATTAGAGCTTTTAAAACCGAGCCTTTGGGCCATGACATAGGCTGTGGGCTCTACCACAGGAGCCTCACCACTGCCATCTAGCAGGCCCACCGGACAGCCAAAGCAAGTGAGTATGGCCAATCTTAGAGTGGGACCTCCAGAGCAGCAGGGAAAACTAACCTGTCTTTTTCCTTATCATCTCCAGGGACCCTTTTTACAGCAATCCAAAGCTGACTGATGCTATGACACAGAAAACTCAGGAAGGGTTGACATTAACCACAAAAACCCAGGGAAAAGAGGCACAGAAAGGTAGCAGGAAATCAACAGACTGACACTCTCCCTTCAAACTTCCTCTAGTACAAGAAAAACAGAGCAAAACAAAGAATGTAAATCCTCAAAGTTAAAAAGTCAGTGTATCCTAACAACCTCACATTCTCACAAGGTTGGGTGTAAATGAGTAAAGGACTGAAGAATATTTACTAAGGAATGAGGGGAAAAGGCTTTCTACAGTGCCTGGAAATTTATTCATTCCACTGATACACACCTAGAAGTACCTGATTGATATTTACGATGAATACTGTATACTAAGAAAGAGTTTTGATGTCCTTTTAAACCACCTATTTGCATGTTTGAAGACATTACACGAGAGACTCACATAAGGGCAGCTTATTTTAGGGCTGTTTTCTAAAGGTGTCAAAATGTCACACAGTAGATTATATTCTTAATGTTTTTCACTATCTCCTTGCAAATCTCACACTGAATTTCCTGCAAAGAAAGAAGTACTCTTAATGATGATGCAAACACTCTCAATAGCAGCTATAATGGATAACAGGTCGCCCTCTGTTTAGACTGGACTTGTTTCAAAGCTATTATCCTGAGCCTGTCAATAAAAGGAACAGCTTTTTTTCATGTGCAGGTAATAAGGTGCTCCTGAAACTTCTAAACTATATCATTATGCCTACCTTAAAGGCCTTTTGCTCTAGTTCATGATTTCTTACAATTATTTTGTATTCTTGGCTTTAGTGAAACAGAGCATTCCTTAGAGCAGAGTGGTAACTTCCTTTGTCAGCAAGGAAGGTACGTAGAACATAAGTCAGAGCTGGGATGGTGGCACAGAAGTGGGAACTCCCCTCATTTTAACAGTAAGAGATGGAGACCTTCCCCAATGATCTAAGGAAGTCCTAGTTAACAATTAGGTGAGGGCTCCCACCCCGATTCTATGACTTATTCATCACAGAGTTAAGTTTCTTATTAAAATAAGAGTAACCACCAATGACACACCTAGAATGCCCCACACACTTAAAACATGTAGTTCAGAGCTGGCAGATGGTAGGTGCTGAGAAGGAAGTCCCTCCCCTTCAGTTCCTGTGCCAAACCCACTGATTCCTCAGAAACTATACCATTTATATACTAGTAAAAGGGCCTGAGAATGTATACATGGCGTTTTTTATTTAATCTTTAATACAAAAATGAACATTAAAGAGCATCTTATATCTAAATTCCAACGCAATCCAAGAGCCAACAATACTTCAAAGAAAGGGGAAAGGAAGAAAAGCAAGGAGCTCCATGAGGAGAGAGGAAAGTGTCAGGCTGGGCCGTCTTACACACGGGCCTGGGGTCAGAAGCCAGGGACAAAAGCCCAAACAGTGTGTACTGGCTACAAAATCAGTGATGACCTAGAGAACTGAGCCAGAGAAATCCAAAGAAACTTAAGTGTTAAATAGGGGGAATCACTAGAAACAGCCACTCATTAGAAGTGCTCAGCAATGAGGGGGAAAATCCAATTATCACTTATAGACACAAAATCAAACAAGGAGCTAAGGATGAAGACTCTGAAACCATACCACCTGACTCCACATTCCAATGTTGCCATAAAGCAACTGCCTGACTGTAGAACTGCATACTTTCTCCCCATGCCTCAGTTTCCACATGTATAATGATAAAAGTGGTACTTAGGTTGAAAGTCTATCAACTACACATTCCAAACTCCCCAGTTATCTTCCAGTTTTGGTTCTGTGCGTGGTAATAGTAACAAAAAAACTGCAAAACTGGGAGGGGTCGGGGGAACACCTTTGATTCTTGTTTCAAGTAGTACCAACAACCACAGCAGCAAAGGACTGAAGATGGCCCACCATCATCATGGTGGTTTCTAAGTAGCCGAATTTGAGACTTCCATCAAATCTATAGTACAGGATACTGGTAACATCTCCTCTTCTTTTGTTCAAAAATTGCTTATGCTACAGGCAATGGTGGTACATATCTTTAATCCCAACATTCAGGAGGCAGAGGCAGGTGGATGAATCTCTGAGTTCAAGGCCAGTCCAATCTACAGATGTGAGTTTTAGGATAGCCAAGACTATACAGAGAAACCGTGTCTTGGGGGAGGAGGGGTGTGGATCATCTATGCAATGCACTCATACACATCAACACACTTTAAAACCCTATGTGCTGATCTGATCTGGCATTAACCTCTCACCTCTTTCCCCCTCAAGTCCTTCCTTCCAAGTGCACTGTAACCAGTTCTTTGCATTAGATCCCTTTCTGCTCAAAACACCAGGTTCTTCTTTCATGGCAGGCTGGACACATCTCTGGAGAAGTTTATAATAAAATGTATCTTAGAAAGGACTTTGTAAATAGTAATGGTTCTCAGTCTACAAACTCAAGGGAGAAGATGAGAGAAAGGGCAACTTATGCGCTTCCTGGACTAGCCACAGGATGTACTGACAGCCAGGGGCAGCTTGGTAAACCCCTCAACTGGGCATGCTAAAATAAGTCAGGAAGAAGGGGAAGGATCAGGTCCTTCAAAAGACACCTCCTACAGTCACAAGTACCTGAAATTGTTTCAAAAAGACATTTTGTTTTCCACAAAGATTAATATGCTCCTTCAAGAAGACTATTACATTCCAAGATCTGTTAAACTTTTTTATTCAAATATTACTGGGTGCACTGCTAGTAGTAACTAAGTGTTCTGCTTACAACCCTAGTTAGCCACAGAGCTTGGTCTCTGCCACCCTGTATCTCAGGACTGCTGATCACTACCAAGGTACACCATTCCTCCTAGGTCATCAGGCTTTTCCTGGGTTTAGTCTATGAGGCAATGATGAAAAGCTAACAGGAAAAGGAGAAAAGCCAGGATGGTTTTTCTCTACTTCAGGCAGGATCCTCAGAATAGCCTCCAGGTCTTTACTGGTAGGTCCATACCAGGATGCTCCAATCTCCTTAGCTCCTAAACTCCCGCAAGCCTACCTCTAAGGTCATGTGATCACCCAGCTGTGAATCTTTAGGTGGCTCACCATTTTATCTTGCCATCTCATGCCTCCATTTGTGTGATCAATCAAATTCACTGAATTCGGGGCTGGAGAGATGGCTCAGTGGTTAAGAGCACCGTCTGCTCTTCCAGAGGACCCGGGTTCAATTCCCAGCACCCACATGGCAGCTAACAACTGTCTGTAGTTCCAGTTCCAGGCAAACACCAAGGCAAATAAATAAAGAAAAGTGTTTTAAAAAAAAAAAATTCACTGAATTCCTGTTTCTAAAATGTGTATCTCTTTCTCTGTGTATGTTACAATGGTGGTGTTAACATTCAAATTACCTGAAAGACACTAAAATCCAGAGGTGCCAGATTGTCAGGAGGCTCCACCTTCCCGGTCAGTACTTACATGGCAAATCCCAGGTGAAGATGGACCACGGTGTAAACTACTAAAGAAGAAATCACCTGCTGCTCTATCTCCCTGCTGTGCTTCTTCCGATGCCAAAATGCACCTTCAAATTCAGGGAAAATTTACTTATCTGTCTTCAAACAAAGAGAAAGGGGGAAAGGTGGAAGGGAGGGGAAAAGGAAGAGAGGAGGAGGCAAAGGAGGGAGGGAGGCAGGCAGGCAGGCAGGAGGGCTTGAAGGCAGCTTCTTTAATTACCATAAACCCAGCATGTTCCTAAGGGATGGGTTTTAAGGATGATTTCAGCATTTACTGTGTGTTCTACTTAGAAATAAAATCTCAACTTTCTATGAAAAAAAGTAATATCTAAGCCCAGATTCCTAGAAAATACCTAGCCAACAAAGTGATCACCTTTCACCTTCATATACTTTGTCTTTCTTAGAAATTTAAGATTGAAAAATTGTCTCAACTTGAAAGGTAACTAGAATATTCAGTATCTTGGACCCAAGTTTAAAGAATCACTATAAGGTATTTAGTTGTTAAAAAGTCAACATCAAATATATAAATGAATCATGACAAAGTGCTTATCAGACAAAAAAGCCTACATAATACATAGTCTACATATGTGATTTTAGTTTTCTATTATCCATATCTTAAAATTTAAAATGTGAAACTAATAATACAAAATATTATTTCAATTAATTAGTTATAATAATATTGAATTCTTTTTGTTGTATTAAGTCTTCAAAATCTAGTACAATGCTGACACATGGCTAGTTGCAATAGATACCACAGAAATTTATGTCTCTTTCTTAAATACTTTGATATCTGGCATGGTGGTAACAACTTTTCCACATTTATTTGTGAATTATAATTTTAAGAATTCCTGAAGCCTTAATGTTTCTAGACTGTTTTAAAAAAAAGGCTACAAAAGCCAAAGCCAAGAATGTCACCTAACCCTGTATTTCTTAAATAAAATATTTCTTAAATGTCTCTCCAGAGGATCGCATAGTAAACAAGTAAGCCACCACCACTGCTATTTCACTTCAAGTCCCAAGGCCAAACCCCATCTCAGCTGCTTTTCTCTAGCCCAGGGGAGGAGTGAGCAGCCGCCACAGTTCTTTATGGCTCCCTAGGTAAGGAATTCTCATCTCCTGGGCTTGTGAACAGGGAGCAGCTAGCTAGGTCCTAACTGCCAACCTACATCTCGAAGATAAGTATCTCTAGTCCCCTGGCAGGGAAGATGGCCCCCTGAGCAAGTTACAGCATCCAATAGCAACACAGGGAACTCACCTAAGGAGTTAGCACAAATTTTTTTTTTAAAAGAAAAAAATCTCATGATCAGGAGTTAAAGAGTTAATCACAGTTAACGAGTACTACTTTAATACTGAATGAAAAGGAGAAGGACAAATCAGCTTGAAATACTGACCTCTTAATTCTTTATGATCTCTGAGACCAGACAGAAGACATACAACCTAAAATCTAAGCAGCTTGCAATAGAAACCCAAAATACAGGCATTGCCTTTAATGAACAGAACTAATAATCAAAACAGATTTTAAGAATGGGGAGTGCACTGAGTCAGTGTAAGAAGCAGCTGAGAAAATGAGTGGCACGGTGCTTTAAAGCAAATCCCTAAGCCACCCTTAATATCTAAAATCCAGAGTGTACCTGTTTATTTCAGAATCCACTGATAGATGGTTTAAATTATGCCCTAAAGAAATGCAGGAGGATTGAGATGGTGCCTGTAAAACAAAACAATCTGAATCCCTCAAAAATAATACACTGTTCTTTCACTTAGCAGAAAGTGGGTTTTCTTTTGCAAATAAAACTCTTGCCACAAGCATAAATGTGCTTGTGTATATGTGTAAGTGTGCTGAGATAATTACATACCTCTGAGGCCTAAATACATCTGGTGTCACATCACACCTTAAGCATACAGTTATTTCATTTTGAGCCATTCACTCTAGAGAGTAATTACTCATCCCATAACTTGGTCATAAAAAGCAGAGCTCACTCAATGTTCCAACAACTGTACAGCAGAGGTGGATTTTTTTATATGGTACTTGTGTAAATCAGATCATCAAAACAGTAAAAAGCGCTAAAATTATGGCAAGTTATATAGACTTCCTAAGCTCTTGACTTGTAACCAGAACACACTGAAAGCTGAAAATGTTACAAATAAACCTAGCTATATGGAGCAGAAAGCTAAATGCATGGCAATTGACTAATATGAGAAGAAAATACAGTAAAAGCCCAGAAGCCAAGACCTAGGATGTTACCTAGACAGACCCATCTAAGCTTTCCTCTCCGAACAACAAAGATGTTAGCTTAAAAAAAAAAAAAAACAAGGGAGATAAAAATATTAGGCATGCTGTGCAGTCTGGCAGACCTTTAGGCTGTAATTTGATAGCAAGAGAGTGACCACAGCACTGCACCTTCATCAGCAGAGCTAGCTGCTCTCAACCTAAGGTGCCCAGAACCACTTTCCTAAACCACAGCAGAGGGCACCAACACTTGTTGCCTGAGCTCCTTGAAGCATCTCCTCCAGACACTGTGGCCATTGTTTCCTCCTGAAAACAAAGCTCTGGTGAACACATAAGCCAAATTCATAATGTCACCAATGTAACCGAAACTATTTTTTGATGAGTACAGCAAAGAACAAAGATATCCAAACAGTATCATCTCCAAGGAACAAGAAGGCACTACATCCTGGATGGGTCTTATAACCATTACTCTGTGTAAAGATGGCTATCACAGCAAATTCACAAGTTAGCAACACTATTCCAGAACCCTAAGAGGATATGCTTTAGGGAAGACCACTTGAGACTCAAAGGTCCAGGTCCATCACACACTAGCTGGGTGCTGCTGCATAAGGAACTGGGTATCTCAAACAGAAGTAAATACATAGAAACCATGCTTGTAAACACACACAGCATTGGCACTCCAGGGGTAGATAAATCAATACAAATCTCAAATAAAAGCTGACACAATCCTGGCTCCCCACCCCCAATATGACCCTGGGAAAAAGTTAAGTTTTTCTAAGACTACATCTAATAGTCCAGAAAGAACTTTATACAGAGGACACTTGCCTAATGTTTCTTGCATCCATCTCTCTAGCCTGCTACTTTCCTGTTTGATTAATGAGGGAGAAAAGATTAAAATGACTGGGGACTGAAAAGGAAAAGCTCAAGCACAGGCAAGAATGCAGAGTATGACAGAAAGCTCTATTCCATGCCGACTTGGCTTGGCCCACGCTGCCCACTGCATATGGCACTATTGGCTGCCAAGGTACTCTGCCCAAGCTAGCTACTCCTCTTGATGAGCTGGAGAAGAGAAAGGAGTGACCCCTACAGCAAAAGAAAGATGCTCGCCCATCCAACCTACCTCCCTTCTCTTGTAACCTTTGTCTGTAAACATAGAGCTGTTTGCTTTTTCCAAATGTGCCAATTTCTAAGCCTCTATATTACAAGCCCACATTCCAATGCACCTACCCTTGGCAAGGACTTTCTATATGCAGAGAGTATGGAGATCTCAAATTCTAAGAAAGCCTAACAGTGGTGAATGCAAATACACCTTCTGGGGAACTTGTCGGTAGCTCCAAGTGACAAGAAACAAAAAACAAGGAAATAGTTTTCAACAACCATTTCTTTATGTGTCAGGTGTGTGGTAAGGACAGATGAAGCAGTGCCTCCTTCTGGAGAGTCAGAAAAATAGTTCTAGAACAAAACACCACTTCTTTCTTTCACTCAATGAACAAACTTTTATTGAGACCCACTATGTGCAGTTGTCCTAGGAGACTGGGATAGAAAAACCGACATACACAAGGACTCACATATATGCACTTGTTTACACTCATGAACCTTCGAACCTTACGATCTAACAGAGGAAATGAGAGTGGGAGGGAAGGGACCACAAAAGACATAATTAAAGTTACAAAGGAAAGAATTTTTTTCCAGTCTTCAAACAAAACACGAACTATGCAAAGAAGGACAACCTAGGTGGCAGGGCAGTTTGGACACAGTGAAGGACAAAGGAAGCCTTTATGCAAGAGGCAGATGATGATCAGGAGTGCAACTTGTACAGCTATGAGTGAGTTTGGTCCTATACGAAAAGGGAAGCCACTGATGATTCCAAAAGGGGTGAGAACAGACAGCATCCTACAGGCTATCTATGCATGATACACAATCTAAGAGCTGGTCTCCACCTGTTCAAAAATTATTACTGACTGAGACATTCATGCAAATGATGTCTGCTCTTACATAATTATGTATATACACAAATACACAGCAATTCAAGTTTTAAAGAGCTTTGTGATATTAAGTAGAAATTCAGAATTACCGATATACAGATTATACAAGGGGATAATACATTAATCTTACAGAGCTAGAAAAGAATGTGGAAACAGGAGCCTGGGACATATAGAATTGAAAACACCTGCCAGAGGAAAAGCAGTCCAGGAAAGGGGCACAACCAAGACTGAGCAAATGGAATTGGTGATCACTCCGTTCTGGATAACCAACCCTTTTGTGAGCCAAGCATCAGCAGTATAGCCATCCAGTTAAAATTCTTCCTCAAAAAACTCCTTTGATGAACCCTATTTTACTGTAAAAGTCTTAAAAAGTTCTCAAGGGCAAGTCATTAGTTTTCTTGTAGATAAGCTTAATAAACTATTCCTATTAACTATTTTCAAAATGTACAAGATCGTATGGCTGTTTTGTACTTTTGCACACCATCACTGTGAAGGGGCTGTCAAAAACTAAGTTTACTTTTCCAAGTTTTGTTTGGGTTTTCTTTGAGAGGTGCAGGGAACTGAGTTGCACTATGGCTGCTCTAAAATTCAGTTTTCCTGCTTCAGCCTACTGAGATATTGACAATGTTTTTTAAAAAGTGAAATATCTCTGAATTCCACAAAGGTATGTATAATACTAAGAATTTTCCTGGGCAACCCTCAAATACTGTTCTGCATGGGAATATGCCAGGTTTCCTACTTGATGCTGTAGCCATCCAATAAATAAATTGCTTTCAGAATAGCTTTTGGAACAGTGCTAAAATAAAAAGACCTGTCCAAGCACAGAAAAAAAAGAAACTTTATACAACAGCTGAGTGCTAAAATAAAAGCATCAATCTAGTATTCATATTCTTACTGAAAGAACATTAAAAGGCTAAGTCACTGCAACACTCACTCAGAAAACTGAATAGAAATAAAAAGTTGGAGGCTTTTTTTTTCAACAAGGAAAGTTTCACAAATACTACAGGACTAGTGTATCATCTATCATTCATTCAGGTGACATTCGAATGTCTACTATACACACATTGGCTGATACTGTTAACTGGCTGTCCTAGATTTAAAGTTCTCTATTTTTTTCGAACTACCGAATTTATCTTTCACTTTTTGTGCAATGGCAAACTCAAATGCCCTGAGAACCACATGTGGCAGAATATTTTTACATTTGTTAGCATACTGCCTTTCAGTCCATTTGATTAGCTAACCAATGCTTCCTCATCAAAGATGCATAGAAATCTGCAATCTGAGATAAGATTAGGCATACTGATTTCTCATAAGAAGCTGTCATTCATTTCCTACAGCTTTCACATTAAAAATGAATTCCATGACTGAGTTCTCAAATTTAGTTGATCTCCTCAATAACTGTGGAATTTTATAACCTACAGATCTACTTACCTTCACTGGACAGAGAGATTATTCTTCAGTCTAAATAGAAATCCATTGTACCTACATAACCTATCAGACTATGTACTACTGGGATTTCTAAAAGGCAGTACAAAGGTATGCTCCTAGGGCACAGAATGATTGCCAGGCACAGGAGTTGAGAAGCACGCCTGTAATTCCAGCACTCAGGAGGCTGAGGCAAGAAAACTGAGTTTGAGGCCAGCCTGGACTACATAGTGAAGCATATACTAAACAACTTTAAAAACTTATTTTTTTAAAGACATCAAATGTTTTAGATGTGCTCAATATTGCTTAAGAGTTAGGTTCAAAACTCAAATCGCTATTGTTAAAAGGGCGAGCTGAGAAAGCTTGTTCCACAACTGTCAGGATTAGAAGACAAACAGCAAAGAGGGGGTGGTGGCATAGCTTGGGGGAGGGTCACACCTTTAATCCCAGCACTCCATGGCAGAGGCAGGCAGATTTCGGTGAGTTCAAGACCAGATATTGCTGAAGCAGCCATAATAGGAACGGTCACAAAAGCCATCATAAATCAGACTGGTGCATGTTGGACTTTCACAAACACAGTTTGAATTAGAAGGTGCTTCCTGCCTTGGATAAAAACCTGAAGGGGATGATAAAATAAAAACTACTTTCAGATTCTTGGGTTTTGTCTGTGCAATGTTGGTTTAGACAGACTCCCACTTTGTAAACACAGGAGGGCTGAGAGAAAACTCGCCAAAATCTGCCTCCCTTAGTCTCCTGAATGATGGTATTACAGATAGGAGCAATTATTCCCAGCTATAAAAATAAGATCGTGATTGTATATAAAAACATTAAAAACCAGTCCAATAAAGTATAAATGTCTGGAAGCATGGGAGACCCTCTCTAACTGGCCAGGGTTGTTTGAATGTGGTACTGGCTGACTCTGCAGAAGACCTGGGTTCACTTCCCAGAACCCAAAGGGCAGCTCACAACTGTCCACCCCTGCCCTCCCAGGGGATGCACTGCTCTCTTCCGGCCTCCATGAACAGCTGCTAAACTAGTAGTACAGACATCATGCATGCAAAACACCCATACACATAAAATAAAAATTCTGAGATTAAAACAAAACTTTAAAATAAATTTCTTAGGCATAAAATCCCACAAGTTTCATGATTCCTAAATTGAGGACAAGCCACTGCTAAGAATTAGTAACACAAATCCAGACCTAACAAGCACTAAAATGTGAACCAGTAACTATGTCACCAACTTTCTAAAACACCTAAGATTATTAAATATGACAATAGAATAATTCATATTAAAGAGCATAAAGAGGTCAGTGGCACAGAGCTAGCCAAGCCTCACATGCTCCAGAGTTTGAGGTCAACCTTTATCACTGAAGGGAAAAAAATCTAGTAAGAATAGCTTTTAAATCCACTTGAAATTTTTTTATTGTCAAATGAATAGGTTTATTTTTTTCTCTCCCACTGAAAACAAAACTGTAATATTACCCAGGCTTTTGGAGTTCCCTGCTATTTATGAAACAGCTTAAACAAAATGCCTCTTGAATACATTGCTAAGAGGGATCCATGGAAACTGCAGAGAAACTGCTCTGACAAGTTCCAAGGAAAAATACCATTCAAACAAGGACTGAGTCCACTGGAGTAACCTCTACCAGGCTTCAGTGTTAATCAAGCTTCTGAAGGCAGGGCTCACACTATAGGACTCCCTTAATAAATATGAATTAAATTAAGAATCCAAACAATCAACTTATCAGCTACTGTGCAATAGGTTATAATTTTCTGTAAATCAAAACAAAACCCTCTGAAAACACTCCTGGGTCAGTTGATCCCTCCAGTCCATTCTCAGGATAACCTTCTATCTGCAGAAACTATAACTGGGTGTGCTCCAGGCCAACCTGAGCAACATAGCCAGACTGCCTCTCAAGAAGAAAAACTAACACTGTACAAACTAACCTAATTGCTGAAGCACCCAGCAATGCACTCCTCACTAACTCATTCGGCCTCAACATTCTTCTATTTGGTTTTGGTTTTTGGGTTTTGTTTTTCAAGCCAAGGTTTCTCTGTGAAACACTCCTGGCTGTCTGGGAGGAACAGACTCTGTAGGCCAGGCTAGCCTCAAATTCAAAGATCCTCCTGCCTCTGTCTCCTGAATGTTGGGACTAAAGGTATGTGCCACCACTACCCAGGTGAACTTTCTTCTTTTCACAAAAGTGAATTCACTAGAATTTAACTACCATAGAAATTAAGAAGAAACCAACCTGATTTGAGATCTTGCCTTGCTGTCTTAGGAAGGTGTGTCAGGCCAATGCACTGATATATTAACCTCACATCTCCTAGAGTTAACCTCACATCTCCTAGAGAACATGAGACTAACCATCACTGTTTCTACTGGCAGCCATAGAGTCATCTAAAGTCACCACAAACCAGCCCTAACATGCTTAGCTTCCTATGTAACCAGCTAAGTACTAACCTCCTCAATAAAGTCACTCTCGTTTTACACTGTGTCAATTTTTATTTTTTCCCCAAATCATTCAAAAACAAACCCTAATTTCTATTTTCAGTGCAGCAGATCATCAAGTAAATTCTCAAATCACAGATGCATTCTAAAGCTTAGGGCTCAGTTTGCAAGTGTGAGCTCCTGGATACCAGCTAAAGAGTATGCAGAATCTAGACCCACATCTCAGTCCATCAGGTAAAACATTTCTACTCCACAAAGAAGAGTAAGCATCTGACCATTTACCAAACCTAAACCTACAAACACTTATTAGCAAACAAACACCTGAAAGGGAGTGCTGGATTTCTTTCTTTCTTTTTTGGGGGGAAGGGGAATCTAATGACACCTATAATCATATAATTCACCTCAAACTCCTACCCTCAACAGCAGTGGCAATTTTAAAGATGCTGAACCATATTAATGAACCATGTAAATTTTGCACCTCTTGGTGCCACCACAAAAGCCCAAATTACTGAGCTAAATATGTCTGACCTGATAAGACAGTTTTTATGTCTTTCTCCTCTCTAAATAATCTCTATACCACGTTTCAAGATTTATTATTTATAATGACTACTTTTTTAAAAAGCTTCTTTAAAAAAATTCCCATTGTGTCTTTTAAGAGTACAAGTTAACAATGTTGTAAAACGGGGTTTTGTCTCAAACTTAGATTGATGAAAAATTTAGTTTCCGACACTGGTCATCAGTCCCGCAAAGTACTGGCCCTATGCCATCATGGCCTAGTGCCAGCCTGATGTGGGGCCAGGAGAAAAATAGCAGCTAAGCAGCAGCTGGAACATATAGGTCCTTCTGACCTCAGTTAATTTCCCTAAACCAAGGAGATGGCAGCAGCACACACACTCAACTGCAGGGATAAAAGAGAAGCTCCCATGGTATTCCTTACCTTTCTTCTGGTCTTTGTCTTTGCTTCATCTACCCAAATCATTTCACACACCTTACCGCAAAGGGACGGATGGAGGGGGAAAGCAGAAGGGGTAAGAGGGAGAGAAAGAGAGGAGGGAGGAAGAGAAAAGGGAGAGAGGGAACGAAATGAAATGAAATGAAACAAAAAAACAACCCAAAAATTTTGTTTCGGAGGCAAGCCAGGCTCAGAAGCCGCTCCATTATCCCAAAGCATCCACTGGTCGCTCAGGGCCCAGCTTCCACTGTCCAGCACTTGCACAACTCTGTAAGACGAGTTGCAACGCTGGCTGAAGATTCATCAAGGTCAAAGTCAGTTATACAGCTGAGATGAAGGAAGGAAAGTGGAGAGAACTAGAAGGGGCATCAGAAATACAAGCATGGCTGAAGGAAAAAGAAATAAATCCTCAGGACAGGCTAACAAACTTGAGATGTTTACTTACATGTAACAGTCAGACTACAAGTTCTTAATATCTCAGTGTTAGATTTTATTTGCCATTAGCATTTCTTTTCAGAAACCAGTTAACAAAATGGGTAGAACGGTCTCTGAAAATAGTGCAGCCTTCAACCTGTCCAGATCTTTACTAAGAAAAGCCAGTACTTCAAAGGCGTGTCCTTTGTACTTAAGTTATGGAATACCTGTCCTTCACATATGAAGATGCTGCTCGGATGCTGGCTGCCATCAGCAAATAGTCTAACAATTGAAACTAGGTATAGAATTCTATATTGTGCTGATGTAAAGATCACAAAAGCAGAGGCCAACACAATGACTCACCAGGTCAGAGTGTTTGCTGGAGGGCTGGAGAGAGCCCAGTGCTTAGGAGTACTTGCTGCTCTCCCAGAGGACCAGGGATGAATTCCTAGCACCCACACTGTGGCTTGCAACTGCCTATAACTTGGGTACAGGGAATGAAATGCCCTCTTCTGGCCTCTGTGGGCACTACATGCATGTGTTACATATATACACGAGCAAGTAAAGCGTGAGTGTGTGCATTTAAATAAAACTAAAAAAAATCTTTTTTAAGAGTGCTTACTGCTCTTGCAGAGGACCTGGATTCAGTTCCCCAGTCCATGTGCCAGCTCACATCCACCTGAAACTCTACTTCCAATGTTTTCTTCTGCATGCATAAGGTGCCCATAAATGCAGGCAAAAAATGCATAGAATATATACATAAGTCTTAAATTAAAAAAAAAAAAGTTTAAAACCCAACTCTAAGGTTTCATTTTTACACTATCTTCTTAGGGATATTTCCTATATATCTTCTCATTGTAAAGGCCCGACATTAATTAACAATGGAAACACTTCAAATAGACTGTTAAATAAGGCAAGACCAGGCAGCCAGTCACCTGAGTTTTAAGCACATTAATTCACTTAATGAGCTTCCAATTTATCTGATCAACTTATTGGGTTTTAAGAGTTTAAATGTACAGAAAGGTTTTGCTGTGTCCTACCAATTAACATCTGGGCACAACTGCACAGACAAAAGCTACAAAATCATCTCATTCAAAGAAAGTCGATTGCTCTGCCAGCATGAAGAAGTACCACAGTGGCGCTGGAGAGATGGCTCAGCGGTTACAAGCACTGACTGTTCTTCCAGAGGACCTGAGTTCAAGGCCCAGCATTCACATGGCAGCTAACAACTGTCCATAATTCCAAGATCTGACAACCTTACATAGTTATACATGCAGGCAAAACACCAATTTACATAAAATAAATATTTTCAAAACAGCAACACAGTGTTTTTAAAGGGCCTTAAAATGAAAAATGTAATTTTTTACATATACTTTGAGAACATTCTATGCAACACACCCATGACCAACCGACCAATCAAGTTATTTCTCTTTCAAAAATTCCGCTTCTCGTGAAAGTTCATGGGTCACCGAATACAACCATCCTCCAAAGCTGATATTTAGTTGAAAGACTAAAGAGCACGTTCTTGGTGGCAGGAAGGAGGTGGTGGGTATGCAGGAAAAAAGGAGTGACTAGCTAAGACAGACATCTGAATCCACGCTAGTCATCATTCCACCTTTAGGTCACTGTGCAGGCCACTCTAGAAAGCAGCCAGTGACTGTGAGCTTGAGGGTAATCCAGAAGCAGGAACGATGCTGTGGGTGCATCACACACACACACACACACACACACACACACACACACACACACACTCCCAGGCTGCTTAGACTCGGAGAGAGAGCACTTGTCCTTTTCTCTGACTTGCTCACCTTTAAATAACAATGAGTGCCTACCTAGCCTTGTGCTAAAGAAGCAAAGAATGAATCAGGAGAAGGATATCTAGGACACAGCTAATGGCTTTATAAATTTAGCTTTTACTACTCTTATTGCCAGTAACTGTTACAGTAGGATATCACCAGAAATCCTATCAAGCTAATTCAACAAGGAACTGCCCCTTGTTGTATTTGTGTGTGTGTGTGTGTGTGTGTGTGTGTGTGTGTGTGTGTGTGCGTGCGCGCGCGCACGCGCGCGCATATCCTGAAGGACTTAAACTCAGGCTTCACAGACAAGGAGGCAGCTCGCTGACAAGAGCATTGAGATATGTACAAATGTAAATTCACACCAACTTCCTTTTGGCACCACACACTTTTAATGAATACTTTATTACTTGGATATCTGCATGAGTTTCTCTTCACGCAGCTGTAATAGTTTTCTGCTGTAGCAGACACAACTTTTCATGGACTTTTATATCACAGCATTACTAATTCCAACATCTACTAGTGTTTATCCATAAATAGCATCTATTTTGCATGCTAGAACTGTCACGGAACTGAGTGAGGAGGCCCTTAGAATTTAGCCTGAAACTAGAGTGCTGTCTGGAAACACTTTCACAACATTCAGATGAGGAACCCCACCAACATTTCTATCAGCTCATCTTCAAGAAACGCCTGGTGTCATTTCTGAGATCACCAAATATCTCAGCAAACAAAGAGAGCACAAGCTGTGGAAACCAGTGGTTTTCTCTGCCACCTAACAACTGGCTCTGGGCAACTTCTCAGAGTGTCTGGGCTTCATCTTTTTATCAAAAAATTAAGGAAAATGAAGCCTGGTGGTTCACAGCAATAATCCCATCAACTGAGAGGCTGAGGCTGGATAGAAGGGCTTTGGGCTCCAGGCCAGCCCAGAGCACACACATCATGAGTACCTGTCCAGCCTGAGCTACAGAATAAGACCTTGTTTTGAAAATACAAAAATTAAACAAAATAAAAATCAAGAGTTGAAACTTATCTCTAAACAGAAATTATAATGTGTTTTATTTCTAAAAATGGCTTTTTACATGGAGGAATGCATCTGCTCACAACAGTCACTAAAATATTCTTGAAATGGCAATGTTCAAGCCTGGTTCCTTTTCTACTGACTTTGAGTATTTCACAGAAATAGGCCAGGCACAAAACTACACACCTGTAATTCCAGCATCTGGAAGGCTTAGGCAGGACAGTCTTGAGATCAAGGACACTATGTGAAATGAGGGAAGGAGGGAGGGGGGGAAGAGTGAGCATTTCAGAGACAGAAAACATCTGCTGCAGCCTTAACCAGCCATCTACTATTTACTAGAAAGACCTATTTTTAAAGAAATGAAAGCCATGTACAAACATACTCTCAGCAGTACACAGGACACTGAGTAAAAACTAAGCATACCTAGGTGTTTTCAACAAATCTAACCACACTTTATTTTTTGATAATATGGCTAGACTGAAAAAGAGAAATGGTTTTTTTTCATGAAAGTAGATGATATAACATTTTCCTCCAAATTATCATTTGATATTAATTTCTCAGGAGAGTCATTCTGTTTACTTCAAAGGAAAGAGGAACTTGTGTTTTCATATGTAGTCTACGCACATATATAGCCAAAAAATAAATAAATCAAGGTGGATATAAATTAGGCTTTTTACTGAATGAATTTTTAAAATTTATACAATTGTAATTTAAAAGGTAACAAAAAATGATTTTTTACTCTTTAAAAAAAATACTGACTTGTCATTTGCTTTATTTCCAAAACATTCACATTTACCAATAATTTGACTTCCTTTTCTGGGCTATGTATCCTTTTTAACCTAAGAGTTTAAATCAGTAGCAGTTGGAGTTTTGAGACTCCCCTATGAGATTTTCTGAGACCAAGTGAGTTTGTCTTGTCACACATATGTGCAAGTAGGTTTGCTTGAGGTACCAAATTCATTCTGATTCACTAAAGAAAATTTACAGCCTAACACAAAAACAGAAATAGTAAGAGATCCAATCATGTAACTTTTAAGAGATTGCTTTCCTAAAAGCCATCCGGTTCTCTGAAAGTATTACTAGCAGAAATCACACATTCTTAACGAGATGCTAAACATGAGAGTGAGTAGAAGGAGATGCCGGCCTGCATTTTTCTTTAGGAAACATGTGGAGTGAGGAGGGAGGCAGCAAGTGACTAGCAATGACAGAATGAGCATCTTAAAAATCAACAACCACATACTTAAGAGAATGAGCATTTCCAATGTTTGATTAATTGCAGTAATTCTCTTCCATTAAAGGCCATGGCTCACAGGCATCCTAATGTTTCCCAAAGAAAAGCATTAAAGTCCAGCATTTTCCAAAGGAATGAAATTTAACACAAAAGGGAATAAAGAGATGGCCTTTTCAATCCAACAGTGTACTCATAACACAACTATTCAGCAAGGAATTACAAGGCTCCAGGCTGCAGATACGACCCTATGGTAGAACATTTGCCTAGCAAAGACACACAGTTCTACCCCTAAGAAGAAAAACAAAAAGCAAAACTGCAAGACTAAGCAAAAACAGAAATGGCTACTTAACATAGGCCTGCAATTCTACCTTTCATTGTTGTTGAAGTGCATATATCCTGTTATTGTGAATACATGTACGTGCACCTGTGCATGGAAGCCAGAGGTCAATAGTGAGTATATGCCTTATTTTTTCAAATAAGGTCTGTTACTGAACCCGAAACTCATCAATTCAGCTAGGCTGGATGTCCATAAGCTCCAGGGAGCTACCTGCCTCTGCCCTCTCAATGCTGGGGGTATAGATACACATTTTAGGAGGTACTTAAGAGTCCCAGATTCATGTTCTCATGCTTGTTCTACCCCTTGTTAGATCAGTATCTGAGCCACAAAGTAAGTGTTGTACCCAGTGGACAGCAATTTCCTCACTGGACCAATACCAACTGTACGGAATGAAGTATCATTATTGCCAAATATCCCTAACCTACCAGGTGCTAGAAAGCAGAAAGCAAGCATCTCAAACCACACACAAAAACATGAGCGCTTCCAAAATTTCTTCTTTTCTACACTTAAACTTGTCATTAATCTTTGGCAGACATAGAGCTGGGGGCATAGCTCAACAGTAGGTATTTGCCTCACATGTCTCTGCATTTAATTCCCCTGAAAAGTAAAAACAAAATAGTGTATGGTCCTATACATAATTGCCCCCTAGTATTTTATACTTCAAAATGGGTGCAACAAAACCTACTCTAGACAATCTAAGATATACCCAACTCTGAAAGTAAATTTCTCATTTTTATATAGTCATCCTTGGTCAAAAAAGAAAAGATGCTCAAGTAAAGGCCAATAAATTATCTGATTAAAATTTTTATTCATTTTAATTGTAATATAGATTCCCCTTGTATTTTATAGCCTTGACACCCCCAACAAAGATAAAATGTAAAAAAAAAAAGGAGTATCTGAGCCAACTTGTAAATAATACTTGAGCAGTATTTTTCTATCTCAAAGTAAATAACAAAGAAAGAAGTGGCCAAAAGCTTGTAAAACTTAACTCCTTCCTCCTCACACAAAAGATTCTGGTTATGCTTAAATATGCCTTGCTTGAAAGTTAATAATTTTAATAAAAATAAACAAAGAAAACTCACATGAATTTATCCCAGTCCCTCAGGGGAAAAAATCTTTTTAACACACACAAACACATCAAAAATACATTATAACTCAAAAGTAAATATTAATCATCTTTAATTCTGAAATTACATGTGTTGCTTTCAGACTGAAATAAATCCTCCAAACACTTGCTGGTTTACTGAACTCTCTTCATGGCCACAATTCCCAGACCTTTCTTCTCCAAAGCCTTCCTTCTGTTGTTTTAGACAGAAGTAAAGCATTCTGCTTAAAGAAGTCAAGTATTTGTTTTTCTGAGGTTTTTAGGGGGAGGTTGTTTTGGTTTGGGGGATTTGTTTGTTTGTTTGTTTGCAAAAAAAAGATCTCAATGGGTAGCCCTGGCTGACCTGAAACTCACTACAAAGAATAGGATACTCCCGAACTCACAGATATCCCCTGCCTTGAGTTAAAGGCATGTACCATACTCGGCCTAAATTATTTATTTTAAATAGTCACCTTTTTTGCTAAAATATATCAGCTTATTTGGGCTTTTTTCAGCGTTGCATAGTATTCCACTCAGTACTTCTTGACCAAATCCTATCTGACAGAAATCAAGACTGAATCTGGCTTTTCACTACTGCAAACTACATGCAATAGGTAGTCAGTCCCATACGGAATACCTCCATGCACCAATGTATCTATAGAATACATTCCCAGAAATGCCACAAGACTGCACCAAGCAGTGGGTTGGACAGCATGCTCCCCCACATGCACTAACCAGCTGTGAGAACTATCACTCTCAATATTTATCATTTTTGGACTTCAGCAATGTGGTAGGGGAAAAAAAAAAAAAAAAAAAAAAAAAAAAAAAAAACACCTTCTCATTTGTACTTGTGTCTCTATGTAAGAAAAGAGACTTGTGCTTATTGACCATGTGAGCTCTTTGCCTCTGAACTGTGAGGCCTACATTTCCTCTAGGTTGTCTCTCCTTTAAGAATTTTCTTTCTACCTTTGGTCAGACACACCATAAATATTTGTTCCAGTTAGAGGTTTTACTTGTTTTATGGTGTTTTGAGCCCAACAGAATATTTTTACAATTTTTCCAATTAAATATATCTGACTTTACCCTTGATTTTAGGAAATATGCAATCGGTTCAGATGACAATCTAGGGGAAGTTGTTTATGCAGTATTTCTGAAATCATTGCTTAACTGAAATCAAAGCTACATACAAACAGAAAGCCTCTCTAACCTAACAAAGTAAACGCATTCCTATAAAACTGTCCCAGAGCCACTGACAAGCAACTATTAAATATAGTTATTTATATCTAATAAATAAATATCACTTACCAGTACCAAAGGTTCATTATTACTAAAATCTACCCAGCAGGTTTCATTTCTGGCCAGCTCAATTCCCTACTCCTTAATCTCTGAACAAGCTTTAACAGTAACAAATGTAAGGAAGAGTCCAATAACTAGATTTCCCCTAGTGTGACCAGCATTCATTAACATTTCCTGCTTAGATCCTGTGAGATCAACACAGGATTTTGTTATTTGGGTTTGGGGGGGGGGTCCTATATAAAATTACAACTATAAGCTTAAGTATTTCACCATCATTTACCGAAAAATGAGTGCTTAGTTTAGTTGGCCTCCCCACTCTGATCAAGGTTGGGCAAAGCCTGGTTCTAAGTCTTCTAGCTCACAGTGCCAGCTGCCAGGCATTTCACAGCCCTTCGGTCCCTGAGCTGCATGGCAGCAGTAAGACAACCTGATGTTAAAGAAATCAGCAGAACTCAGAAGAGGAAAAAAAAAAAAAGTGTTTTCCACAATTTGTACAGCATTTGTTTAGTATGTATGCAAGTATTTCCAAAGTGGGGGTCAAGTCTCCAAACCCTACTAGAGGCATACATATCACTTCACATCGACCAGGGCCAGTTCCATTCAAGAGGCCGCCTTCCCTTTGGGGACTACTGAAAAAGTTAACTATTTTCTTTTACGACTAACTGTTCACCCTGGCCTCTTCCACTGATGAAAGCAGGCAAAGCCCACGCTGTGTGTCTGTCTCCTAGAGAAGATTGCATCTTTTATTTATCGCCCCTTGGCTTTATTTTCACAGTGAATTCCTGGCTTAAATGCAATCAGCCAAGAAGCCCTCCCTATGTGCTCTCCTGTCATTCCTCATTGCTTGCAAGCAAAGTCAAACACAGCAAGGGGGTGTGGGGGGGCAACACTGAACGTTGCC